>ML681972.1:52259696-52341938 GCA_007922195.1 Podocnemis expansa | reverse complement strand
TTCTCCCCAGGACTTGAAATTGGGGGGGTGTAGGGGGAGATTTAGGGGGGTTGTAGGGGATGTTCCCTAATTTGGTATGACCCTGTTACTAGCTGATAACTGGGCGGGTGTTGGAAAATTTGGGGGGGTACAGGGAGGCTGTAGGGGGGCATGTTAGGGAAATCCCTGGTTCAGGGACAGGCAAGCTGGTGTGGCTGGGAAAGGGCATGGGGGAGGGGGTCGGACCGGGAAGTGGGGGAAGACAGTGTGGCAAACTGGTGGGTTGGGGACCAGCGGCGAGATGGGAGCCAGGGATAGTAGCTGGGGTGGGGGGTAGGTGTATGGGGAGCCATAGCTGGGGTGGGGGTAGGTGTGTGTGGAGCAGTAGCTGGGGTGGGGGGCAGGCCTTTGGGGAGCAGTAGTTGAGGTGTGTGAGGAGGGCCTGCACCACTGCAAGGGGGGCCTGAACCAGTGTGAGGGGAGCCTGCCAATGTGGGAGGGTTCCAGGGCCCACCGAATTATACTTTAACCCCTGGAAATACCTTGGCTCTGTTCCTTGCAAGCTGCCAGCAAGCTGGAATCATGCAGTCAGCATGCAGCAAGGCTGCCTTTATCCCCTGAGAAAACAGCAGACAGCCCCAGAGACTTAAAACTTCACCAGGCCTAAAGGGAGGGCCTTTCACAGGAGTGTAATGAGATTGACTGGGATGTAGGAGTGCATGCATTAGCTCTACAATGCTGGGAATTTAAGAAACGTGGGGCAAATTCACTGTGAACAGGCATCTAGACAGCACATCTGTCTAGAGAGCCCAACCTCAACAGAAAGCATAGATGGCAGGTGGGAACAGGGAAAGTCCCAGTGAAGTCAGAGACTGCACTGTGCTCCAAAACTAGTGTCTAAAGCCAGGGATAGGCATGGCACCTGCTAGGGCAGTTGTGGGGCACAGACAGATAATGTGTAGGGGGACAAACAGATAATGAATTACATTTACCTTTAAAGTATATGATAGTTAATGTTGTGTATCTGTCCTTCAGTGTCATAAATAAAATAATTCTGTAACCCTGTGTAATAGACATTATAACCAATGTCCAACAAGACTCCATATTGTCAGTTTCGAACTCCTGCTTACACAATGTACTTCATTTTAGATACTTGATGAAATCTGGTTTAGGCGTATGCTGTATATGTTCTTTTAAATGTGTGAACAAGGTGTGTAAATGAAGGGCATGTGTGTGAAAAGGGCAGTCTCAACTGCCAGCCTGTCCTGATGAAGCACAAGTACCATCTAACTGGCTGAACAATGCGGACATCTCATTAAAGCAAACAGAAGGAGCCACCCCAGAAAGAAAAGAACAAAATACAATCAAGTCTGCAAGTGACTGGCGACCAATGATCTCACAGGAACCCTGAGGCTACATGACACAGCAAATCCCATAGATTTACCTGAGGGCTGGGAAGTATAAAAGATGGGTGAGAACATGAAAACTTTGGGGTCTCATTCTGCAACTGTCATCTTGGAGCATCGGATTGCGACGACAGAGGCCTGGCTCCCTCCTTGTGCCCAGCCTAGTTGGCCACTAGGCTGGCTCAAGCAACACATGAAAGGACTGATAATTACATCACACCAGCTTGCAGAACTTCTTGTGTGTGTGTGTGTGTGTGTGTGTGTGTGTGTGTGTGTGTGTGACTGCTTTTTGCTATCCTTACTTATTTACAATAAATATGGCATATTGCCTTGTCCCCCTGAATAAGATCTTGCTAGTCTTTGCTTTTTATGAGGGGGTGCTCTCCTGGGTGCCCCTTTTTGGTATAACACAGTGGTCTTCAAACTTAGGGTTGGGACCCAGTACTGGGTCAGTCGCAGATCCTCAGTTATGCGGTCACAGTACACCAAAAGACTAGAATGCATTGCTGAAAGATGTAATCGTTGAGTCTCAGGCATAAATTGTCTTTTCCACTGGGTCCCAAGAAAAAGAAGTTTGAAAACCACTGTGCTATGGTGAAATGGTACTGCTGATGGATGACCTCAGACTTCACTAAGACACAAGCTACAGGGGTGAGTGCAATAGAAAAACTGGATCAAGACGGTTTAGAATCAGACCCCAAATTCTCCAGAGTTGTGAGATATTACATTCCAGTTTTGTCTGTGTGTAGGAAGTGGAGCTGGTAAAGAGGGGATTGGGACTAGAAATGTACATTTGGGTTTTTGGCTAGGACCTTATTCTGCCCTTCCCTGCACAGAGTCTCCAAAGGATTTTATTACAATAACACAGCCAGGCAGAGGGTCTGTGTGATTTTATTCTCCCTGTAAACGTAGACTCACAGAACCTTAATTCCCAGGCTTTTAGTGCAACTTGGAAGAACAAAGCCTAATTTCAGCCCAGAAGTGAATCCCCAAGAGGTTAACTTCTCTTGAGAGGGCTGGACATTTTCCCTGAGAAAATCCAACTTAATGAAGTGTTTTGCTACTACAGGACTCAGATTCTCTGGCGCCAACTGCTGAGCATGTCCTTCTGTCTCTGCCTGCTCACCCACTCTGCCAATCTTAGACTTTCCAGTTGGAGGGAAAAGTAGAAAAGGGACAACCATAGAAAACAGGCATGTTGCATAAGACCCATCTACACCCTGTTACTAGTCCCTTGCTAACAAAACTGAAATGCCCAATTGTTCTGAGCTAAGTGAGCCTTAATTGACATTGTCAGACTCAGCTGTGTTGGGCCTCGGCCCATCAAGCAAGCTGTCAGAAATGCATCCACTGACACTGAAACATGTACTTCTTTGCACACAAGTCACCCTGCATTCACAGGATCAACTAAAGTGATGAGGTAAGTCAGACTACACACGGCAGAGAGGCACACAGCACCCCTGTTGCTCAGGGGCAACACGTGGCCAATAGAAAAAGTGATGATGGCAGATTCATGTGGAATGCCCACAGCATTTTGCCACTGGCCTGACTAGAGGGAAGAGCAGAGCTGAGAGAGGGAGACAAGAATTTCCTCCCTTCCTGAGGAAGCAGGGTGTCAACACCCTTTCTGATCATCCCAGCCCCTCCTGAATGCATGGGGTGGGAGGGTGATCCATGCACCTATGCAACCTCCCCCATGTGCTCATATTGTAAGCAGAGGTGGTACTCAGCTTGGAGAAGATGCAGGGCATGGAACACTGGAGCCAGACTGGCCCACTGGAATCACGACAGCAAGCCCACGTGTGCAGGCAGCAAGACAACGTGGGTGAGAAGAGAGTCTCTTCCTTGCAGCAGCATTTCTGCCGTACCAGAGCTCTCTCCTGCTGCTGACATTTCTGCACCTGCCAGTGCCTGACTTTGCTACTTGTGCATTGGGTTCCTCCAAGTATTTGCTGTGTCAGCAGCAGTTCACATTTACAGAGCTCCTTTCATGCCAAAGAATATATAGGGTTCCATGCAAATACAGTTACTTCTGGAGTGGAGGTATGCAGTGTATAGCCACACTGTACAACAGGTTAGGAAAGGAGGTGAAGAAGGCTAGCTTAAGCAAATGCATCTTTATAAGGTGATCAGGTTGGCAGACAGTCGTTACCTGTCTCCTACTACTATTATTGAAGATTTGAATTGCTGTAGCACCCCGGAGCCCAGTCACAGAGCAGCATCCCATTGTGCGAGGTGCTGTACAAACACAAAAACAGTCTCTGCCCCACAGAAAAGACCTTCTCAAGATATGACAAGAGACAACAGAAAGGTACAGACAGATGAGGGAGCACAATGAAACAAGATTCTGATGAGGCAGCTGTGCGATACAGATAACAACTGAATGCTGAGGCAGACCTTCATGCTCTTATGATAAATACTAGGAGATATTTAATGACTCCCACAAGTCATGATTTCCAGCAAGGCAGTGCCCCTTTCCCAATATCCCTTAATTAAAGAGCTGAAGGGTAACCGATTTCAGACAGACTACAGTAAGGAGTTCAGGTGTATGCATTATTAACAGGACAGTGCAGGCTTGGAGTTCAAGGAGGCTGAAAATACCCCTGCCTTGTGCAGTTCTCTTATGTAAATACCCTGGAATAAAGCTCTTTGGCTTCTTCCCCTCCCAGGGCTAACCCAGTCCACCCTTCTTTGCTGACAAGAAGGACCAGAGGATGCACAAAGCAGCAGGGTTGCAAGCCTCTACTGCTGGTGCTGCTATTTCAGCATAGGCTGCTGCAAGATTAGAGGCTCTTGTAAATTAGTATAGCTCCAGGAAAGTCAGTGGGACTCTGGAGATTCACACCAGCTCAGGAATCAGCCAAATGGCTTAAGATATTGACACGATAAACTATTTTGATACTAGAAATAAAAATGCCCATTCTGCTTTCACTAAATTGATCCGCTTCCCTTCTCCTTTTTACCATCCTGGGATCACTGCAAACAGTGACCTTTCAAGGATGTTTTTGCAGCTTTTTTTTTTTTTTTCACTCTGGAGTCTCCTACCCTGGAGATACTTGTAGTCCTGTCTTCCTTGTCTTTTGATGTGCTCTTCAGCGGCCACAGGCAGAGAAGGATGCAATGAACGGAATCTGAACTCCTATCATTTCTTCCCTATGCTTTTCTGCCACTTTTGTTGAGAAAAAAAGCTCTATGGTTTTCATGGGAAAGCTGTCTCAGAAATATATGTTGCAAGATCAGTCCTTCATCAACCATAAGAATCTCCATACTTAGAGGTTTTTAAAGCCTCACTTGACAAAGCCTTGGCTGGGATGATTTAGCTGGGGTTGGCCCTGCTTTGAGCATGGGACTGGACTAGATGACCCTTATCTTCTACAGTTCTACAACTCAGCCGTATTCCAGCCAATTCCAGAACAAAGAACAGAAACTGTGTCCACAGAGTCCATACATAAAGTGAATGATTATTGCCATGATTTGCATCATTCACTGGGCACCCTCTGTATGTTCAGCACAGAATGAAATATATCAGAAAATGCAGGCTGAAGGAACTGGGCTTATTAATCTGCAAAAGAGAAGAATAAAGGGCGGTTTGATACTGGCTTTCAACTACCTGAAGAAGGGTCCAGAGAGGCTGGAGCGAGGCTGTTCTCAATGATGGCAGATGACAGAACAAGGAGCTATGATCCCAAGTCGCAATGGGGGAGGTTAGGTTGCAGAGTAGGAAAAACTTCCCTAGGAGGGTGGTGAAGCACCTAGGGAGTTGGTGGAATCTCCATCCTTAGAGGTTTTTAAGTCCTGGTGTGACAAAGCCCTAGGTGGGATGGTTTAGCTGGGGCTGGTCTGACTTTGAGCAGGAGAATGAAACTAGATGACCTCCTGAGCTTCCTTCTAACTCTAGCGTTCTATGATTCTGTGATTTAGAGCAGTGGTTTTCAAACTTTTTTCTCAGGACCTAGTTGAAAAAAATCATTTATGCCCATGACTCAACAATTACATCTTTGAGCAATGCATTTCAGTCTTTTGGCAGCAGCAGGGGACACCATGCCCCCGTGCCTGAAGGTCTGTGACCCAGTACTGAGTCCTGACCCTAAGTTTGAAAACCACTGATTTAGAGGTCTAAAACAGCTCAAGAAGCCTTCAGTTTGTATAACTGCTCTGCTGAAATGACTGCAGACAAAGAAGGTATACAAATAAAATAAAAAAATTGAATCTTGCAAGAAAAAGAAAGAACTTGTTTTTTTCTCCTTCTCTGCCAAGTTCTTCCTCTGGAGAATGCTATTATATAATAAAATATGCTGCACATCTTTCTGCACAGTATAGCCACCAGGCAGGATCTGTCTTTGCCAGGCAGGCTTCAGTTCTAGCCTTCAGGACTTCCAATGCAAAACAGTGTGCCACAGCTCCACTTTACAGCCTCCAAAGAAAAGTTCACTCAGCCCTGGCAGAACTGGGGATTTGGGCCACCTAACATTTGGATCTACAAATGGGAGCATTTCACAGTCCTACCCAGACAAGTTCTGCATTTCCCAATGAGCTGCAGCACAGATTCTGTCACCAGCCAACTCCAACAAGTCTGCATGATGCCACAAAGCTACTGACTCAGCATACTTGTTCTATGTGCTAAGCAATGACCGTGCCCTGTCCAAATTTCTTTATGTTTGCTGTTTTTCTAATTGCCTGTGCACAACTGCCCACCCGGGCTACTTCTCGGTTTGTGAGGCCTAAAGACTCAAAGCAGGCTAGATGCTGACTATCAACACAGATGTCATTTTGAGGCAGCGAGCATCTATGCCATGGTACTGCAGTATTTTAAGACCTTGGGTAACTAGGCAACAGGGCTGATGATCCTTTCCCTGGAGCGGAGGCGAAGAAAAGTGACTCTGTTCTACAGATGCTGGGGAGAAAGATTTAGGGCAAGGAGGATCCTGATCTCCCAAGAGTAGAGGCCTTGCTTGCAGTCTGTAGCGTTTGCAGGGGGTGGGAGTGAGCACAAAGTCAGCTGGTCAGGATGTTGTAGGATGTACCCAGTAGTTGCCCAGCACTGTATTTCTCTTGTGGGTAGTAGAAACTGCTTGCCAGTGCGCAAAACAAAAGGAGACGCTGTAGCTGACCTTCATGTGCCTCCATATTTTAGCACCTGTGTCCTCAGACTGAAGAGATAGGAAGCCAGGCTGCAGCATAGCAACCTCCTGAGCATTAGGAGACCATCAGGCTCCACCACAATGGACGTGGCCTTTGACCTATCAGGCTGGCTTCCCATTCAAAAACGCTTCAGCAGCAGGTGAAAGAACACACATTCCCTGGCCATTCTGCATGCAGGAGAGAGTCCTTCCTGACCCCTGTTGTGATCAGGTGACACCCTGGTGCATGAGGTCTGCATCTACACTGCAAGGTAATAGTACTGTAGTGGAGAGTAAGAGCTTGAAACAAGAGGCCAGGGATGAGGCCTAGCTGAGTAGGCTGAGACAGAGGGCTTAAGTTGGAAAAATAAAAATGGTCAACAAAGTCAAGTAAGCACAAGTCCGGTTGTGAACTTACAACCTCACAGAAATTGACACAAACTGGCAAGAAGTAAGCTGACACTGCAAACACATTCCTAAAACAGTAAGGGACTCCCTCAAATGACACCTCAGTGGATGGAAATGTCCTTTTTAATTTGATGAATAGAGACATTTTCCTCAAACCACCTAGTGCAAGGGTATGAGTAATATTGGACAAAACCCAAGAAGGTGGTAACCACCTGTGCCAAAGGGGGCAGATCAATAGTCTGAAAGAGTTTACAAAAAGAGGGTGTTCAAAGGAGCAACTTCAGGCAGACAAGGATTTAATGAAGAGTCCTGCCATTAAATGAGCCCTCCCATCACCAAATGGCACTCATATGGGAAGTGTACTTCTAAGATATAGGTCTCTTTTCATTATGCTTCACTGCAATAAAACTAGTCGGGTGCCCTCCTTGCTCAATGGATCTGTGGTCATGTCATGTCATTCACTCATGAGCACTGTGTTACAGGATACACATCTGTGCACCCTGGGTTATGATCTATATGATTTTTCTGTTCACTTATACACAGTAATTGTAGGATTTGTTGCCAATTACACCATGTAATCTTTCTTTATGGATGCTCCTAGCTTATTCTACATGACTACCATGATGATATGTTTCCCGCAGCCTCATGCATGTGTATGGCTGTGTAATGTGGCTCAGGTGGTGCGGAGACAGATAGAGCTCTCCCAGCAGCAAGCAAGCACCTGGAGGAGGCGACAAAGATATGCTAATTGAGTTCACTTGTTAGGTCTGTGTTCTTGAGGAATCAGAGCATAGTATCCAGCCTGTGCCTCCCCACCCTAACTCCCCCAACCTCTGCTTGAACTAAAAAACAAACACAATGAGAAGGCAGTGGGAGATGCCCTTATCTACCCATATCCAAAAGCCATCAGCACAGTAAATGGAGCTTCATTTGCATTGACTTTGGAGAGCCAAGCTCCAAAGCAAGAACTGCACTGAACCCTGGGACTGAAGAAGCGGAAACCGCACTGAACTCTGCATTGAAGAAGCAGGGAAACATGGCGTGATGGGGGATCTCTACACCAAAACGAACAAACTTAGCAATTATCAGACCATTCTAGTCATAAACATGATAACTGATACCCAAAGTACTGAGTCTGCCTGATTGTTTTCTAAGCTTCCTGAACCATTACACCAGCCAGGAATATGTATTGGCCGCTTAAACAAGTCCTTATAAAAAACCTTTACTCAAACCCAAGAGAAAGTACTGTGTGTCCTGATTTAATCCTCACTGAATCCTGTGCGAGTCCTGATTGTGTCCTGTATCCTGGTGCCTGGATCCAAAGCTGTACCATTTGCACTGGGACTCCATGTTTTCTGTTCTTTGCTGATTGCTGTGAGACCTTTGTTTCCATCCAGCTTCTGACCCTGATCTGCACAGCCTGGGAACCTTTCTGCTACACAGAGTGGTGAGACCCACTGCCTGAACTGTCTCCCCCCCCCCACTTTGTTTAATTATGACTCTTTCTCTCTAGGCCTGATACAATAGAATCTAGGTAATATTGTAGCTGGGTTTTTTTCTTTCCTTGTATGTTTATTAATGCTGTAACTGGATATTTTGGGGTATTTTTCTGCCCTTTTGTAAATTATTACTATTAGTGGAAGTTTTAAATACTTAGCAATAAAATGAAAATAAAAGGTAAAACACATAATATCCTAATATCTCTATTTAAACTGACCTCATAGTCCAAATTTATGCTCAAGATGTTCAGCTGTCAGATGTTTGCACAGCCAGTCTCTGCCTGAAGCCAGGCAAGGCCCAGATCTTGCTTGAAGTTGTTTCAAGATGGAGAGTCTCAGGCAAAAAGCCCCACATCCCTCCAAGTGTCTTTCCTTGTTCCAAAACTCCTCCAACACCTCCCTTTCTGGGCAGAGGTGATCTCTTTATCTGGATTGATCCAGGGTATTATCAACTTTGCCCACCAACTCAGGGTATGCTTATTTATTAGGGTTACTTTCTCTTTGGGAAAGTGGAGGAGATGGTAATTCTATTAGGGTACTACTTGTGTCACTTGTGTTTCTATATGGAGTTCACTTGTCCCTTCTGCAAGCTCTCTCCCAATGGAGGAACCTGTGCAGGACCTTGAATTCCCAGGACTGGATTCTTCTAACCTCCAAATTCAAATAACCACCCAAAGCTGAGACATCATGAACACGGGGACACATGCATGAAGCCAGCAACTGACTAATGGACATAGGCTTGAACCCTTAACTCAGGTTTGAACCCTTCTGCCCCCATGGGATTCTGAGCCTGTTGGTCCCAGGCTGTGATTTATGTATAGATGGAAAGGGGGGTTGGCTTGAGCCTGATTTCAAATCCCAGGCTCACATTGCACAGTAGACATAGCCTGCACGACAAGACAAATACCCATCAAACTCTCTACCCAGTGACAAAGGAGCAACTGTACCAAAGTAAATTGGGTTGAGCTAGTTTAAGTTAGAAGAGAAGGTTGTTCAAGTATACTAGCAGGAGACATGGTATAACACGGCGCAGTGCAGATGGGTTTCAATTGCTATAGCCATGAGCCTGGCAGTGTTTCTAGCGCACCGTCATGAAGACAAACAGATTCACTGCTTGACAGAGCAAATGGCAACCCACCTGTGTATGCAGTGGGTGGGGGAAAGGGTATCAGATAATAAAGACCATGTGACCAAATGCCCATGCAGAAGACGAGCCATGCTAAAATCATGCACAAGTAATGCCAACCCACCATGCAATATGCAAAAAAACAGCCCACTGCCAACATGCACCTGCAGTGAAGATGTTTTGTGGCGCTCCTGGCAATGTATCTCTGGGAGCCACACCAGGCGAGGTGGGTTCTCATCAGCTGCAATGGGCTGCTCTGCAGGAGAGCTTGGAGTAGGCTGCTGCTGTTGTGAGCTACTTCCAGTGTAGAGATTCAAGGAGTCACCCCACTGACAGCCTGAACAGGTGACTATATCACACTCCTTGCACAGCCCCTCTGATCATTTCCATGCTAGCACCTCTGCATACCCCAGAGAGATCCATTGACGTGTGCCCTCCCCAGCCCATAGATCAGACTGGCCTACCGCAAGCTCCTCTTCCATCCTGGTATTTTCCAGACACGGGTTGTGTGTATGACGCTGCCCTGTGGGATTAGCAGCTTGCTCTGGAGCTCTGCCTGATGTGCACCCTGGAGTATGTGGGCTCAGAATGAAGAACAGCCACCTGATGTGCTTTCAAAACCAGAAACAAAGAGGATTGTTTGAAGTGAGGTGAACTTGACCCTGCCCTCCCTCCCATTTTTATTTTCCTGCACAGGCACCGCAGGGCCCTGTATTATCATCTCACATGCTGGGCTTGCAACATGTGTGGTCACATTAAAACAAACATTCGTTTCCTGGAGACAACAGAGAAGCAGATCTCTGCCCTGAGAAAGCCAGGGCTTTGAGGTTGGGCTATTCAGCACACAAAGCAATTATGCCCACGTGCTGGTCATTGCCTTCCAATGGACCTGCTACTTCAAGACACACAAGATCAAGATCAGCACAGAGAGATATTCAAGTTTAACCCTCTTGCTTCTCCAGAAATACCTGCTGCAGTTCAGTCCCCTAGAGTACAGCTGGCAGGCTGGAAGGTGTCTGTTGTGATGGTTAATAAGCTACTGTTCACATAGAAGTGGACTACGGAGTCTTCTTATCCCAAAAAAACAGTCTCAGGAATTCAATAGTCTTCTCTGCACAGGCCTAGCTGAAAAGACACTGTGTAGGTCCCAGTGGTGCTGAACTCCCTCAGCTCAATGGCACCTTTCCAGAGCACAGCAGCAACGCACAGAATCAGATACCTGGGCGGCATGCAGTGCTACTGGCCATCTATCTCACTGGATGCTTATTTAAAAACAAACTGTGTGTCTTGTGCTTGTCTCCAGCATTCCCACAAACTAACCACAGGGCACCCAACCGAGGGCACTACTGGCTACTTCAGGCCACAGAACAACGCAACTGCTAACGTAAAGGTCTTTTCAGTCTAGTCTTGATACAACACTCTCAAACAGGGGATAGAGCAGGCAGCTCACTGGCAAGTACTAGAAAAATCCCCACTAAAAAGTTTTGCTGAGCCTTGACAAATAGAGTTTTCTCATCTGATGACTTTAATAGGGTCTGAACAGATAAACTGTGCTAAAGATGCTTGAAAGAGTCATGTCTGTAATGAGTAGTGGCAGATTTGAAGGGCTTCTTCTCCCTCTTGACATCTGTGGAAAGTGGGGGTTAAAACATTCCCCAGTGGGAATAGTAAGTGACACCATTTGAGGATAACCAAGCTCAACCTTCCTAAGCCTTCTGATTATAAATCGGGGGGTGGTGGAGGGATTGTTCTGATCCAAACCCTTTAACCTGTGATGCTCCATCATAACGTCCTCCAGGACAGGTGAGACATAGGAGGGGATTAAAGTGTTAAAAAGGCAAACACTTGCTGAAACAGAAGTTCAAATTCAGGGTAGGATAGAAGGGGCAGCCTTTGACTCTCCTGCTGCCAAGACAACTGCTTCTAACCCTCCATTAGTGAAACAGCAGGATGCAAGCACTGAATTCATTTAATTGCATTAATTCTTATTATCTTCAGCGTGGGAAGGAAGCCAGTTTTATACACTGCCCAATTAGCTGCAGGTTGATCTATTTCCAATGTCTCAAACAGAGATGACTGCTGGATCTTAAACCTCCCCCCCCCTTTCCCTCTCTCTCTCTGGCCCCCCAAAAACTATAAGAAATCCAGCATGGTACACATAGGCTTGAATCAGAATCCTAACTCTGAACAGATTCAGAGGTGATTTTGGATTGAATTTCCAGGCTAAAGTTCATTCTTGGCAGATCCAGTTTCACGAAACACTGAGCACACTCAATCTCCTTTAATTTCAGCAAAAGCTGGAGTCAATCAGCCGCTCCAAGGAGGTGTTGGTATCTCACAGGATCAAATCCAAGACAAACCTATTTGCTGTAGGAAAGGGTCCCCAAACAGCAGAGGAGTAAACACATTGCCTGGTTCTATCCTAAGACTTTTGAAATAACCTTATTAAGGCAGGAACAGAATGAACACTGAACCCAAGACTTCAGCTGACTTTAAACAGATTACCAACATACTGACTACATGCAATCCAGTGAAATAAGAACAGACACATATCTTGCCCTTTCATCTCAGACGGTCTCAGAATACTTCACAAACACTAACTAAACCTCCCAACAAGAAGTTGTTTACACCAAAACTATTCACTATCCTGGTTGTGAAGTAGATCTAATAATTGTTTTCTTTTCAGCTAAGAGAAAATGCTGTGATTGTGTCTTTTAAGAGTCAGGCTGTTTGCCCTCTTGTCAGCAAAACAACATCTTAGCAGTGGCATTAACATAGGGTTAACAGTCCAACCAGGAAAGTATGTTACAGTAAAATGTTGTTTACCTACCAGTCTCCACCTGTTCTTAAGACACCAGAGCAGAATGTTCTGCCCATGCTAGTGTTTCCAATGCTTCTGTCCCTTATGGCACTTGGGTTAAGAACCACCCATGAACTGTCACACACTACAGAGCAAATTGCACTGCCTGCCAATTAGACAAGCATTTTTCAATACTCACAGCCAAGTCTCATGCAACCCCTCCCCAAACTGTCATTAACCAACAACAGTGACCCAGCAAGGTGAGAAGTTTGCAATAAACATAGGCTGTTTGTCCTACATACCAGGGCCTCTCAGTATGCCCTGTGGGCCATTAATACATAAAAGAATAGAGAAAGGCATTAATTGATCTATGAGAGGATTGTCCAAATGAAAGTTACAGGTGCTTTTAGAATTAATTTGGGTGCATGCCATATTCTTCAACAGCTCTAGTTGATACACTAAGGGAGACAGCCTCTGTCAGTTCTTCCCTCTGCATTACAGGCATGCCAAAAGGTCTCAGATGAGATCAGGGCCCCATGGCCCTGGGTACCGTAGAGACACCATGAGAGCCGATCCATGCCCCCAAAGAGCATATATGCACTCTAAACAAAGCATTACTGCCAAGAATATAAATAAGAGGTACCCAGGTCCCATGGCAAACACACCCACCACCTATATACAACTGCCAACTTCTGGGCCCCACCCTGAATGCCCTCTGTGGCTCCCACTGTAGAGCCTTCTGCATGTCCTCTCCTCTTCCTTAGCAAGAGCCACATTCAGAAAAAGAGCATCCTCCCCCTGCTTAAGATTTCCCTGGCACATGCCTTTGTCGAGCAGGCAGACATAGCAGGGTTCACTGTGCCCACAGTCTATCTAGCCTCTTACCATTTCACACAGGTCCTGGCCTCTTCTGTGGGTAAAATAATTGCTGCCTATTTGGTTCAGCTGAAGTCTTTAATTATTTGGATCAATTATTCATGCCATGGCATGCATATTAAAACAAAAAAGTCACCGATTAAAAGCAGGCCAAGTACATCTGCGTCTCAACCTCAACCTATGCAGCTCCCTGGTTATTAACAATATTCAGAAACGGGTGCTGTTCTGCACCTCACCAGCTAGTCAGGCACCACTTTGTGGGCAACCCTGAGGAGCCCCATTATATTTTAAGTATTCTGGTGCAGGAAGCTGGTAGTGCAAAGTCAGACCCAGAGTAACATCCACTCAAACATCCTGTTCTGTGCTTAACCCAGTGGGTGCCAGGCAAATGGCATGAAGAATTTGACCCCACTGAGGAGGGGCTGGCAGGCATTGCCATTAGATTCCTGCTTTGGTGGCTTGTAGTGTTTGTAGGGTTTGTAGGTGGTTTGGGTTCATTAGAGGACTGCTGCCAGTGGTCCTGGCCCCAGATGTTCCCCTTTTTGGCAATTTGAGCAGAACACTGAGACCCGGGGATGGTTAGAAGTAAGGAATGTTGTCAGGGTAGCATGGAAGAAGCCTGTGGTGCCATGGCTTATGCCATTCATATTCAGTTGATAACTGTAGCAGGAGACTTCAGTGTCCTCCAGCCCAGCTGTCAATCCAGCATGGTACCTAATATGCTGCTCAGGAACATTTGCTCACTAGTCTATTGACGGCTGGAGACAGGATTGCCACAGCAGGAAAATAAATGGCCTGGACTTTTTTGAGGGAGCCAGGCTTTGTGGAGCATACAAACTTTTGTCTTTCCAGCTCGGAAGGCAGGGAAAGAGGTGGGGCCACCACAACCAATCACGGAAGGCCTTGCCTTCCTCTGCCTTCAATAAAATCTGCCTGGCCCCAGATTTTGCTCCCAGGAAAAAAGCACCTTGAAAACTTTCATGCTTTTCTTTTTTTTGTATGCAAACCAAACTGGAATTTTGCTTCTGCAAACACTTACATGTAGCATTTTGAAGGCAGAATGTGGGAAGTCATAGCTGATTATCACAATTATATGTTGTCCTTAATGGATAGTTGTAAGAATGTTTCAACTGTTTCCTGACAGGGTTATGCAGAAGCTGAAACAGGTCTGTGAGAGGGAAAGCTGTATCATCTAAAAATAATTGAAAAGGAGCAATAGAAAACTTTGCTGGACTCAAGCTTGGATTAGATATTGTCTCATACTAGGTCTGTGCACCCCAATATGCAGGGATGTATGGATCATGGCTATTAGTTTGGTGAGACATTTTCTTACATATGTAGCTGTTCTCTTCTTTGCCCATTTTCCTCTAACAGGGGATTTTGCATGCACCAACCCTAGTAGAGGCTATGCTTTGCGGTTACTATGCACTTGCTGGTATTGTACAGCAAGTACTACAATGTTCTTCTGAAAATGGTGTGCAGAACACAGCCAAATTTCAGAGGCTAGCCTGCAAAGCCCTGATTACAGCAAAGGTGCATATACTGCGGCTGAAAGAAAATGGAGCAGCTGGCGGTGTTACCATTTTCATTTCAAGGAAGGCAGCTTGCTTCACCCTTTGGATTGTCCTAGTCAAACCTGAATGACCAAAGAGGAAGTATGACATCATCCTGAACAGGAATTTGCTCCACTCTTTTGCCACGGCATAACTGAATAGCTGTCAAGGAACAGGCCATAGTGCCTGTCTCTCCCACACCACATGTAGGGCAGATATTCATAACTACCACTAAACCTGCTTGGAGGTGGTGGCTTGTAGTGTGACTCCTACACTTGAGGCAATGCAGTGCAGTGACTTCCCTCTGGTCTCCCACAGCCTGGGCAGCACTATCTGTCTGCCACAGCGACTTCAGTCATTGTGGCCAAAATTGTACATTCAATGGTCACACACATCTTTTGTGTGAGTAGAACAGAGCATTGTGTCCATGCGCAACAGATACCAGGCTGCAGAACTGTACGCACAGTTATGCTACGTTATATGTTTGAAACAGCTGCATAGGCATGTTGTACAGATTCATTAGCTGGCAACCTTTCTAAGCCTGGGCCTACCAGTGTTCAGGACTTGACTCAGGTTAAGCCCTATGCAGAGGTGGCCTTAGGCAATTGGAGGACCTAGGCAAAGGCCCATTGGGGGCACCCCACTGGCCCCCACATCCCCCCCTCCACAGCCCCAGCTCCCCAGCACAGCCCTGACCCTGCCTCCACAGCCCCAGCTCTCCCCCTCCAAGACCCTTGCTCACCCTCCACAGCCTTCCATATCACTAGCTCCAGCCCCCTCTTTGTGGCCCTGACCACACCCCCACATGGCCCCAGCTCCCCACTTGCAGCCTCCAGCCCCAGGGCCAACTCCTCCTCCTGTTGCCAGCCGAGACAGATGAGGCTTTTGGGGTAGGCAAAATAGGTGATGGGGTCCCTTACTGCTTGGGACCATAAGGGTGTGCCTGCTTGCCTACCTCAAAAGGTTCCTCTGGCCCTATGGTGTGACCCTATGATGTGGCCCCCTGCACCAACCAGAGCTAAACTATACATGGCCAGCTACAGGATCACATCCCTTCCACAGGGGAACACTCTGATAGCATGAAATTGTCTTAGTGACTCCTATGATACAACCATCAATGCTTCAGCTGGGCGGGGAAGTGGGGAGTGTTGCATGATATACACCACTAAACCTTGCCAGGGGTTACAATGGACTGGGACCTGGCTCTAATTTAAAATGTCCAGTCCCAGGGAGTGGAGCAGGACACAGCCAACCTGGGACTGGGGAGCACAGTCATACACCTTCCTGAGCTGGGTCTTGTACTCCACAGCCAAGGATCTGAACCTGTGTGTTTATTACATTAAATCCTCCTTGGCACACAGGCTCAGCTAATATTTCCCACAAGCAAATAGATTCCAACCGAGAGCACAATCCACTAATTATTTTCCAATCCAATTTTAATGCAGAAAAGCTTTGGGTGCAGAATTGCCTTTATGTGTTCTTATCCACACAGCTTCCCCTTGCAAGGGGTGTGTACTTGAGAAATATTGGATTGAATAAGACAAAGTGTGCATCATAAGGAATGGGTCATTGCACATACCCTACTTGCATTATGTTCCAGCTATTCTAACCAAGCCATTTGTCATTTAAATGGGTGCCCTGTGCAATCAATGGCATGGGAATCTTTCTGGGGATGACCCAA
Organism: Podocnemis expansa; assembly: GCA_007922195.1. Taxonomy (NCBI): domain Eukaryota; kingdom Metazoa; phylum Chordata; order Testudines; family Podocnemididae; genus Podocnemis; species Podocnemis expansa. The sequence continues at coordinate 52,325,490 of ML681972.1, read as the reverse complement.
CTAGAGATCATTTGACAGAAGGGGCATTCAATCCCAAAGCGCATGAAGCACACAAGATAGCATTGTATGTCTGCACCAGTGTTTGTCTTGGGGCTGATTGGAAAGTGGTATTTTCCATAAAATATTTACAAAGAGCATTTTAGAAAATTTTCCCCAAAATTTGTATGGATTCCTGCCCCTCCTTCATTTTGATTTAAAAATAAAACCCCAAGGGTTTTTTGATTTGTCATTCCCCAGCTGCATCTCAGTTTTTCTGCTTCCCTTGTACTGGAAAAGGCAAGAAAGTGCCAACTTTCTTTATGCGGGGGGGGGGGGGGGGGGGCTGAGGAGGGTGATGAAAGAAACAAGACATTTTGAATGATAAATATGGTTTTAAATTAAAAAAGCCATTTTCAGGTTAAAAAAATAGCAGTCAATGGGCACCAGCTGCATCAGGTATTTTCACCACACCATTGGCAATAGAGGCAGGGTTTAAAGTTTAATGATAGAATCTTAGGGTTGGAAGGGACCTCAGGAGGTCATCTAGTCCAACCCTCTGCCAAAAAAGCTGCTCTAGGCCCCTCTCATGGCAGCATGGGTCCCCCTCATGCACCCCAGCTACTAACCCCCAATTGGCTGCCCCCAACCCCAGCTACTGCCCCCCACATGCCTACCCACCACCCCAGCTACTGCTGCCACACGCCTACCTGTCACCCCAGCTACTGCCCCAACACGCCTGCCCCCCACTCCAGATAATGCCCCCCACACACCTACCCCTCACCCCAGCTACTGCCCCTGTCCCCTGTCTCACCACTGGTCCCTCAACCCTTCCCCAAACCCCCACCATGCCGTGCAGTCTTTTCCTGCTGTCCAGGGCTGATCCCCTCGCCCGTGCCCTTTTTCTGCTGGGCCGACATGCCTGTCTCTGAACCAAGGATTTCCTTAACAGCCCCCCCCACACCCCCTGAATTTCCCAACATCCTCCAGTTGTTAGCTAGCAACAGTGTCATACCAAATTAGGGAGCACACCCTACAACCCCCAAATGTCCCCCTATACCCCCTCAATTTCAAGTCCTGGGGAGAATACTGCCCCAACTCCCTCCCAGGCCTCCTTACCTGGCCACTATACACTGCAGAGTGACCCTGACCCAGGCTGAGGCTCTGGCCTGAGAATACTCTTACTGAGCATGCTCAGAGCCTCTGAGCATGCTCAGTCAGAGCAGGCTCAGGCTGGAGCCTCAGCCTGGGTCAGGGCTGCTCCCTGCCTCCCAGAACATGCTGGAATGGCATTCCAGGGCCTGATATTTTTAGAAGGTCAGTGTGGGGGCCCCTAAAAATAGAAAGTGGAGCCAGAATGCTGCATTCTTGAGCCAGCTGTTTTTAAATGGTGGCCCCTGGAACGCAGTGTTCCAGCTCCATTTTCTATTCTTTGGGGCCTTGGAACGCTGCTCTAGTGTGTTCTAGCCTACTTTAACCATGAGTAGAGGTGAGACCATTTCTGCTGCAAGTACATCATCATCATCTCCTCTCTCTTTTACACTCTCTCTCACACACACTTTGCTGCAGCAAAATGCAGTGCTTAGCTCAATCCTGAGGTGTTTTACTTGTGTGTGCCTTGCTCACAAAAAAAGATAAGGATCTACTACTGCTACCATCTAGTGGAGTTATTCCTTCACCTCAGCTCTGAGATGTTCCTCAACAAAAGCACAAGGTCCTCCTACCACTTGAACTGAAAGAACAGCTTTTAATAGTTTATTATTAATACCTGGTTGTTATAGTCAGTGGGATGCTCTGAGAAGACACAATCATGCACCAACCAGCATTACATGCACTAGTGTGGGACTAGGGAGCTTCTGTGTTGGCACAAACGGCATTTTGAAGGTCCTTTAAAAAGGTGCCTCAGTGCAAGGTTAGCCACACAGTGATATTTGCCAATTAGGATTAAGGTGGCTTGTTAAGAATGCTGCTTGGGAAGTCTGAATAGTCAGCTATGCAATTCTGCTACCCACAGAGCACCCATCGCAGTGGTATCTGAGCACTGTCTCTTCCCATGCTGTAGCTAAGCTGCCAATGCCAAATTTCTTGCTTTCCCCAATACTTCCAGTCTACCACATTTGCCTCCCCCCTTTCCAAATTATCAGCAGCAGCAATATTTTGTAGTTGGGAAGCATGTGCACATTGCAGTGAGAAAATACAATGCACAATGAGGCAATCTTCACAGTCTGTTCAGGATCAGGTCATGCAAATCAATAGGCTGCCATGCATGCTAAATTAAAAGCGAATGCATAGGAGGCATGGAAAATAATCAGTAAGATAATGAAATCATTTGATGCTACATGAAAGTCCACTGGCAGGGCATTAAAAATGGCCCATATGGAGCTGTCTGCTTTTGCAAGGATACCTTTGCGCGTGAAACCGTTATGGCATATGGTCCTTTCAAAAACTAATAATGCTGGCAGGGAGCCATCATACCAAGTCTCTCTTTTGATGGAGCAGAGCTGCCCAACGGGGACAGGTCGAGATTTTTGTATTTTGTCTTTTAGACAGACATGCAGAAAAGAAGAGTGTGATATAAGGATGGAGGCTGGTGAATACAGACAGTGATGGAGTTACAAGAGCTACACCTCGCATCAGAGAAGGGGAGCTCTCTTAAAGGAGCAGCACTGCTCACTTGAGTACATACAGCAAAACCAGACCCACAACAGAGTCTCTGAGCCTGGCTCAACTGACTCAGGCTCAGGTTACAGGAACAAAAAACCTTGTGACATTCAGGCTCAGGTTCTGAAACCCTCCCCTACTCACTGGCTTCCAAAGCCTGGGCTCCAGCCCAACCCCCAACCACTCTTTCTCAGCTAAACAGCTCCTTCGCCTGTGTCAGCTGACCTGGGACAGCCACAGCTCTTTAACTGCACCACAGACATACACTGAGTGTCCTCAGGAAAATGCACTTTGTAGAACTTAGAGGAGAAGCTCTTTAGTTTCAGTATGGAGATATAAAGGGAGGACCCTGCTCAATCCACTAAATCCTTGTTATAAAGCACCGCAATACTCCTAGCTTGCTGGTTTTCTGACCACAGTGTCCTCTGCTGGGAAGCCATTGTACATCATGCTAAAGAAAATTCACCATCTCCTGCTAACTTCTTTACTTTCTTCCTTTTGTAAAGTTCTGTGAAATATATAGTGGTTTTCATATGCATAAGAGCTAAAAGTTGTTACTAAAACCAGCCGAGTTTTAAACCCTTGACAACTGAGATGTTGTTGTTAGTGCTCTTATGACAAGTGGAGATCAGTCATTCCAAGAATGGAGTAAATGGTTGTTTCCCTTTGCTGGGTCTTTGTCTCATACACCCACTAAGTTAAAAAAAAATCCACAACATTAAAAGAACACTGATTTTGCAACCAGAAGTGCACAAAAGTTAGCAAAGGGCCCCTTGTGGTTATTTATTAGGATATAGTTTTTAATGATATAATCATAGCCTTTTTTGCTCCACAGGAACACCTCCTCATTCAGTGCAGAGGAGATAATCTGCTCTAGGGATAAATCAGGGCTGTCTAGGGAAGGAGACATTAGTCTGTAGGATCTCTGCCTCAAATATAGCAGACATCGGAAGGTTCGTGGTGAATGATGCTGGAGACACTGGGAAGAGAAAGGAGGGTTGCATAGGGAAGGCAATTGAGTGCTACCTTAGAGCAGTGGTTTTCCAACTTTCTTCCTAAGGACCCAGTTGAAAAAATTAATTTATGCCTGCAACCCAACAATTCCATCTTTCAGCAACGCATTCCAGTCTTTTGGTGGTGGCAGCAGGGGGCACCACAACCCAGCGCCTGAGGCTCCGTGAGCCACTACTGGCTCCTGACCCATGGGTTGAAACCATAGCCTGAAAGAACTAGATTCCACTGCTGCTTTGACAGAGTTTCTAAGGCACTGCTTCTATTAATATTTCTGGAGTGACTAGGTGTGCATGGTTCTCTGAGACCAGGAGACTGTCCCGCTTCCAGAGACTATCGTCTAGGACACCAGTCAGGGAAGAGCAGTGTAAGTGGGTGAAACCTGGGAGAAATGTGCCATGATATGCTCTGCAATGAGAGAAGCTCATGAAGACTGTTCCCCCAGAGGGCTGGAAGCATGAATCGCATGGATGTCACCGCTAAACCGGGTTGATCAGCACAGTGATGGCAATCATACCCTCTAAGCAGCACATTAGATAGTGTGACTAGCATGCTGGTTTTGTCTTGCAAAACTGATCAGTGCCATATTTCACTGAATTGTGATTTCTTCTTGGTTGATAACTTGCTGTGTCCTATTGTCACTGAATGCAAAGGTGGATTCAGAAAACACCCACACCCACACCCCTGCCCAATACATAGTCAACACATTTTTACATCAGTGGTTTCCAAACATAACTTGGAAAAAACAAATCAGGAGGCACCAACTGGCTCAACAGACTGAAAATGTGTGGTGTGACATTTTGCAAACATTCATAGCCAGATGACACCTTTGTTACACACATGCAGACGCCTTTGAAGTCACTGCAACCAGGTGCCAGAATTTGGTTTATACTGTTTGGGTATTTTGACCCGTGTTCCATGCTCTAAGAGTTTAGCAGCTGACTCCATAATTCATTTCTCTATCACCTTAACAATAGCCTCAGCCCTCTGAATGACCTCCCTTGGGAAACTGCTCTTTTGGCATGAACCATCAGGCAATTCTGAAGCTACTGCTGCTAACACAGGCAGGCTTCCAAGTGGATTAACTGCATGCTCAAATCAGATAGGGGAACCAATAACTACAATTCAACAGAACATCAATCACACTGCATTCTCTATGTCCCTCTGCTCTGAGAGGGCTGGCCTTCATCTACAGTGCTCTTGTTTCAGTTGTCTCATTTTTTTAGCCTAGCTGTGGAAAGTCTCTTGCAATTCCATGGGAAACTGGCACTAACCCTGATGTCCCCTATGAAACATTATCTCCATCCACCCCAGGTGTTAAATAGCTCCCAGCAATCCTCTGCTAAACAGTCAGCCTTTACCTATTGACCTTTTCATGGGACTTTAACTTGACTGTTCTTAGGCTGTGGCCTACACTAATGCTGTGTTAATATAATAAGATATTTCAAAGATGATCTAGTTCCACTGAGGCATAGTGCAGTGGCTAGCTAGCACCTCTACTCAATATGCAGAAGGTCCTGGGTTCAAGTCCCAGGGGATTGGACTCAATGATCTCATGAGGTCCCTTCCAACCCTATCATTCTATTCTATTCACTGGAGTGAACAAGCAGCCTGCTCAGATCTGATTTTGAAGGCTGACTGAAATCTGAGCTGACCACAGCCAGCCTGACTCAAGAGCACCAAGTCATTTTCAGAATGGACCCAACCCAAACCTGATAGGCATTCTCACAGTGGCTGGTGGAAGATGCTTCATGGGAGCAAACAGGACAGGCTAATTATCAAGTGATCCATCCTGTCCTCCAGGTCCAGCTTCTGGCTGTCAGAGGGCTAGGGACACTCAGAGCATGGGGTTGTGTCACTGTCTGTGACAGTGACTGACTCGAGTGACACATGTAACCATTGCTGCAGCGACCCCTGGGCAGGAGGAGGTGATCAGAGGCAACCAGATCCAGGTTGTTTCCAGACTTCTGTTGTCATACTCAGGTTGGGTCGCAAGACTCTTATGCAAACCCCTGCTGTGAACACCCTTAAACCACTTTAAAGGTTACTTAACAAACAAACAAACAAACAAACAAACAAAAAAAAAAAAAAAGCTCAACTTGGAAATTTACTGACTCAGTCAAAGATGATTTGTGAAACTTAAACTAGTCAAACTGCCTCTGTATCAGGAAGTCTGCCCCAGAGTAATTAGTTCAATTGCTGATTAGTCTATAGTGGTTTTCATTCAACCATTAGCATGAACTGGAAGGACAGGGGATGGATCACTCAATAATTGCCCTGGTCTGTTCTTTGTCTCTGGAGCACCTAGCATCAGCTACTGTCAGAGGCAGGATGCTGGGCTGGATAAAACATTGATTTGACCCAGGTATGGCCATTCTTAAGTTCTTCCTCTACCATCGATCAAGTAAGTGCATAAATAGGTTTGGAAGTATTAGATTTTCATCGGTAAACATCAGTAAACATAGATTCCACCAGACATACAGAAAAACTACTTCCATAATGTGATGTTCCCTTCCTGCAATCTGGTCTGGCTTGCTGCTGTGCCTCTTAGCTCAGCGACTGCTGAACCCTGACTAACTCTGTTTTGTGAGGTAGGCACCTACTCCTGGGTCTGGCCACACCAGCCTCCAGCATGTAATCAGTCCCAGGCAGTGGATGTGTGTTTACTAGCCACTCAGAGGATGGTTCCCCAGTAAGCACCCCCAGCCCTCAGATGCCACACTGGGAATTACCATCCTGCTGGGATCCAGACCCTTCCTGGATCACTGCAGGCTCATATACTCCAGTCCGTCAGTTTAACAAAGAAACTGATATGCCATCAGCCTTTATTCTAAGATAGGCCCACACCCATTCATACTCTCTTCAAAATCCACACACCTTTAAATACATCAAACACTACATACTTTTCTTACCCCTCAGATTTGACTAACATTGGTTTTCAGCCAGTCTCTGCCCATCCATGGGCAGGGCCCAGTCTTTAGGCAGCTGCTTTTAGAAGAAGTTATTTCAAAATGGAGTTCCTCCGGCAAAAAGCCTCAAACCATTCAAAGTGTGACTATTTCCTTCTTCCAACCCTCTTCCCTCCTCCTCTTTGTAGCCAGGTCATTCACTTTGTTCTGAAAAGGTGGTGGTCTCTCCTCTCCAGTCAACATGCTACAGACATGTAGCTAGTTCACTGTCATGGGTATTTTCTCTGGATGTATGCCTGGAGCCTTGACTGCTTGCTCCTATTTGAGTCACATGGAATTCCTTTGGGAACCTATTTGCAACAAATAAATTTGTTAGTCTTTAAAACTGCCACAAGACTCCTTGTTTGTTTCTTTCTTTGGGAACCCGTTTCACTCTGTACACATGTATGATGTTGCAGGAACCATGACACCATAACAATAATGCAGAGTATGTCATGTGCATTCCAAAAGGACTGTGCATGACATATTTTGCATTAAAACCATACAATTATATTGAAAAACTGGACAAGAAAGACACTGAGCCTATTACAGGGGTGCAACCCATCACACATCTTAATCAAGTTGTACAGAGTCAAAAAGTAAGGAAAATGGCTGCTTGAAAATTTGAAGTTTGAAAGGACATTAGTTTTGTATATGTTGACATGTGGTGTTGACAATTTGAGTTTTAATGCTCATAAAACATCAACTTTTGAATTCCAATGTCTGTTGTCATTAAATAATTATTGTCTGACCTCCAAATAATTTACCACAACTGTGAAAATGTAAATAAATAAAAATGGGATAAAATGATTACGAACAAACATTGATATTATTTGTCAAAACTAGAAAAAATAAAAATTGAATTGTTCCAGGCCTATGCACAAAGTAACAATTGCCAGGTCTTTAAGCAAATGCAACTTAATGGTGCTTAAACCAGAAAGCAAATAACAATTTTTTTTAAAAAAGGGCCAAAGTTCATTGCTTTAAATGAATCGTGATTTTACAAGTCTAATATCTTGAGTGCTCGAGGTGGACTGTACTGTTATTCAGTTATGCAAAGTTTGTCCCTGCGCTTTTGGTACCAAAAGGAAAAACCAAGAAATACCTGTGTTCCAGCCAGCTCATTGGAACAACACAGAAAAAGCCCTCCATGTATACAGCTCCAGGGCTTTCATAAGATCCAGTGCATGTGGAGCCTAAGACAGAGCATTTGGGGAGCTTAGTTAGCAAACTCTTAATACTATGCTAATTGCATTTAGTGAACCTGCTTGTTAAAACTGAATCACTCAGTGAGCAAACAGGCACACAGCAATGCAGTGGGGAATGCTAGTATATAAAGTCTCAAGCCACACAGCAAATATCCCCATCCATCGGTCAAGCTAAATGCAGAACTCTCACTCTGACTCAGTCCAGGTACCCTTTTTTTGCCAAAGGGAATAACGTTAGAACACGTGCCATGGGCAAGTTCCACCTTAGCTAGATGATCGACGAATCCTGTTTCCTTTCCAAATGAGTTAAAATAACCTACCTGCATGGCCACAATTCATATATTCCCAAGGACCATGCCATTTAAAATCTGCATGAGAATTCTGTAACCTGCCATGTCCAGTAATTGCAATCTATGTGCATATGCTGGCCCTACTGTTTCATGTTTTGGAGAATTCTGCATCACTCCATGTCCAGGACAGTGTGCCTTTTAATCATGAGGTTTCCTTGCAGCAGGAGCTGTTACCTTTTCTTCTGAAAGCACCTACCAGAGTTCAGGCAAAGCCACAGCAAAAATAAAACATAAAGAATGATAATAAGAAACATTGTTATGTGCTGTTAAATGCTGACATATCCCACCCCAGAGGCTGCAGCATTTCAGAGGTGGGTTTGGTGATTCTCTGCTGGTTCACCTGTAATTCTGTCAAGCACTTGGAGCACTTCTTGTTTGTTAAGTGCCAACAATGTTTGCTAAAGGCAGATGTCCAGACAGCCATTGCTCTGAAGAGCTTGATGTTGCGTAGATCAATAAACAAAAGTAAATCAGAAAACTACAGGAATCATTGTCTCTAATTTATATTGTTAGTGCTGTGGTGCTGCAAAGATTCAGAGCAAAATAGCGTAAACATGGTAAACATCTTAAAGCATGAACATTTGAGCAGCAGGATTGTGTTCATGTCTAACAACTCCATGGAAAGGCCTGATTCTCCAATTTTACCCTGTATTAGAGGGGTGGCCAAACTTATGGAACTCAAGAGCCACACAAGTTGATTATTACACTTTAGAGAGCTGTGCTGAGGCATATAGCCATATACTTTTACATACTCCAAAATTACTAAGTTTAAAATTCATTGCACACTTTAATTTTATTGTAAAAAGAGGGCAAATATTGATTTTACTAATGTCTGATTCTAATAATTACTTAAGGTTCCCATGAAAATTAGGCCTGTACAGTAAAAACTTAGCTGCTTCTCGATGTAGAAAACTGCAGGCTAGTGGCGAGTTTTTTAAAATCCTGACCACACTGCTCTTCTCCCAGCCATGCCATGCTCCCCTCCTGAACTCCTAGGCTAGGGTGCTTTCCTAAACTGATTTACTGATGTTCTTCCAGGAGCCACACTTTTTCATTCAAGAGCCACATGTGGTTCCTGAGCTGCAGTCTGGCCACGCCTGCTATATAACTTCACTGATTCAAGTGGAGTGCCTCCTGATTTACACCAAAGCAGAAGCAGACAGACCCATAGTCCACGTAACAAGGCGATTATCCAAAGGGGCAGCCATGTTAGTGTAGTTCAGTAAAACAAACAAACAAGGAGTCCTGTGGTACTTAAAGACTAACACATTTATTTTTTGCATGAGCTTTCGTGGGAGAAAAATCCCACTTTATCAGATACTTTGAAGATGGGGGAACTTACAGAATAGTAGGAAATAAATGCAGAGAAGTGTAAGTCATAGGAACAGATCACACTGTACAAGGAAATCAAAACAGTTGTAAAGATTCAAACACTGGGGAACAGCATACAGATAGCTGGAAAGGCTAAGCTAAGAAGAGTTGCCTTTTATTTTCCATTTTAGCAGGCCATTTGCTAGCATGATTGGTCACAGCATTTAGACAGTTTTCAGAACTCCAGAGCCACATTAGGTGACTAAAGTCTGGAAGATATCCATGACATCTCTTTCCCCTGTTGTATCTGCAAATACAATAGGCCTCATTCTCCACTGATGTGCACCTTGTGTGAGCACTTACATCTGCAGAGAGAGGCAGTAAAACTTGTCTCCCTTCTGTAGAGTGCAAACTCTTCAAAAGAGAGCTAATTGAGAAGACTGGGAGGTAGGGGGGAACTGGTGATTTTTCATCAGAATTTCTAATAAAACCAATTCAACCAGCTTGGGGGGGGGGGGGGGTGGGGGAGGGGGAAAAAAAAAAAAATTTTCCGGTCTTGTCCCTTTTTTCCCCCCCCCCCCCCCGAAATTCAAAACATTTCTACCCACCCCCAATTACCGGATCCTTCTTCCTCACCCACAGGAAAGGTGGAGATTGGTCTGCTTAAGATTTCTGGATGTCCGTGAAGTTTCCTAAAACCCACACACCCCACAGCAACCTCTTCCCTAGGACTTCTGCTCCCACTGAATTTTGAACACCACTTAACAATCTAACCAGAGGTGACACTGCACTAACCATGCAGTGTTTAATAAGCTATAATCAAAACCAGGCTGCCAGAAGCCATTACAAGATTTGGAGAGAAAAGTATTTAGTTCTACTTCCTTGCTTTTCATCTTACATGGCTGATGTCTTAATGAAGTTGTTTTCGTTGATGCTGCAGGGGAAAAAAACCCCTCATTTTGCTGATGAAATGTTATAAGGATGACAAGTTTCATAGCAGAAAAGTTCACTGAAAGCAGAAAGATGGGGATGAGAAGCAGTCATGCCAAGAAGGAAAGAAGACTGAAGCATATGAAAGGTTGGAGTTAACATGACTCATGAAAATTAAGCCAACGTTAGGAGTGGGGAATTCAGTATAACTCACAGTTCAATTGCAGTTAATGAACCAGACCTCACTGGCATAGCTCCATTGGCTTCTGTGAAGTTACAATTTATATCAGCCGAGAAAACAACTGAATAGTATGGCTGCCAATTGTACGGTGCTTGGGGCATTTAAAACACTTGGGAAGATATGCCCAAATTCTGAAGTACAAATACCATCTCAGATAGTTAATACTAAAAGAATCTTAATATATTGGCCTAATTCACCAATGCCTTCTATAACATCTCACTTGCAGCATCTTCCTCTCATGGCTACTCCACTATTCCATCACAAATCCAGCCTTCTCCTACAAACCGTTCTCCCTCTGCCAGTGCAGAGCTGGTTTCTCTGACACACCATGGTCCCCAAAAAGTGTGGGCTACTGGTTAAAGAGGCATACCTACATGCCTACAAGCTAGCCCTAGCTGGCAAGTGAGGCTGCAGCGAGCACCAGTGGAAGATGTGTGCTACTCTGGTTTGGACCAGCTGCACTTCTCCCTCATTGGAAGAAGCAGCAGTGAGCAGCCAGCAGGATTCCTGCAGCAGATGTCAGCTAAACAGTATTTCAGATGAGCTTTCATTGTGCCAGAATGTGGCCCATAGGTTGTGAAGGGTCCGAGGATCCTTGGAGTGAATAAGCTGTATAAATCTGTGCATATATAAACACCAACATACCATGTTTTAAAGGGAACGCACTGGACATAGCCCTGGGATAGACATCAGGAGACTTGGCATTCATTTCTAGCTCAATGGATGCCCTATTGTTTGACTTTGGTCATCTCACTGCTCAGTTTTCCCTCCCATCCTTTGTCCAGTCTCTTTTGATTGTCAGCTCTTTGGGAAAGGGATAAATTTCTTATTGTATGCCCCTCTAACATCTAGAACAAAGGTGTTTTACTTTGGCCAGGGCTTAAATGCACTACTCTAGCAACTAGCCTTCCTGCTATGGAAGAGTGTCTCATCCTACACCAAGGACACAAACTGGCAAGATGTATTAGTGGGCAGAATTAGCTAAATGACAGCCACATCTGTGAAAGTCTTTTTAATTGGATCACCTTCCTTGGCTAGTTTACAGTAGCCACTCTCAGAGGAAGCATAAAAGATTAGGTTAGTCTGTGGTTTACCCTAGGAAACAGATTTAAATTTTAAATAAGACCCCACCCAGGGCCAGTGGAAGTCAGAAATAAATAAAAATTCTCTCCATCTGTAAGATGTGCTGTATGCAGTATATTTTCCTCCTAATACATTTTCCTTGGCATGTCCTCTGATACAAAAAGGATCAGCACAAAGCACAAGAATTTGCCTCTTATTTCCCCTAGTAATTAATGGGATAAGGTCAGAATTTCATTGACTTTTTCAGGAGTTTAGGACCTGCTTACAAACCATGCTTGATATAACACTTTTTAATTGAATTTATTAAGGCAGTCTCTTCAATTTGACTTAAGAAGGCCAGCAGAAATTAAGACACAGAATCAAAGGGGTAGCTGATTTCATTTCCATGTGGCATGGATTAAAAAAAGGCACCCTGTTGGGGCAAAGCCTGGAAATTAAATGAAACTATGATGATTTATGCTCAGAAACCACTAAGGATGTAAACCAACACTTCCAAACATGGGTGGATAAAGATAGACCCCACATTTACACCCTGCAGCAGAAGAAGGATTTCCAAAGGTGTTAAGCAACTGTAATTCCCACTGACTTCAATGGGCCTGTCTGGGTATAGTGGCATTTTCTGAAAAAACCCTTCTATTTAGAGGTGTAGATATGAATTTAAGAGCCTGTCACCCATTACTCCATTTCAGCACTTCCTACGAGTCACACAGACGACAGCTCACCAACAGTGCACTGAGGGATTATTTTTCAGATGCTAGAATAAAAGGTCTCTGAAGGGAGATTTCTCTTTGAGTCATTAACGCACAAGCAGAAAAATAAACCCTATGCTGAGCGACTTCAGGCTTCTTTCCAGATTCCCCTGATTGTTATATCTCTTTGCTTTCACTCTCAATCCTTTTAACTCCTTCAGCCACCTTCTGCTCTTGATTTACTTCAGCAGAGCTCCAATTCTGCTACCATTTACTGATGAGCACAATGCTTGCTACCACAAACACCCATGTTACTTGTTATACAGTGTCATGTAATTCTACAGTGCTAAACAAAGGATCAACAGTGGAGACAGAGAAGGGGACCTACTTGCCCAACTCAGAGGCGGCGTTTGGGGTAGATGAAGCTGGAGGTTGCCTAGGACCCTGAGCAGAAAGGGGTCCTATGGCAGTTGCCTGCTTCACCTAACCTAAATCATTGGTTGGTGACCCATTTCTCTCCACTCTCCCACCACATGAGCACAGGACCACTGGGGCTGGAGGCTGTGCTGCCCACCCACCCAGCATCTCTGCAGCGGGAGAGGAGCAGATCTCCATGCCTCCCCCTAGCCGGCCACACCTCCCCAGGGGGTGGTGAGCAGTTGGTGTGGAGCTGGGCTTTGCAGGGATGGCGCCCTGCTGAAGAATTCAGGCCGCTTCACCCCTGGTCACTCCAAGGCTGAACTGGCCCAGTCCAGGGCCTGGGGGTGAGGCAGCCTCTATTCAGCCCTGGGGTTGCTGGGGGTGAAGTGGCCTGAATTCTTCAGAGTGGGCCATTCCAGGGCTCCATCCCTGCAAGCTGCAGCTTCACGCTGGCTGCTCTTCTCCCTTCCCCTGTGGAGGCATGGCTGGCTGGGGTAGGCGGAGAGCACTTGCTGCAGAGGGCAGGTGTGCGGGCAGCACAGCCTCTGGCTCCCGGGGTGTGAGTCCCCCTCTCCCCCATGAGCACTATGGTCTGTGATGCTTCCCCGCGGACTGGGGGAGGGAGAAAGCTGGGGCCCTGGGGGGGGTGAGCTACAGAGGGGGGAGCTAGAGCCATGGAGGGGACAGCAGCAGGGAGTTGGGACTGTGAGGGGGCTGGTTAAGGCCATGGTGAGGGTGACAGTGGGGGCCTTTAGGATACTCTTAGTTTAGAGGGCCCCACAATGATCTTTCGCCTAGGGCCCCCAATTGCCTAAGGCAGCCTCTGGCCCAACTCTCTCCATCTAAACCCCAATTAAACCTGCTGGGTCATATTCTGCACTGACCTACCATCTTTCCCAAGCAACCCTGCCAACTTAACTGGAGTTAAATAAGATGCAGGTCAGCTTGTGCACCATGGTCTTGCAGTTAAGGCACTTGACTGAGATTCAGAAGATTTGGTTTCAGCTCTTGGCTCTGCCACAGAATCAGAAGTGTAAGTCATTGGATCAGGTAAGACTCTTACAGCAAATCAATGCAATTGTTTAGATTCACACAGTGGAGAACAGCATATAGGAGGGAGGTAAGGGAAAAAGGAAAGCAAATTTACCTGTTGTAATGGAACCCTATGATTTATACTTCCCTGAATTTATTCTCCTCCTCAGGAATAACAACATTCAAAACCAATAGGGGAACACTTCAATCTTCCTATCACTCCATTTTGTAGACTACCAAGTAAACCATCTTACAGAAGTTTAAGTAACAATACAAAAACAGAACCTCAGAATTATGAACACCAGAGTTACAACTGACCTGTCAAACACAGACCCCATATGGAACCGGAAATATCCAATCAGCCACCAGCAGACAGCAAAATAAATATTTAAATGGATAAAGCATGGACAGTGCAGTACCTTGCTTCAACGTAAATTCAAAAAAAAAAAAAAAAAAGAGGAGTGACCAGCGTTTCTCTTTTGCAGAGTACTGCTCCCCAGCTACATTCAGTCAGTGTTCAAAGATCAACCATAATATTTTGTTTAGAGTTAGAAGCAACCTCATTCTCAAGGTATTCACAGTTCTGCGGTTCTACTGTATTACCATATCAACCCAATTTGTAATCTCATCCAAAAAGGTAGCAAGTTAGTTTGATGGGATCAATTTGCATAACCCAGGTTTGATAGTTTATGCCTGGTATTTTCAGATGCAATCTGAAACATAGATTTGATATTTACTGCTTTGGTAAAAAATGCATTTGGAGTATATTTTGGATGTATTTTTGTATATAGGATGTAGGATGGGACAATTTGGGGGGCACTGTGTTCTAAAGAGTCCAATTCTCAGCTCTATTACACCAGTCCTACCCCACTCTACCTCCCTTGAGATTAATGGAGTTACACTAGTCATAAAACATGTGAAAATGAGGAGAATCAGACTCAAAGCATCTCTGAATCTTGCACAGTTTTACCAAAAAGTCACTGGTAAAAGTCACTAAATAACAACCCCTCACTGATTTTCTTTGAGAAAATTAAATACTGAAAAAGTCCCAGCTGTTTCGCCACTTGAAAGTTAAAGCAGATGAGCTCTCAAATTCAGTAAAGCTGGGTTTAATTCCATTTAAATATGCCATGCACTTTCAGTGCACATAGCCTCCCCTCATTTCATAGAAGTTGTTTCTTTAGAGCTGTGTTGTGAATTATTTTAACAAGCACCCAATGACAACAAGTAAAATATTTACAGAAAAGAATAAATTTGCAGCACTACACAAACACTTTATGTTTAAAGTGCTCAGTTAGTGTTCCTTGTTGTTATGAAGTATCCACACAAGCAGGATTAGATTTCTAACCTAATAGAACTAATGCTGTAAAGCACTAAGCATCCCTTTATGCTTCATGCAGATTCTTACTAAGGTCAATGTGTGTGCAGTCATACAATTAAAGTTGAAGGGTCTGGTCTTGCAAAAGGATTCACAGTTAAATGGGGGCAAATGTGTTCATGTTTGTGGATATCCTGGTAAACTTAGGGCTTAACTACAAACAAGAGCAAACTTAAGGTGATGGCAGGAAACTAGAAGGGTGAGGAGGAGTGTGATATGATGAGAAGCCTTGCAGAGCAAGAAATTTTTTTTAAAAATTTAAAGTGCTAAAGACGCTGTTGTTTACAACCCTCCTGGAAGATGTTGCTAAAAAGGAAACTGAACAAGGAGGGAAGGCAGATGGAGTCTGGAAAAAATAGCTTCTCTAATGCCATATGGGACATGAGTGGCAACAGTGAATGCATGCAGGCATGCAAACAACTTAGAGTGAGCCTTGCCCATGTCTCAGGTTTGTAAGAGAACAACAAAAATCCAGTGAATTTCCTGATGTTACTTGAAATACAAATCCAAAACCCTATACCCATGTGTGTATCCCTGGTGTAAGTGGGCCAGTCATAAGATTCTTTGGCATAAAACACAATTTGTATAAATGAGCAATTTGCTGAGACGTGAAAGTGACAGATAAAATTTTCAAGACCTTAAGAGACTCAGGAATCCAAATTCTGATTTGAGTAGGTCCAGACTTCAGTTCCTATGTCAACTTTAAAAATGGAGCTGGAGCTCCTCTGAGCACTTCTGAAAATTTTACTCATTATCTGAGATATGAACAAAAACAGGAAAGGAAAATCACATCTTGCAATCATCATCTTGAATGCAGCAGATTCAGGAGTGAGGAGGAAAATGTCACATACTCTGATCACTCAGTATTTCCAC
This sequence comes from Podocnemis expansa, assembly GCA_007922195.1. NCBI lineage: Eukaryota > Metazoa > Chordata > Testudines > Podocnemididae > Podocnemis > Podocnemis expansa. Next base: position 52,309,379 of record ML681972.1, on the reverse strand, counting down.
CTCAGATAAGGTATAACTAGCATTTCAAATTAACAAAACTACCTTCAACTACTTGAAGGCGTGCTCCAAAGAGGAGGGAGCTAGGCTGGTCACAGGGGTGACAGTGGACAGAACAAGGAGCAATGGTTTCAAGCGGCAGCGGGGGAAGTCTAGGTTGAATATTGAGAAAAACTTTCTCACTAGGAGGGTGGTGAAGTGCTGGAATGGGTTGTCTAGGGTAGGAATGGAATCTCCATCTTTGGAAACTTTTAAGACCTGGTTAGATAAAACACTAGCTGAGATGATTTAGTGGGAGTGGTCCTGCTTTTAGCAGGGGGTTGGCTGAGATGACTTCATGAGTTCCCTTCCGACCTTAGGATTCTATGAAAACAAAAAAATTGTGTCGGTTGCTTGATCCCAGGGCTATCTATGCCACTGAAATGTAGATTTCTAGCACAAAAGAACTGTATTAAATGAGGCCTCAACTCCAATATGATCACGCTTGGTAACTCGTCTAAGAAGTTCAGAGTAACAACTCTCCTCCCAACCCCCATCTAGTAGGGAAAAATGGAAATTGTGTGAAATGCTGGTTTAGAAAGAAAACCTCTTTATAAAATTGTCCACATGTGGTACAGAAAAATGATACTGAACAGCTTCTTGGGATCAGCACCTTGAAGCTTATAGAACTGGGAAACAAGGTCACTGACAGATAAGCTCTGTGCCATAGTAGGTCATTGCCCTCCATCTGTCCTCCACTGAGTACAACACAGCTGGAAAAAGCCAACCAGATACCCGGATAGGAATGCTAACTGACAAATTAATTCCCCTGACTCTGTATCTTTTAGATAAAGCCTTTAGCAATTAGGATGAAGCATGTCAGTCTATACATCACTTTTCTTCACCACCTTTACATGCCGTAGCATTTCCCTCAAGCACATCTCCAGGTCCAAGGTACCTGGCATTTCATCCTGTGGGAGTGAGCAAGGCCTCCTGGCTAGAGGAAGGAACTGGGAGTGAGCACTCTTGAGTGGAGCTGAGTGAATAATTATTTTTCAGTTCAGCAGCTGAATGAAAAAAGTTACATTTTGGTTTGAAAAAATAATTTTGAGTGACCCAATGTGTATAAAAAGAGAGGTAACTTTTTATTTCTAAGAGCATTGCTGTAAAGTTAAAAAATAAATGGCATTTCATAGAAAAAACAATCAAAGCTCTTTTGTTTAGAAGATGCCAAAACAAAAACACAGATTTTTTTTTCAGAATTTAATCTTTTTTGGAACCAAAATAATTTGACAAATTCAAAAAAAAAAGTTTCAGTCATCCTGAACATACATTTTTTGATGAAAGTATTTTAATAACCAAAAATTTTGGCCAGTTCTACTATATGCTCCTCGTGACCCTGTCTGCAGAATAGGAATGCAGCTGTTACATCACACAGGATGTTATAAGGCTTAAACAACTCCTGCACATAACCTGAATTCTCATGCTCCTTCCCCATTCCCTCAGCAGACACTTCTCTAACCCACAGGCTGGATCCATAGGAAGTGCTAACCTGCAACCTCTTCACGACCCACAGGGTACAGTGACAGACACTGCAATGTGATACAGTACCTTTGGGAACCCTATTGTATTGAATCTAAGAATGGTTTCTCTATAATTGACTTCTCTAACAACTAAACTAAACTAACAACTGTTGCATCTCCAACAGCTAAAATTGCTGGGAGTTCATTAAGGTGATTACTGAGATTAAGCAATTCTAGACAGGTAATGCTGTTGGAGAGATTTGCATATTCTGCTTTAACATGGGTTTTGCTGATACTAAGAAAGGGCTTTTGGTTAAAAAAAAAAATTGATTCAGGGCCTTCCTTCTGAATTAGCAACAGGCCATGGACCTTCAGTCTAAAGGTCCCAAACTTTGTAGAAGCGATGGAAAGACTCCGGCCCAGTAGGTCCCCTAAGACTGACACTAACAAGGAGTCTCGTGGCACTTTTAAAAACTAACAAATTTATTTACTGCATAAGCTTTTGTGGAAAAATCCTCATTTGGGGTTCTCTCCCACAAAAGCTCATGTAATAAATAAATTTGTTAATCTCGGAAAGTGCCATAGGACTCCTTGTTTGTTTCACTGAACTAGACTAACATGTCCACCCCTTTGAAACTTGTCAATATCTAAGGCTGATACATGACCTCTGGTAAGCTTTTAACATACAAGATCTTTTATTGCTTTTAACATAATTTCTCTTCAGTGGTTTTACCTTGGGCATAAAACTGTTTGCTGAAAAGAGCAGGGTGATTGTTTGTAACTGATGGCAATAGAACTTTCACAGTCCTCAGCAAAAGCAAAGCATAGGGGTCAGTTTTTAGGCAGTCTGGCTTGCTGTGGATATCACAGGGTAAGTCCTTAAAGCTCCCAGTTGGAGGAGAGAGGGACAGGGTCTCTACCTGTTAGGTGATAACTCATGACCTGAGACCTCTCTGGGTACTCCAGGAGTGGACCATGGAGGAAGGAATACATGCGCTGTTACTGTACTGTGAAACTGCAACAGGTATATCTACATATGAGCCAACTCATTTAGACATGCCTGCGCTAGCCCTGCTTGAACTGGGGCCAAAAAATAGCAATCTAGGGTATGAGCAGCTGCCTGGGGTAGCTCTCTGTCAACATACCCAAGAGATTGGATGGGATTATACTAAGGGATGGCCCCTGGACTGCTCACCCATGTCACCACAGACACCCACTATTTTTAGGTACTGGCCTGAGCAGACTTGCCCAGGTACAGCTTCCCATACAGGGAATCATTCCTCCCAGCTCCAGTGTAGGTGCACAGGCCATCTAAATAAGTTGAATTCTTTTGCTGGTTCCTTAGGCTGTGCCAAAATGAGCTTTATAACTTCTTTCCTGAATCACTTGCCACCACTGAAGCTTCAGATATAATAGTAATTTCTGGGTGCTGCTATAGATCATCCCTTGGCACTTGAACAACAAAAAATTTAATCTAATACAATATAGTGTTTAAAATGTCTGTGCTCATTCTTCTCTAAGACTCTTACTACTGGTGGAACTGCATCAGCTGGAGAACTGGATACTCTTAGAAAAATCCCCAGGTACTTGGATTGCAAACTCTCTGGGGAAGGAACCATCTTTTTGTTGTGTTTGTATAGCACTTAAAACCTTGGGGTGCTGGTCCATAACTGGGATGCTGGGGCACAACTGCAACACAAATAATTAATAGACAAGGCCTGTAACAACATCTGAGCAGTCTGCTGCTGATACAAGGCCGGCCTGCCTGCCTGCAACATGCTGGCTGCAGCTGTCAATAGGCCATGCTGTTTTTGCAGGGTGTTTCCAGCACCTGGGGATCCTTCTCATTGCAATTTCAAGAGATAAGATTCCACACTGGGTAGACTGATAAGGAGCAATTTATTTGGTTACAGAATCTAGACCACTCATTCCCTTCACCTCACAAGCAACAAAGTGAGCCCTGAGTTAAATGCTTCACAACTTCTTACCTAAAATAGGTAAATACACACTCTAGCTACAACACCCCTAAAAACCCCTATCTGGTTTTATAAGATGAATATTCATAGCTATAGGAGGAATATCATTATACCCAGGGGCGTTGCTGGTGCTGGGCACGTGCCCCGAATCCCCTGAATCCCAGCGCCGGTGCCCCAGATCTGGCAGGGCCACCCCTCTCCCGGTCTCCGGCCCAATCGGGCTGGAGATCCGAGGCCCAGCCATCAGTGGCCACAGTGGCCCCATCCCTGGCCAGGGATCCGGGTCCTGGCTGGCTGTGGCGGCCCCGTCCCCAGCTGGGGATCCGGGGCCCAGCTGCCCACAGCGGCAGCAGCCCCATCCCCGGCCAGGGATGCAGGACCCAGCCACCCGTGGCCGCTTCCAGCCACATCCCCGGCTGGGGATGCGGGGCCTAGCCGCCCGTGGCGGCACAGCAGCTTCCATCCCTGTCCCCGGCCAGGGGGTGGGGGCTGCAGACTGGGGGGCGGGGCCCGTGGGCTGGGCCTGAGATTCAAACAGGTGACATCCAGCTATGGACTGTGAGAGACAGCTACCATTTTCACACAAATGAATGGTAAAAGCAAATTCCCTTCTCTTCTTCTAGTCTACATGCAGCTGATGAGTCCCTCAGTGCCAATTGTCAGCATGTGATATACTACAAAATATACTCAATTACCAGTCCCACTGACAAATTTCTACTGAACTTAGATTTAGAGTCAACACTAGTGTCCGATGAGAGTGTGGTGATGGTGAGCAACCTGGGATTGCCAAATAATACAGCATATAGGTGCCAAAACACACACACAGCATAATCCACATGGTATCCACTAGAGAAGAGACTGACTGTCTGCCTCACTAAACATGGGCCATCAGCCAAATGGGTCTGCAAGTGGGCATTTGACTTTGGTCACTGGGAGAGCATTTCAAGGACCATCTCTCCTCCTTGGTCCTCAAAAGGTTAATTCAGCAGGTCAAGAGAAAGGATTTATAGAATCACTATTGACCCAGGGTCCATTAGTTTGAGAACCACTGACCTAAGCCATGTCTGAGCTCTGGTGTGTGGTGGTGTAAGGTTAACATGAATTGATCCCTTTTGCAAGCAAGCTGGTTTTCCCCTCTTCCTTTTGCAAATCTGGACCCCAGTAAAGAAAGAGCTCAAGAATTACCATGTTTGCAGAGCACTTTCTGTGTGAGTCATGTATAAAGATAGGCCTCAATTGCTTCTGAATAGCATAAGCCCCAACACCAATAACAATGGGGCAGTGCTGGGGATGAGATTAAGAGAAAAGAGATAAACATAATGCTGAGGTGTATTGAAACACAAAGGAGAGTGCTTGCTTCTGCTCCATGGAGGACACAATTCTCTTTGGATAGCACAGCCTGCTCTAATTGCTTTCCCCATGCCATTTGATTTGAACATTTAACAGAGCTATTTGGATCAACGAAAGCCAGCAACAGCTCTCAGAACAGTGCACATGGCAAGCTGCACAATAGCTGAGCTTCAGATTTATTATTCTCTTAAGAACCATGCAGAGAGGACCAGAATGGTTTTTCCCTCTGCACTTCCATAGGCCAGATCCTCAGTTCCTTCAGAATCAACAGAGTCGCACACATTTACACAAATCAAGGAACTCACCCTCAGTGTTCAATTTAAGCAGCTAGGATTTACTTTCTACACTGACTCAATGCCAGAGCAGTTCCACTGGGTTTATTCCATCTGAATAGGCTCAACCCGTTCCTTCACTTTTTCTCCTTGTTCTTCAGGCTAAAGGAAGAACCACAATACTGCCTCTGGCTCAGCTCCTTATATATTTTCAAATTCTAGCCTTCAGTCATTCATTTAGCCTGATTCCTTGACAATTTCATAGCTTGCAATCAGAGGTGTAACTGCAACAGGTGTAGGGAGATCTGAGCTAGCTTTGACCTAGCTAGGTCCAATAATAACAGCACTGAAGCCAGGGCCACAGAGGCTGTGCAAGTCCACCCAGGTGCCTTGGGTATGTACTCAGGGGTTAAAGTAAGCCAGGATGTGCAGGAACAGCATTCTGGGCCCCACTATTTTTAGGGGCTCAGCATTCTGGGACCCCTAAAAATAGAAAATTGAGCCAGAACTCTGCATTCTGGGGTCCACCATTTAAAAATAGTGGGCACTGGAATGCAGTGTTCTGGCTCCATTTTGTTTTTAGGGGTCCCTGATGCTGACCCTCTAAAAATAGCAAGCCCTGGAATGTCATTCTGTCACATTTTGGGAGGCAGGGAGCTGCCCTGGCCAAGGCTAAAACTCTGGCCTGAGCACGTTCAGTCAGAGCAGGCTCAGGTCGGAGCCTCAGCCAAGGCCAGGGCCCCTCCGCAGTGAAATGGTGGCCAGGTAACCGGGCCCAGCATGCGGGTTCGAGGACAGGGTAGCTGGCCCAGCTGGAAAAGGGCACAGGGGAGGGGCATGGCCTGGGGCAGCAGGGGAAGATGGTGCAGGATAGTGGGGGGGTTGGGGGACCAGCAGCAAGATGAGAGCTGGGGGCAGTAGATGGGGTAGGAGGTAGGTGTGTGGGGGGGCAGTAGTTGGGGTGGGGGTAGGTATGTGGGGAGCAGTAGCTAGAGTAGGGATAGGTGTGGGGGGGCAGTAACTGGGGTGGTGGGGCAGGCATGTGGGGCCAGTAGCTGAGGTATGGGAAGGCATATGAGTGCAGTAGCTGGGGAAGGGGTAAGTATGGGGTGGCAAAAGTGGGGTGGGGGCAGACTTTTGGGGTGCAGCAGCTGGGGTGAGGTGTAGCTGTTTGGGAAGCAGTAGCTGGCATGCATGAGGGGGGCCCACACCAGCATGAGGGGTCCCACTTCAGCACAAGGGGGGTCCTGACCAGCGTGAGGAGGTCCCACCAATTTAGGAGGGTTCCCGGGTCCATCAAATTATACTTTAATGCCTGTATGTACTCCAGCAGCAACTCTAACTGTCGTGTAAAGACACCACCCAGTGCAAGTGCAGCAGTGAACCTTTAGAAATCTGCACTTTCGTAAAACAAACAAACAAGGATGACACTTAAAGACTAACAAATATATTTATTGCATGAGCTTTCATGGGAGAAAATCCCACCTCGTCAGATGCTTTCTTCAAAGCATCTGACAAAGTGCAATTTTCTCCAACAAAAGCTCATGTAATAAATATATTTATTAGTCTTTAAGTGCCACAGGACTCCTTGTTTGTTTTACTGAACCAGACTAACATGGCTGCCCCTTTGAATCTTTGCACCTTGGTAGTAGCACAAAAAACCCCAGAAAATATGTGCTCTTAGGGAATCATGGCTATGCCCTCGATGGTTTCCCTATCACCACACTAGGGAAATAAAGGTGAAAACACAGATTCTAAAAAAAAAAAAAAAAAAAAAAAAAATCTAACAGTGGCCCTAACCCAGCAACATATTTAAGCATGTGGCTGATTTTAAGCACACAAGTGTTGCCACTGTATTCAATATTAAAGTGTTTGGCTGGATGAGATCCAATACTTGTAAGTAGAAACATCCAAGCACATTGAACTAACGGAAAAAAACTGACACCAGCTGATGGGAACAGTTTGCAAAAATACACAAATGAGAACCTAATAGTACTGTGAGAGCTTGAAACAAAATTTGGGGCATCGCAGATTCACAGAAAGGGAACTCTATTTGTAGTGCAGAAATGTGAAAATCTTTGATTGTTTAACCACTTTGCAATGTGCATGTTACAACTCAGGTTATAGTAAAACTTCTATTTTAAGGGTTCACTCTTTGGGACAAATTCTGTTCTGGTTTAAACAGGAGAACTACATTGATTTTAGTTAGGGTCCATGTCTTTGCCATAAGTAAATTTGGGCCATTGTAAGGCAAACTAAAATTAGTCCACTATATACATGCAACATACACGTAAACAGCAGCTGAAATTTCTTTAGTTGTACCTGCCATCTAGCCATGCCTGTGACCCTGGATCTTGTTTATTTACTAGAAAGAAACTTGATATTGGCAGAATCAAATCCCAGCTGTTCTCGCTATAAGTGACCCAACCAGACAGAAGTATTAGCGCCATGACTTCAGAGGAGCGCTTCCATTTGCTGCAATGACAACATCCCATATGTCAGCTCCTGCTGGGATCTCAAAAAGCAGTCACATATTTCAGTTTTGGATTCAAGCTGGCTTTTAAGAAATTAAATAAAGTTTACAGTTCTTATATAGACCCCCTCTTTATTTTCATGACATTACCATTAATTAAGAAAGCACAGGATCTAAATTTACTTCCACTAGTTTCTTAATATTTTTTGTTTCTTTTGTACTTAGCTGCATCATTTTGCCCATGGAAATCCCACTGAGAGAAAACCCCATTATATGACAGCCAGAAGATTATCTTAATTCTAACTTCCCTCCTGACTTATTTTGTACCCAGATATCGACCTGGATTTTTGCATAAATGAAAAGAGTTCCAGAACGGTGTTTTCTACCTCTATAAAAAGCTTTTGCATGTAATATCAATTTAGGTTGCCATTATATCTGAATGGGTCCAAACAGCTATTGCCAGGGCTTCAACAGCAAAATCAAAACGGAACAAAGACAAGAAGCTCCCTTGCTTAGTGCCTCTGATGAGGTTGAATATCTCTGAGACCACATTGTTGATTGTGAAGAGAGGAGCTGAGCTATAATATTCAAGCCTCTGGAATATCATATCAGACCTGCTGTCTGGATCCAGGATCTACACACAGGTCCCACATCCAAATTTCTTAGGGTATAAAACACTATCTCCGTCCCACTCAACCAAAATTCTTGTAAAGTGTAAAAGGCTGTCCTTGTGCAAACAATGTTGTCAGGCAAAAGTGACTTGATTTGGGTTTACAGTAGAGTCCAAGATCTTCTTCAGTTTCACTGCCAGCAGACAAATTTCATGTAACATGTATCCCAGACAGAGGCTCCCACAATCAAGGAAGCAAGTCAGACTCCATAGAGCCCACTACTAAAGTCCTTACTGTACTGCTCTAGCTTACGTAGGAAACCCTTGTGATGGGTCCTAAAGAAAGCCCAAATGGAGACTACAGGTCCCAGCCTAGGATGGGCCTCTTGATCTTGGTAGAAGATCTTCAATAATTCACCCCCAGTACACACTACTTCTGGCTCCCCTTGACTGCTCCTGCTACCTGAAGTTAACAACTAATAGCCCTCTAGTGAAGAATGGAGCAGTTGTTTTTACAACAAAATATCAGTATTGTGTGATGATGCACCCTCTCACACACTCCTGTAAGATGATATGCATATCTTTCCTGTTCACAATTACAACATAACTGTATGTTCTAATACAAAGTATGTCATAAAAACTGTTTTTGGAATCCTTGTGGCATGCTCTACATTATGGTTATGTTAGCATGTTTCCTGCAATGTCATCCATATGTACAGATATGGAACTCTGTGGTGTCAGGACCCTAGTTGAAACACAGAATTGTATTTTCACAACCTGGAGAGGCATGCATAAAGAGCAATGCTGCTTAAGTACCTTGGCCTGAAAGGGAAGAATTGCCTGATCACAAGAAGGGAAACCAAGTGGGATTTGAGGAAAGAAAGACACTATGAACAGAGGAAGGCTCTTTGCCATGGGTTTCACCCAGGGCCATCCTTGAGGGGGGAAGCAACATGGGTGATCGCCCCTGGCCCCACAGTTTCATGGCCCCGTACTGTCCTGCTGTAAGCAGGGCAGTGCAGGGCCTGCACTGCTGCCCCCCATGGTCATGCTGTTCCTTCCCTGCTGCCTTCAGCATGGCGCCAAAGGCAGTGGGGGGCAGGGACAGGAGCATCAAACCCAGCCTCTGCTCAGGTGGCCCAGGGGTGGAGCAGGCCAGCCCAGAGCTGGGGCAGGTGAAGAGAGCCCAGCCCCCGAACTGGCCCTCTCTGCCCTTGGGGGCAGAATGGCTAGCTCAGGGGAGAGGTGGGAATGCAGGGCCAGCTTCAGGGCCAGCCGGCAGTGCAGGGGGCCCCCACAGGCCGACTGGCCCCAGGCCCTATATCCCCCTAGGGATGGCCCTGATTCCACCTTCTAAGCAACAGCAAGGACTGATACCTGTCTACATGTCAGGAAGAATCTGGCTAGAAAATCATCAGTAAGCAAGCCTATGTAGATAAACTAGACATGAATTGTAACAGTGATTTTAGTTTAGAATGTGAGTTATTTTTATTTGATGGTGATTATTTCCCTGACTGAATTAATACCTGATTTTCCATTGATTTACCTTATATTCACTTAAAATCTCATTGTAATCTATAAATTTACTTTTTATCGAATGCAATATTGAGAGTGAATATGAGTGAAGGCCTGACTGAAAGCAAATCTGGTGCACATCAATTTCTTTGTTAAATTGATATACAAAGGAAAATGAGCTTGCAAGGCCCAGTGGAGGTACACTGAACCTCGCAAGACAGAAGTTCCCAGGGTTGCATCTGGAGCTGAGGCTATTCACTGGGGGAACTATCCCATGAGTGGCTAGTGAGAGCGCACCTTCATTGGTATAGGGCCTGATTACATGCAGGTAGCTGGGAGTGAACTGACCCAGGAGAGAGAGTTCACACAGCAAAGCAGGCTAAGTTGGGGCCCTGGAGTGGAGTATTGAGTTGGCACAACTACACACCAGTCCAGATTGCATAAAGGGAATGTCACAAGCATGTGATGGGTTCAGATAGTATAGGCTTGGATCTATTCCCAGCTAAGTCAATGGAAAGGGTTGCAGTAACTTCAGATGATGTTTGAGCAGGCCCTAAATGAGAATACCATGTCCAGTAGAAATGACAGAGGCATTTTCAGCAGGCAGAATGTAACAACTTCAGTTGAGATTTACCCAGGGTACATAGTCCTAGCTCAGAGATTCACCAAGAAGATATAACTATCTTATCCAAAAGATAGGCAAGGCTGAATGACATACATTTAATATTTCACTATAAGAGATGGAATGATTTTAAGTATTTTGGAAGATTTATATGTTTAACTAATGATTCACAAATAAACCAGCCCACATATTCAGACTGGACTAGGTTTGTGAAACCTGCTTCACACAGATGTTCATTTTCACACACAGTCTCACTTCAGTGCAACTAAGAATTGCACTATCTAGCCCACTGGTCGCATTACTAAAATTTGTTCTGAAAACAAGATCTAAGTCCTTGTATTATTTTCACATACACTAGAGAGTTGATTGCAAAGGGCTCCTTAATCCAGTTGACAAAGATATACAAGATACTTCTGCCAATAGCTGAAATGAGACAGAATTGAACTGGAAATAAGGGGCAATTTCTTTAACAGTGAAGGTAGTTAACTATTGGAACAACTGCCAGAGTAATGGGTTGTATCTCCTGAAACCTTAAAATCACAACTCAATGTCTTTCTAGAAGACATGCTTTAGTTCTACAACATTTACTATGTTTGGTGTTAGAATGAATAGTGTGAAACTCTGCAGCCTGCATTAAGCAGGTGGTCAGACTGAATAGACATAAGTCCCTGCCCTGAAAATAGGGGTGTTGCTGGCATCAGGCTTATGAGGCTCGAGCCCCAAGTCCTAGCACCGGAGGCCCAGGTCCTTCTCGTAGCCAGAGGCACTCCTGCCTGAAAGTCTAGGTATTTCCATTAAAATAGTAGGACCAAAATCTGATTTGGCCCATGGGATAGTTAATTATTTTGTAGCACAGGACAGACATTTCTTACGTCTAGTGTTCCTGCCTCCACTTCCATTACCACCAGAACTGGTCATTTATTCCTTCCTTCAAGTATGTGAGAAGGCCTGCATGATGCTCCAGGCACAAGCCATTAGCCATACAGACAATTTGTAAACAAGACCAGGCCAAAATGATCATAAAAGGACTTCCCATGTAGTCAGGACAACCACAGCAGCAAAGGTAGGTGATAAATACCCCTGACAACTTCCTGTATCTGAATTACACACCAAGCAGTCATTTAATACAATTTTCTTTAAAACTATTCTTTATTAATAGGAAAAGTATTCCCGTATTTCCAGGCATGTTTAAAGTTTTCTTTTCCTTTTGTTCCCTTCTAGAAGGTGATGTTCCCTTGCGCATAGGGGGCCAGGGGGAAAGTAGTAGTAACATTTACATCCCACTTCAAGCAATTAAGTGAGAAGTCTCTTGGTTTTTTGGACACCTATGAAAAAAATCTTAACACTTGGGGTGCTAGGGGCCACTGTTTGTCACAATGGTCAGTACTGGCTTACTGGCCCCTTGCACACACCCCTTTCTCCCCTTAACACCTTTTGTCTTATACATCAAGTATAAGCTCTCTGGGTTGGGGACTATCTTTTTGTTCTGAGTTTGTGCAACACTTGCCAATACTGTCCTGGTCCATGACTAGGGTTCCTGAGGCTTGTGCTGAGCCCTGCACATGGGGTAAATTTCACTTGAGATACACACACTCTCTCTGTTATCTCTTAAACAAGGTCCAGCTGTGCAATTTGCTGTTCACCTTCTCTCTGTTGGGCTCCCTAGAGATTCTCAGGACAGCTTACAGGATCAGAGCCACAAACACATATGCAGCCTTAAAAATTGATCTCACCCTGAAGAGATCTGAGCACCCAGTTCCTGTGACAATTAATGGAAATTGGACATTGAAGTTTAAGTTGCTCTAAAGACTGGGTATGTTTCAAAGTTCATCCTGCTTGGATGTAAATCAAGAGATGCTCCACTGAAGTCCACCACACTAGTGTAAAATTTATTTCAGTGAGTGCCAGCATTAGAGAAGGACAAGGGCAGCTGAAATCAGCTACATTTCATACAAATCAGGAAAGAACTGGAGACTCCTGGCAAGTTGCCAATCAAGCCCATAACTGGGGAGAGCTGGGGTATGAATCAGATGCATCTGGCAGCATGCATCATTTATGGGCTAGGGTTTTGTTCTGTTTCTTGCTCCATCCAACCTTTTAAAAAAAGAGCATAAACCAACTAAAAGAAACTCAACCAAATGCATAATTGACCAATACATTTAAGAAAGGCAACAGGAACCAATGCACTTTATGCTGGTCTTTAGTATAGAAGGTTACAGGGCACATAGGTTATACTTAGTCTGTGCTTTCACATAGCATTATGTTTATACATTTACTCCCTTAATTTATATGCTGCATCTTATTTCCCTCTCCCATTTCTCCCCTAGGTGATCATTTACCCACCCTCAGCTCACCCTCAAAGTGCCCCATGCCTTCTCTTAACGCAAATCTGAAAATGCAATAAGCTACAGTTCCTTTCAGTACAAAGAGATGGTGAGGGACATGGAGATTCTGAGGAAGCTGAGAAAGCTTGGATTAGGTTAACTGCAACCCTAACACCATTGGGCTGGATTCAGCTCTCCTGACTTGGAATGGCAATAGAGACTCACACCATTTAATTTAGTGGTGCTACATTACTAGAATGCTGGGGATTAGAAAAGACTTAGATCCATTTTCACTGGCCGTGGAATTATTTCTCACTTGGATCACATTATTTAAAGTGCCTGGAAAATCAGCATGTTACAGACATATGGTCCATTTCTCCTCACTCCACTGGGCCAGACCATCAGCTAATGTAAATTGTCCTTCTGTTGAAGTCAGTGAGGCTATGTTGACTGACGCTACCTGAGAGCCTGGCCCTTGTATTTAAATTGACTTGCTCCCAATTTACACCCATAGACTCAAATCCCACAATCATGGCTTCCATAATACAAATGGATACTTCAGTGTGTTGAAGTAAGAAAACCTCTTGGGTTACTGTGGTTCTTCTTTTCTGTTCCTGTTCTTTGGTGATGGTATTCTGGTGATGGGACACAGGGGTGTGATAACTATAGGTACCACTGGGGGGGGAAGAGGCTTTAGTTCGACCTTACCTGGACCCCCTGGGGGTGACAGGTTGTGGCCGGTTGAGACCAGGGGCAGGGCAGCTGGATAGAGAGGAGAACAAAGGGGAGAGAGGGGAGGAAGGAAGATGGAGGTCGGAGGGGCAGGACCTCTGGGGCTTGTCCTGGGGGTTTACTATCTGCCCTCCTGGTTGATCTGAGAGCCAACTGTCTTAGCTGCTGTGCTAAGTGGATTGCCAATAAACCCTCTGACTGCTACACTGGCTGAGTGTCACTGCTGATTGGGACGGCTGGGACCCTCTTAGGGGGAGGACCCCCCCCCCAAGGGAGACCAGACAGAGCAAGGATCGGACTCTCTGGGCCTGGATTTGGGAAGCTGGCTACAGGTAACGTGGAGACCCTGGTGAATGGGAGAAAGCTCCACCGTAGCAGAGTCCCTGGTGGCTGTGAACAGAGGGGATCCAAGAGGCTTTTCTGGGTTCTCCGTGACATCCAGCTATAGGTTAAAGCCCAATAAAATCCAAGAGAAGCAAAATAAATCTCTATTAAATACACACAAGATCCCTGACTTTTACAGGTCTTTCAGGGGTGAAAATAAGTACAGGGAGAGCCTAACATTCCATTTCTTAGGGAAACCAGTTTTGTACACAATGCAAGAAAAAAGACTCCAAGGGGGGAAAAGTTATCTTTAGTTTACCTACGTATTAAAAAAACTAGAGGGGAGGCAGGCAGGAGAGAAATTGGAAAATACTTGCCAGATACAAGAAATCTTAAATATCTTCATATTACAGGAAGACCTTAACTTGCAGGCCAAGAATTCATCCATCTTCTAGTCTATTTCTACCAAAGCAGGTCACCTGTGGATCATATTTTACTCTCACAGCCCAAGCAGAATTGATGTAAATTGGTAATTCTAATCGACTTCAAAAGGATCAATACCACGTTGCACCAGATGAGAATCTGGCCCTCACTCTTAAGCAAAAAGACCCACCATTGGCCACATTAGGAGTTCAACTTAAAGCCAGATCAGAACCCTGACCACTGGCCTGGCCCTAGCCATACACAAAACAGGCAATTGCCTAGAGTGGCAAAAGCTGCCTGGCACCCTCCTACCACCCACTCCCAGAGCAAAGCAAGGGATTAAGTGACAGTCCCCAACACCAGCAGTAGCCACCAAGTCCCCTCCCAAAGGTAGGCATCAGCTGCCCCTAACTTTCTTGTTAATTTTAGCCCCTGCACTGCAGCAAATACTCCAACTTCCTGGCTTGGGGGTGTGTGCGTTTTTATTTCGCATACGTCAGCAGAATATGTAAAGCTGGCACTCTCCAACCCTGTTGTTTTTAAGCCAATTTTGCTAAATTCCACAGCTGCAGCCCAAGGGTGAGGGCTGTTCTTTGGTTCAGAGCGGGGTGATGTCTGGCCTAACCATGACAAGCCATTTGCTGAGTCTCTTCCCTTTTGATTGTGTACTACTGTTGTGTCATTGATTTCCAGGGCTCACCAGCTGATGCCAATTCAGGATATAGACTGCAGCAATGTGATGATGGAGGAGGATATGACATGACAGCTGGGAACACATGTGATGTGGTTGCCTGTATACAAGACAGGTCACCACCAGCTTAAAAATCAAGCATGATCCTGCAATGGGCTTAGCATCCTCATGCACAACTAGAATTTTCTTCTGCATGCAATGAAGTCCACAGCAAGTCTCCAGTTGATTGTATTATGTGCAGGCTCCATAGCTCATGGGAACTATTCTATTCTATTTTGTACTATGCCCCTTATATACGACCAGTTCTATAGCTCTCCTACCCAGCCCAGTACTATGGTACCCCCAGGGGTTAAAGTAAGGTGGAATGCACTGGAACGCCATTCCAGGGCCCACTATTCATAGAGGCCAGCATTCTGGGGCCACTAAAAGTAGAAGGCGGCACCGGAATGCAGTGTTCTGGTGCGTTCTGCCTTACTTTAACCTGCCGCCTACATCCGAGCCAAGTTTTGGGTCACCGTGCTCCCTGGAGTGAACTTGGCAACACCCCCCCCCCCCCCAATCTACCTGAACAGGGCAGAGACATCTCCAGCTGCTGGGCCAGTCCATGCCTTGCCCCGGAGGATTTAATTATCCCAGCCTGGGCTGGTCCGTCCTTCTTCCAGACTCCCTCCACACCCACAGCTGCCTTGCAAGGCACTGTGACACCTCCCCCATCCTCTGCTGGGGTGACCAGACGGCATGTCACACAGTGCACACACCCACCACTGCCACCACACTCACCATTGCTGGGTGCAGGGAGGTAAGCGGCGCAACCCCTCCTCTGCTCCAGGAGCAAGCAGCAGCCAGAAGTGAGGGAGCAGATATTGGGGGTTGAAGGGTGGATTTTGGGGGTGGGTATTGGTGGCTGGGGGAATATTGGGGACAGGGGAGATGATACTGGAGGATATGGGGTTGGGTATTTGGGGTGGGCCTTAGGAGCTGGGGGAATGTTGGAGATGCAGAGGTTAAAGTAAGGGGGAATGCCCCCAAATTCAGTTCCAGGGACCCAAAATTTGAGGGGCCAGCATTATAGGGCCCCTAAAATTTGGAAAATCCAGCAGAACATGTGTTCCACCTTCTCGTGGCTGCTGGCAGGTCCTACACTCCACTGTTGTTAATGGCAATACTTATTGTGTGCAACAATAATTACTATAGGCAAACACCATATAAAATTATAAATATTTTTATGGGGCAATAACCAATCCATGTGGTACTGAGAAGTGGTTGCAAATGCCTACCTGCACTGGGCCCCACACATGCATGAACGGGGCCAGGAGATTAGGAGGTCTCCACGGCCCACCAAATTATACTTTAACCACTGGGTATCCATGCAGCTTCCAAAGGTACTTAGAAGAATCTGGCCCTAAAAGAGTTGGGGGAATAAGTTTTCTTATCACTCACAGTTCCACCTTCAAGGCAAGTCTAACTTAAAAATGCCTTCCCCTGTTTACTGCATGAAGGATTTCACAGCCTAAGTGTCAGATCCCTAGCTGGGTAAATCCCAGCAGTTCCACTGACTTGTAAAGCCCTACGTGGATACAAATAAGTGGATCCATATCTGACCTGCATCTGCAACAAATGGTCCGCGGATATCTGTGTTGTATGCACGGATGTGGCTATAATGCGGATATCTGCATATTTGCAGGGCTCTAGCTCTGTGCAGCTAAAAATAGGTGGATCTGCATCCGATCTGCATCCACAAGAAATGATCCGCGGACATCCGTGTCGTATCCGCGGATGCGGATACAAGGCGGATATCCGCGGATTTGCAGGGCTCTATTGACTTGGTTTACACCACCTGAGGAACTGGCCTAAAGGTTTTAATTTTTTTTTTTTTTTTTAAATTCTGTCTTTTTCCCACCTCACATTAAGAATTCACACTGTTTTCAATGGACTTGAACTGTCAAGGATCCACTGAGGCAGCGCACTGAAACACATACCTCTGTGCATCTATCCTTCAGCAAAGCACGTGCTGAAGATGTGCTGACTTAAATGGAATTTAAGCACACATTTGTGTGTTTGCCTAAACAGAGGTGCACTGCTGATCTGTGGCCACAGTCTTGAATGCTCTTCTGAGGGGATCTTTTAAAAATGACAGTTCATCTTTCTGCCTAGTCAAGTTCTGCTTCCCTAAGCAATGCAGATGACTGAGTGAATGAGACCTTTCTTTTGATCCATTTTGCAAGATGCAGTCTTCTGTATTTTTCTTAGACACAGTTGAAAGCCCAGCCTAGGTGAAGTACAAAGAAGCTCAGACTGAAAGAAGTGTTGACATCAAATTTTCAAATATGCTAACTTGAATTTTAATATTGTCGCAAAACACATTGCTTCACTAGCTGGATTTGAGGGCACTACTCAAGCAGCATTACCAAAGCCAAGCAAAATGAAATCTGTTAGCATGATGATCCCTCTCTTTAAAGATGTCGGCTTTACAACAGCCTCTGAGCTTATTCTCAAGAGGTTATATCCCATGAATAATGAAGCTGTCAGATTTGCTTTAGGATTGCCTCTGACTAGTCACTGGTGTAAGCTTACAGACACCTTGTACAAAGTAACTAAACCATACACTGCTACACTTCCCTTTAGCTCACATTATTGCATTGTCTAAAACAGTGGTTTTTAAACTGTCTTCCTCTGGACACAGCTGAAAAAAAATCATTTATGTCTGCAACCCTACAACTACATCTTTGAATGAGGCATTCCGGTCTTTTGGTGGTGACAGCAGGGGACACCATAACCCAGTATGTGAAGATTTGCAACCCAGTACTGGGTCCCAACCCAAGATTTAAAAACCACTGGTCTAAAATTTGTATTAGCTACTCATATGAGAACTAAGGGTACTCCTGTTTCTGCCAAAGCTCACTGGGGAAAAAAATGGTCAGCAATAAAAAAAGGAAACTGAGGTACAAGGCTACAGTTTAGGTAGGAAAAGAGGTTGGTATTTTCAAATGTAGTTAAGGTACTAAAGCATACAGTTCCCCTTATTTGCAATTGCCCATAGCCAGCTCTGAAAAATCTCAACCATGAAGTGCATATATCTACCAGCCTGTTTATCTAAAAAAACAGGTATTTCCCCTAGTTAATTAACATCTTCATTTTATCTAAATGCAAAATTTATGAAACAACGTCATTCCAGATTTATTTGAGAACAATCACTAGGTAGAAGGCGGAAGGACTTCATCAATAAAATATGTCTTTTGAGAGCAAAGGCACTGTATAAATAGAACATAACATGATTTTGTCTTTTGTTTTACTTTTTATAAATTGACCAATTTGGGAAGCACATTGCACAGAAGAGAGAGTGTGAAAATGAAGGGTAAATTCAACACATCTTTTAAAAGGGAAGAGAGAAACAGAAAATAGTCATCTGCATCCATCCTTCTGTAAATTCAGACTAGCAGCACATAGTGTTACATCAGTGTAAACGTGATTTCATTGGTTAACCAAGTGCAGAATCTGTTCCTGGAAGTCTTATGACATACTCCATTTCTCAATCACTCTAACAGGGCCGGCACAAGGTCTTCTGGTCTCCTAGGCCAGGAGATTTCATCCTGCCCCCTGGCTGTGCGCACCAAGATCCAGCTGCAGGTGCTGAGGAGTGGTGCCACAGGCAGGGGTCCAGCCTGAGCCAGAGATCCAGCTGTGGCAAGGAGCAGTCCTGGGCAGGGGTCCAACCCAGGTGGAGAGCAGCACCGCTGAGGGCCAGCTTCCACACTCCTGCCCCTCCCCTGAGCTGGCCAATCTGCCCCAGGGGCAGAGCGGGCCAGTCTAGGAGCTGGGCTGTGCTCCTAGCCCCATCTCTGGGCTGGCCGTTCCCTGCCCGGGGGGGTGGGGGGGAACGGGCGACGGACAGGCAGCCTAGATAGAGGTTGAGTTCTGCGCCCCTCCCCCCCGCTACCTTTGATTTTGCACTGAAGGCAGCGGGGGGGGGGCAGGGAGCAGTGTGGCTGCTCACAGCACGACAGTGCGGGGGCCATGGAACCAGGGGGCCAGAGGCAATCACCCCTCTTCCCCCCCAGGGACAGCACGGCCTCTGGTGCCCCCCACGACCGCCCAGGTCACCTCAATGGATGAACCAGCCCTGCACACCAACAGTGTACTCTCCTGATACGTCAGGCGTCTCACTCCCTTAGCAGGCAGCAAGGTGTCTCAGGAACACAGGGCTCAGTCCCACAGGCTGGTGAACCTCACATGTGATGCTCAGCATCCAGAATTCCTACAGAATTCAGTGGGAATTGAAATTATTAGCAGCTCTTAGTGTTTGCCTACATAGAACATTACCACATGCAAGTCAGGGTGTGAATCTACAGCGGACTGGCTAGTCTCACTGTCCTGCACAGACACTGCTACTATGCAATGAAAGTAGTCTAGTTTACTACTGCTTGAAAGCTGAGCAGAAAGACCTTGAAGACTCAAGGCCATAACACAGCCCTATTATTTAGTACTGAGACACATCCTCAGTGTCCTAGGAAGTCAATAGGAGCTGAGGACCTCACAGTTATTATTCAAGACACTCGGCAGCTTGAGACACTCAAGCCCTCAGTAACCTGTTGCATATATTTCTCACCTCCCTGGCTCAGAAAATCTCTTCCTTAAGACATTTTTGATATGTTTGTTCACAACAGGATGAGACTAGAGCTGATTAAAGATGCCAACTATTCCCCACAGGAAGTTCTGTCCTGTTTACATTTCCAAAAAGGACATTTTTCAACCCAAAAGCAGAGGCCAAAAATAAAGGTCAGAAGGGAGCAGTATGACCATTTAGTCTGATCTCCTGCATAATTCAGGCCACAGAACCTCACCCACCTAGAAGAGAGTATGACTCAGACATAATTTGCTCTTTGTTTTCCCATGGCTCTGGTGAGTAATATTTTTCTGGTAGCCTATGCCAGGAGCAAATTACACTCTTCCTTTATCAGTTTAGTTGCACTGGCCAGTGTGTTAGAAAACTGGAGGTTCTGGGCTCTCCTCCTCCTCTCATCCTACATGCCTGACCCAAAAGCCAGGTACCCCCATGCAGAGACAAAGAGATGGGCTCTTATTCCCACATGCAACCAAGTAGTGCAAGTCACAATCCAGCTCTAAGTGTCTTACCATTGATCCTCCTTTCCCTTCCCTTCCTTTGTGATCCTCTACACCAAACATACAAGGAATGAAACTGGAAGCTGTTTGAAACAGAGCCTTTCTGTAAAATCTCTGCAAAAGGCCACTCAGTCTCCTGGTGCTACAGATAAGAATAAATAAGGTTTCAGCTGATGGGCTTTGAGCAGAATCAACCCTGTGGGGAACTGAAAACGCAGCTCAAATTGCCGATTTATTGATGGCCACTAATAAAAACTCTCTACAGAACCAACTGCTAACAAAAGAAAAATTGACTTTCAGTCTCTTTGTTGGTGCTGATGTAACCAAAGGCATAGATAGGCTCAACAAGAACATTTCAAAACAAGCTTGTATAGGAATCCATGGGGGTAGCCAATCATAGTGAAAACATATCTAAATAATACATAGTCCAGGATGGAGGCAATTTAATAATGGGTAACTGAGCATAGTTCTCTTTATGAAGCTATGCTTAGACGCACCAAAGCTCTGAAGTGTTCTATTATAAATAAAAGATAGCCAAGCTGTCTGAAAAGATTAAGTCTGGCGATTTGCAAACCTGTCCTATTCTACTTAAGATACAGATTTTTCTCATCAGAAAAGATCAGACTGTGACCAGGACACTGGCCACAGAATTTTATTTGAGATTCTCAGTGTATTTCCTGAGATCCAAAGCACAAGCCCTTTGACCAAAGCAGAACTCAGTATATTTCTTCACCAAAAAGAAGTGTTTCCCTCCTCAGCTGTGGTTATTATGAGGTGCCTACTTAATCAGGAAAATAAACCAAAAGATCTGACACTTCCTCATATGCCTGAGACACTGGGTTTATCAAATTCCAGAGAGGTAACTGTGTTAGTCCAGTTAAGCAAAACAAACAAGGAGTCCTTTGGCACTTTTATTTGTAACAAATCCCACTGCCAACTTTGCCCACATATCTACACAAATGACATCATCATAGGACATAATCTAGCCAGCTACTCCATCAAAGGCTCATTCAAATGCTCATCCACCAATGTGATTTATGCCATTATGTGCCAGAAATACCCCTCCGCCTCATACACTGGACAAACAGGATTGTCTGTGCAAGAGAATAAATGGACACAAATCTGACATCAGAAACAACATTCAAAAACCAACGGGGGAGCACATCAATCTTCCTGATCACTCCATTGATGATCTATTGATAGCTGTGCTAAGGCACATGGATTACAAATCAAAGCTTCAAAGAAAACCATAGAATTGGAATTCATATGCAGATTTGACACCATCAATTTAGGCTTAAAAAAGGATTACTGTTTCTTTTCTCATTGCAACAGGTAATTTTGCTTTCCTTTTTCCCCTTACCTCCCTCTAATATCCTGTTCTCCACTGTTTGAATTTAAACAACTGCATTGATTTCCTGTAGCAATCTGACCTGATTCCATGACTTAAAACTTCCCTGCATTTATTTTCCTTCCATTCACCTTTACTTTTCCATCTTCAAGCATCTGACGGAGTGGGATTTTCTCCCACAAAAGCCAATGCAGTAAATTAATTTGTTAGTTTTTAAGTGCCACTAGACTCCTTGTTGTTTTGCTGAACTAGACTGACACACCTATCTCTTTGGAATAGGGCTCCTTGTTTGTTTTGGGTCTAATCAAACCTCAGGAGGAATATTTCTGTGGAAGCCTTTTGTTAAAACCAGTAGCTTATGTGCAAAAGGCAATGTGAAATTCATGTGAAGAAGCAACAAATAAGGCCACTTTGTCTTGTCTAAGACAAAAGGCAGAATTAGGAAAACAGAGTTAAATGAGAACAGTGGCTCTGCAACATGCAAACCATAGCTGAATTTTCCCAGATTTAACAGCTCATTCAAAGCTGTTATCTTTCTTTCTGGAACTTAGCAAATAAGATCCTGATTAGCAGCCGGGAGTTCTCATGAAGATTACATATACACCTTGGTTTGTGCATGGAACTCCCACCAGAATTAAGGAGAGCCATGCATAAGCACCAAGGAGCTGTAATTACCTCCTCCCAGTCTTCATTTAGATTTCAACATGAATCCAGAATTTCTTACTGATGTTTGTTACAGGAGTCACCTAAGGACCATTTAAAATCAGGAATCCGTTGTGGTAGGTGTGGTACAACACAAGAGCAGACGATCTCCTGTCCTGAAAAAGTTAAATTCTATACCAGGCATAGCCAAACTGCAGCTCAGGAGCTGCACGTGGCTCTTGAATGAAAAAGTGTGGCTCATGGAAGAATGTCAGCAAATCAATTTAGTAGGTAAAAGTGTATGGCCATGTGCCTCAGTGTGGCTCTTGAAGGTTTAATAATCAACTTGTGTGGCTTTTGAGTTCCATAAGTTTGGCCACCCCTGTTCTATACAGACAAAGCTTAGTGGAAAGGAATAGAACATAAAGACAGAATGGTCACTGTGATAGCAGCAAGTTTGACGTTAGTTCCTCAATTTGTACATTTTTGTGGTTGGGGTAGTATTTAGTTCAAAGCAGATCTGCTGGACAGACAGACAAGGAAAGGGGGAAAGATGAACAGGCATAGTATCATGCCCAGGGACCATGTCTGATTGTTTTATTGTCTTGAGTATCACCATTCAAGTGACACCATCATAGGACCTAACCAAATCAGCCACTCCTTCAGGGGCTGTTTCACCTGCATGGCTTCCAATGTGATATATGCCATCATGTGCCAACTATGTCCCTCTTCCTTATACACTGGCCAAACTGGACACTCTCTGTACAAAAGATTAAATAGACACAAATCTGACATTGAGAATGGTAACATTCAAACACCAATGGGGAGCACTTCAAACTGCCCAGACATTCTGTGAAAGACCTGACAGTTACAGTGCTTAAAAAAAAAACAACAAAACCAAACCTTTAAAACTAGGCTTCATCATGAAACAGTAGAGCTGGAATTCATATGCAAATATGACACTATCAGACTAGGTTGGAATGGGAACCTGGAATGGATAACTCATTACCAAAGGCAATTCACATTCTCATCTATTGTTCAAACAAATCCAAAAAACTTGCTTGGTCAGCTGGAAAAGTCTGAATCGACCTTGTAACTTACCCTTTTCTGCCTATATATATTCACATACATGCCATAGATTCTATTTCATGTACAGGATAAAGTGAGTTGTTACCCTGAAAGCTCATGTGATAAATAAATTAGTCAGTCTTTAAAAGTACTAGAAGACTCCTTGCTTTACTGAAGATAAATACCTAGCAAGGACAGTGCCTTGTCCAAGGTCCTGAAATTCCTTCTGGGAATCAGAAAGTTAGCTCTAAAGCACAGGTGGGCAAACTTTTTGGTTGGCAAGCCATATCCCCTGCACTGTGGGCCACACACAGTGGGAGAGAAGTGGGGCTTACAGGGGGAGCGGCGACCTCTTTCCCCACCCTGTCACAGGCCTGGAGGGGTGCCAGAAGGGACTTGCAGCTGCTGGCCACAAGAATCCCAGCCCTGGCCTACCCCCAGGTGGTGGAGCCTGGGAGAGAGGAGTGGCTGCCACACTCCAGACAAGGCCCTGCTGTGTCTACATGGTAGGGGAATGGGAGGGGGGGCTCCCATCCAGAAGGGGTAGCAGCTGCAGCAGACACACTCTGGGCCACCAGCTGGGTCAGCTGGCAGGGCAGCTAAAAGGCTCATGGAGGCCACATCTGGCCTGTGGGCCATAGTTTGCCCACCTTGTTTTAAAAACTTGTTCAGAGGATCCCCTCTCAAAAGACATTAAACACCTCCACCTCCGCTCCCACTAGCATTACGTTAGCAAGAAATATTTAAATAATTTATACCTGTGGTATCTCTTTTTGCAGCCCACTGGGCTTATGTGATGGACTCTCTTCCTAATATGAACCACAGCTACCTAAGTTGAGCTTGTATGAGTTGACATGATTGCTTCATGCTGATGGAAATCCATTCACCTCAGGGGAATTACTCCTGTATCAGGGAGAAGGCAATCAGGAGCAGACTGGCTAGGGAAATAAGCCCATCTCTCATTGGCACCAGTTTCAGAAATTCCATTTCCAAAGCCATCCTAGAGAAAAGATATGGATGGGTCTCAAAATCAGTTGTCAAGTGCTATACAGTCTTCCCTGTGGGAGGGACAGCCTCACTGTAGGTTAACCTGTTACAGGATGCACATCTGTGCAGCCTGGGCTATGATCTATATGATTTTTCTGTTCACTGATGAACTGTTTGTTTTTATGCCAATTACACCATAAAAAGTTTTCTTCATGGGTGCTCATAATATATTCTACAGGGTTACTGTAATATCATGTTTCTTACAGCCTCATACATGTGCACAGAGGTGAAACATTTTTTGTGGCTCAGGAGAGTGGGAGACACAAAGAACTCTCTTCCAGCAACAGGTAAACAAGCCACAGCTGTGAGCAAGCAAGTACCTGGAGGAGGCAAAGAATATGCAAATTGAGGTGGCTCAGACCAAACAAAGAGATCATTTATGCCAAGAAAGGGAGGCGCTGAGGGGATAAGATGACAAAGGGAGGCACTTGAGAGGATTTGGGAATTTTTGCCTGGGAATCTCCATTTTGAAACAACTTCAAACAAGATTTGCGCCCTGCCTGGTCTCAGGCAGAGACTGGCTGTACAAACATCTGACAGCCGAACACCCTGAGCATAAATTTGGACTATGCGGTCAGTTTAGGTAGAGATGTTAGGTTAGTATGCATGTTTTACCTTTTATTTCCTTGTGGTCATTGCTGACTCGTTTATATTATGATTCTGCCATGATTGGACATAGTCGCACTTAGAATTATAATCTGATTGATAAACTAGTAGTTTATCTAAAGCTGTGTGATCTTTAGAGGGCGCAAGTGAAGAAAGCTGGGCATGATCCATTTCTTTGTTCAATGGACAGACTTGAGCTTATGGTGACTGGGAGTGGTTCCCAATCCCTGTAGGACAGTGGCTCCTAGTGAGGTAACTGAGGCCAGAGGTGCTTGCCTGGGGACTGTTGCTCAAGTAGCCAGAGGGCATATACTCAGTGCTTGGGACCAACTGCACATGAGAAACTGGAGTGGACTGACTCAGGAGTGAGTGGTCACCTGGCAAAGCAGGGTGAATGGGGGTTCAGGAGTAGGAATTGAGGGGTCACAGTGGCACACCAGACCAGATCTGGGGAGCAGCCTGTCACACAGTCATCTGCCAAGATAGAGAAGGAATAAAGACATCAAAATAAGTGAACCGGAACCTCCTTTTAACCTCTTTCAGCTATTAGTTGCAAAAGATGGAAAGGGATGGAAACGTAATCTTTTATATGTTAGTGGACCATTAGGGCTCATCCAGATGACAGAACTGGTGCCCACCCTGTTGGATTTTATTCAAAATTTTTCAGAAGCAAACTGAAGTTCTTTCCCATAGCAGTCTATATTGCTATAAAAGGGAATGCAGTAATACAGTGCTGTACTGGAGACAAGAGGTTCTGCAATGGTTTTTAGAAAGAGAGCAACAGAAAGCATTTAAGCCTCCCCTACACATTCAATCAAGTTTTGGCTTCAGTGGAAGGTTTGAGGGTTTGTTTTTTTTTAAAGGTGTCAAAATTTATTTTTACAACTAATAAGCAAGGAGTAGTAAATTGCAGAGAAAGACATCAGAAAGACAGGTGGCCTGGAAGAACACTAATAAAATGCCATCATATTAACCCAAACTCTGCTGAGGAGGATGGTTTTGAAAAACTCCTTAATAAAAGGAGTGAAATATTATTTTTTAAGGTAGTACTATCCATTCATATCCAGGGATTAAAGCAAGCCAGAATGCCTCTGAATCCAGTTCCAGGGCCCACATATTTGAGGGGCCAGAATTCTGAGACCCCAAAAAATAGAATATAGGGTGAAACACGTGTTCTGCCCTGCCCTGGCCTGGGAGCTGCAGCCAGCCTGTGGGAGTTTTCAAATCTCCCACCCTGAGCATGCTCAGGGAGGGATCAGCCCAGCCAGGGAGCAGCTCCAGTCAGGTAATGGGTGTGTGTGTGAAAGGGGAGGGTCAGAGATTCAGCAGGGGGCCCAGAGGTTAGGAAGGTTCTGGAGCCTGTCAAATTATACTTTAACCACTGTCATATCCCAGTGCTTAGGAATTCACATCAAAAAGCTCCACACTGCATTAGCAGCCCCAGTAGAGGCATCAACAACTGGATGTGTCCCCTCTGCCCCTAGATACAATGCACCTTAGTAAGCTTGAGGCAAAGTGGCCGTGGAACTGTGAAGGAAACTTGCACTGAACCTGAAATGCATCTATGTCCAGAATTATCAGTCTCATATGTCATAAGCACTGAATTAATCCAGGAATTTCCCAACCTAGCAGGCATTCCATTTCTTTTCCCCAACTTTAATTCAAATGCATCACTGATTAAAGCTGCACTTCTATTACCATTTCCCCAAGCGCTTTCTGGCTTCAGGCAGAAACATTAATTATTCATCCAGCCCAATCTTGTGCTTCACAGAATCAGAGTCTCAGGAGATTAACTTTAAGTCATGGCTGAGCCTAGGTTGTATGTTTTGTGTGTGTTGACACAGAAAATGGAACTGCTTTGTTGAACGTATTCAGAATGCAAAGGACTCTTTGTCATGATTCTGCAGTGTCATAGCACAGAGGTCCAATAAGGAGCCAAAGAATGTGAAAAAGCACCCACTCAGAAGGTTTCAAGCAAGCAAGCTCCATCAGCCCTTCAGAGCTAGCAAGAATACACCTCCTCCCTAAAAGGGTATGTCCACACTTGATTTTTCAGTCATATTAACATATTATTTACTAGAGGGATAGCCCTTTTAGTCTGTACATTGCAAAAAACAGAAGTCTTGTGGTACTTTAAAGACTAATAAATTTCTTCAGCTATAAGCTTTCATGGGCTGCAAACCCCTTCACCAGATGACGAAGTGGGTTGCAGCCCATGAAAGCTTATACCCAAAGAAATTTGCTAGTTTTAAGGTGCCACCAGACTTATTGTTTATATTATTTACTAATTAACATATGGTAATTAAAACATATTTTAGTGTACATGTTACAGAAATATTTGCCCTTAACATGTTCAACATTAGCGAAGTGATCAGGAATAAACATACTTTCAGTGGTGACGCTAGAATGTACAATCATGTGAGTTACTATGATTTAATGAAACAAGAAAAGTCAAATGCAGATTTGTCCAACAAGTGGATAGGTCCAGGAAGATCTAGCACTGGAATGGGAGGTAATGCAATGAAATCCCTTGTGTACCTAAAATTTTGACTTCTTTAAGTGAATAAAGACTGGTAGATGGCAAGCTGCATGGCTTTCTGGAACCCAGGGCATTATAACCTAGTGATAAAATGGAATAAAGAAAAAATGACATTACGTTGCTGGTTTCAATAGGGTTGGAAGGATGTAAACCAAAACTTAGAAAGTGTCCTAACATCTACACCAATGGTTCTCAACCACTGTGTCAGGACACATTATTATATCACCACACAGTGGTAGATGTGTCCTGGAGAGCTGGGGAACTGGATTTGACCCTCTGTCCCCCATAGGGTTGCAACACACCTTCAAGTGTGTTGCAAACTGCAAAAGGTTTAGAATCACTGATGTACACTATAATATGGTTGTAACATGGTTGCTCACCCTCCCAATGGAGAGGGAGCGGCTAGCAAGGGGCTCTGGCCCTTCGTAGGGCGGGACTGCCAAGTCTCTAGCCCCTTGGAAAGGTAAAAGTCACAAACTAAGTGTTTAGGGTATAGGGGAAATAGCAGTGCCACCTCTAGGGTCCACAATCCATGAGAGGGCACTTGGTGTAGGGATAGAAATCAGTGAAGGCGTAGGGTCATACAGCTCCACTGCATCCCAAACCAGGTCCTCCAGCTGGGCCTGGGGCTTCCTTGCGAGGTCAGCGGGGTCCTGGCCGCAACACGCTGACTCCAAGGGTTGGTGCTCATGCTCCCTGTTACCAATCCCAGCCCTGCTTCCCATCAGTACTGAGTTGGAGGCTCATCCTCTGGTTTGTCAGCATAGTCGTCCAGGGGTAGGTTATAGAACCCTTCCATCTCGTCGGGTGGCGGCAGGTCTGGAAGCTCATTTGGCCCATCAGTAGGCGGCAACTCCTACAGGTCACAAGTCTGGGTGGTCAGGGGGTCCTAAGCAGCCAGGGGTAGCTCTTCCAAGTTGCTAGGCATGGGTGAGACTCAGGGGTCCCCGGCGGGAGGTGACTCGAGGGGTCCAGCAGGCCTCCCTGCTAGCGGCTCCTCCTCGGGGCTGGTGACAGCCCAGGGCTTGAGTGTTATCTTCCAGTCCCCTGCTGCAGGTGGCCCGGGTCTGTAGGCCATAGGTCTGCTTTCCCGCAGGGCAGCCCATGGTCAGGAGAGAGCAGAGATATGTCCTTCCCCTTCCACAGCTTGAGCTGGCTGCCTGCCTCCCTTCTTACACCTCCTGTCCCACCCCTCTGCTTCCAGCCTGACTGACAGGCCGCTCTTGGCTATCTCCGAGGGGGGTGGTTGTGTCTTCCTGCTACAACAGTCTTCCCAGTTACACCACTCTTACACTTCACCCAGTAAAGATGACTTTCTAGGAAGCTTTCCAAGACTGAACAGACTCCTGCCCATTCCCAGGGAAAAATGGAATGGATCAGCAAAGAGTTTAAAGCCTTCAATGTATATTTCCATCATTTAACATTTCTCCCCACTGTTATGTATGGCCACCTGAGATGACTAAAATGCAAATCTACTTCCTTAATGAAGATCTCTCCCTCCCTTGCCCAGAGGGATTTGGTTCCTGCACTTCTCTTCCTGCAGCCCCAAAAAGAGAACTAAGAGGAAAGAAACAGGTTGTTTCTTTAAATATATATGGGTCTGAACTGCAAAGCTGGAGCTGAGCTTTGGAGAAGCAGAAGGACACAGCAGGGATGGTCAGACCATTACAGAAAGAGAGTTGTTGCGGGTTTGACACAAACAGTAAACAAATGATTATTTATACTGTGTCTTAAGGCATATGGCAATTTGAAAACAAAAGATGAGTTATCAGATTTTCCAAAGCATCACAGTCCCATTTTCAAAATGACATAGCACATGAGAGAGTTAGTTTTAATACAAGTCAACGAGATTTAGGCAATGTGTTTTAGCCTCTCTTGAAGAGAGGACTTTGATGCTTTTGAAAATTTTCCTTAATGCCTTTGACCTGATCATGGGTCCACTCATTTTGAATCCAGACTCATAAGAGCAGCTCCTCACCTGTTTACAAAAGAGCTGCTTTCAAGAATTAGTCACACCAGTAACAGTTTCCAGGACAGGAGTCATATTTGGTAGACAATGATGTAAGTGGGGTCAGGGTTAAAGTTTGCCAAAAAAAAAGTGCAGTCATGGAATATCTTGGTAAAATTCCAAGAAATGGTTCTTTAGTACCTTCTACCAGGACCACTGCTTCTTAAAATGTAGAATCCACATGAGATCAGGCAATTCCTGCTTTACTCAACATATGCTCTGTTCAGAGAGCAGCTAAAGAGTTTCAGTTGAATACAAAATAACCATGGAAACCAAGACGATCTTCCTCATTTAACCAACAAAGGTATCAGCACATGGAGCCTAGAGCTGTAGGAGGATGTGTTGCAATCATAAGGGAGACAGAATTTCCAAATAAAGAAATGATTTATCCAGGGTACAAGAACAGTGTGGTGAGATGGAAAAGGCTAGGAAAAAAGGGTTTAAGCAATCTAGTATGCACATTGCAGAATTAAGAGGTAAATAACTATGCACATACTGGAGTACTACCAAAAACAAACATTCTTATGGACTACAACGGTACTCATGACTAAAAATTATGAAGCCATTTTTTTTTTGTTGGGAGCTCAAGTACCCTAATCACATACACACAATCCAAGTACAGAATTGTATACCTAGATTATCTGAAAGCTCATGCATATACACAAAAGGCATGACTCATAGGCAACTAAGGTGTTCTGTTAGGAATCTAGGTTATGTGCAAAGTACTGTGACCATGCACAAATCAGGTACCGAGTGAGTCAGTTCACCGACTTGCATCCATGACTCAAACATACATGCAAGTGTTCTCTTGGGAACACAGGAGTGAGTGAAGGTCACTGACAGAAATGTAAATGAATTTTAAAGGATACACGTGAAAAAGTGGTGTGTTTTGTGGAAGGGTATTCAGGGTAGCATGCAGAACAGAGTGGGAAGAATGAGGCTATGAGGTCTAGGTGGGATGAGGGAACAAGGGTGGGAGGCAAAGAAGTGACAATTGAGATTTAATTATGGACAGACAAATCAGAACAAGGGTAGGGGAATGCAAACCAGTTTAAGTGACAGCACTGAAATGAATGACTAGAAGCAGCAAAGAGTCTGACAAATGGGAGGACTGGACAGATTCAACACTCAATAAACCATGCAAGAACACACCCAAAAAGGGAACAGAGCTTCAAATGGAAATAAGTCTGTTCTGTAACTAAAAATACATGTTCTTTTTAAATGCTAGAGCAGGCAATAGCCATGCTGGAAGGAAGATCAAGATGAAAGATTGTAATTATTTTGCATCTGTCTCTACCCAAGAACAATAAGTGCCAAAAGGAAAGAAGGAAGGAATATTAAGACTGCTAACACAGTATTACTTCTGGCAGTCCATGTGCAATTAGGGGGACTTACTATGCATGTAGAAGTGACTGAATGTTTTATGCACAAAATGGAATCTGCATTTAGCACTCAGTGTCATGATCCTGTGAACACTTAAGCATGGGGGATGTGACCCAAACAAGAATCATTGGATTGTGACCACCATGCCCTTCCACTGAAATGGAAAGGAGGTTCTGGCTTGATTGAAAAATTCTGGGATGGGAAAGAAGGTAGCGGAATATAAAAAGAGAAGAAAAATCCCAACTTGCATGCATATACACACATATATTAAACTCCTTAAGCACCACTGACTCATTGGTTCAGTACCCACAATTGGGGCCAGATTTTCTAAAGAATTCACTTCCAGTTAAGATGAAATAGTGATTTCTATGCACCTAATTGCATGCATAAAGCTTAACACATTCTTAAATATTTTCAGAATAATGGCCAAAGCATTTATTGTGAAGAGAGAGTGTTCTAGCACCACTGCCCCTTTTTTAATCAAAATGTTGATGAAAAATTTCAACCAACTCTTCTTGTTAAATGGAAAATACAGGGCACCTTCAGACAGGTGTTGCTACCAGCTTTATCTATAAGATCTAGCAACTCTCTTGCTCCAGCACTTATCTTAACAGCAAGCTCTTCTCACACTTGTCACCCATAGATCAAGGCATCATACACCAGAGATTTTGCATTTCACAGCTAAGGAAAGACAAAACAAAGCAGCCTGTTAAGGTCACCCAACAAGCGAGTGGCAGATCCAGGAACAGGACCCAAATCCTAGTTCAATGCACATCTACTGGGCCACAAGATGGAAGTGGCCTGACAATGGAAAGAGAGATGTTGCTTTAATAAAATTGCCTCACCATGCACAGCAACAACCAGACTATGTTACAAGCAAGGGTGACAACTGGAGTAGGGGAGGTGAAAGAATTAATTGCCATGGAAGACTTGTGTCCTGATTCCAGAATGCAGGCAGATATGGTGGGTGTTCAGCTGTGATAATAAGCCAAGCTAAATGAAGCAAAACCATTTAGGGTCTTGGAAATCAGGAGAATAAATCTGCAGTAGTCTGGGAGCCCATGGAGGTCTGTCAGGATGAGACCCATAGCCTGATGAAGATCCACAAAAGCAACTAGACTCTACTTCCTAGCTTGCTTTTAATGGCCAATTGTAAGACTCCTCACCAGTGCATGTCAAGAGTGGGGAAGACACTACAGCAGGGTAGCTGATACATGTCTTGTGTACAGAGCCAGTTACTCCAGTTCATTTTGTATATTACTCAGACAGCTGCCACAATTAATAAGGTCTTTCAAAAGTCGATAATTATGTATTAAGGATCTCACTGCAATCAAATCTGACCATGTAAAGAAAAAAAGAAATTAGGTCACCAGGCCCCTAAAACATATCAACACTGTAAATTCAGACTGTTTCGTCTACAGCATGCAAACAAATCCCATTGTTTTTTTTGGAGCTCTATCACAATGGCTACAAACTAAACTAATAAACTGAAAGGGGGAGGAAGCCGAGAAAAGATGCTTAGGTACAGATCAGCCTATGTGAGAGTGGGAGACACTCTTTGTCAGCCAGATTTTCCAGAAGTGTGCAGCACCCACAGCTAGGGGTCAACTTTTTAAAAGAACCCAGCACCATTTAAGCACCCAAAAGACAGTGGCCAGATTTTCCAGAACACCCAATACGCACTGAGAAAAGACGGAGAAGACCCCGTCCCACACAGTGAGGACAACTAGTGGAGCACCAGAAGTCCCTAGGCAGGATCAGGGCCTTTTGGTTTGGGAGCTGTACTAACATACAGATCCCTGCTACATCCTCAATGAAATATAAATACTATGCAGGTAGGACTGTTAGGGCCTTTTGACATAACTCAGGGCACTGCAACAAACTTCTTTCAGCAAAGTATATATTTCAAACATATTTTAGTACTTGTGAAATTCCAAGAAAAAGGTAAAAGAAAACCTGACAAGATAAATGTGCCTGAAACAAGATGACCTGCTGGTTGGTGGAGGGGAGAGCACATGGGGGAGGAAGAATTCTGAACAGAGGTGAGAGTAAAAGCGTCATGATGCAAAAGTTTATGAGAAGGAAAGATGCCCCCTCCGCCCAAGCATGCTCAACACCTTTTTCCTCCAGTCACATCTCTCTCAAGTGTCCTTCATTTTTCAGGACATCACATCAATCCCAAAGTTCCATGTACATCTGCTATCTTCTCACTGAGAGTAGAGATGAGAAGCCAACTTAGCCAATGGCTGTATAGTGCCACTGACCATCTATGGGTGTTTGCAAATGCAGCAACCAACTTATCATATAAAAGGGGTAAAAGGAACCAACTAAACACCTTCATTAACTGAGTCAACTAACACTTGACTCAGATGTTAGAAAAGCACTTGACATGCATTACTTCATGGATTAATTGAGGTTTAGAGCAACACACTATAGTTCTTTTTAAAGTCCCTCTGTTGACAGCACATGGCTGGTAGGTTTGTTGCCCCTGGAAACCATATTTGGCAGCTAAAGTCAATTGTATAGTTGCTCATTGAGCTTGGTTCTGTATATCAAAATAATTGCAAAGTTGCTATACCAAATAAGCAAATATATGGAATTCCAAAAAGGTATTTAATACTAGATTGATGCAGTCATCTCCTAGCTAGGGTGGGTGAGTATTGTCAGTTGTACTTGTTAAATACCAGGAGAGAGTCATGGTTTACTTATGCCACCATCTTGTTTCATCCACGTGTCTCAGCTGTAGAGACTGTAAACTTTGAGGCAAGGACTTGTGTGTACAACAAGTAGAAGATTATTGTACTACTGAGCACATAAGGGCCTTTCATGGATCCAGAGCCCTTGTGGTAGGTACTGTCCAGACACAATAGGGTCTGAGTTGGGGGGTGCGTGGTGTGGTGTAGGAACTAGTGTAATAGAAACAAAAGAAGTACCATAGAAAGCTGCCTGTGTATGTTTACCAGGCTTACTCTACATTAGCTTCTCACCCCATGTTTATCAGCAGGAAAGAAGGTGTGGAGAATAGGCCTTTATAAACAAGATCAGCGAGAACCAATTTGAAATCTGAGATTCAGAGAAATAAGGGAGCCTAGCAACAAGCCAAGAACCAGTAAACTTTTGTTTTTCATATTGATCAGATGTAAATCACATTTCTTGATACAGCATGTATTCAGGAGTTCACAGAAGGACCGTGATTCTCTTCACACACACTCCTTTTCCTCCTCATGATTTGTTGTCCTAAAGATAATGCACATATGTTCACCTCCAACCCTCAAGATAACTCGATTGTAGTTCGGTCTCTGTAGCTCTGGAGATGCAGCCATTTCCCTGACTTCAGATGTGTGCGATTAGAATTCAGGAGAAAGCCACCAATGCCCTGACTGTCACAAGAAAAGCACTTTGATTAGTCATGCTTCCTTGTTCTGCAGTAAAAACCCTACTCAACAGGATACTTTCCAATAGGTGGTTCAAATGTTAATGTGGTCTGATGATGGAAATCAAGATTAGTTGATCAGACTCCAGCCAGCCAGTTCACATCTAGGTTATCACAAGCTACTCATTCCCACGTTATTCCTTAGGGAGAAACAATTGTGTATGGCTGAGCTTAGCCTCTGGAGAATTTTGGTGCCAGAAACTCATTGAATGCAAATATACGACATTTTTCATGCCCCCGTTCCAGCCACCCATGTCACCTTAGAAGGTGTAAGAATTTATGTTCTCATGGAACAGACCTATTGACAGCAATGAATGAGTTCTCTCTGAACTGAGAAGCAAGTAGGTAACATCCACAAGCCTAATCAAAGAATTGACATGGAAACAGATAGATTTGTCAAAAATTATGAATTAAGGGATACTAAACAGAAGAGAGCTAAATATGGTCACAACTTACTTTTTAATCTGGGATGGAAATTTTTGATACAGAAAGACAAAGGACAAAATGCCAGGATGTACCTGAGATCTTGGTATCTCAATCACTTTACTTTCAGTGGGGTTGAATTTTACAGTGAGATTCAAGAGTCTAAGTTCCTGAGGTGCTTTTGAAAATAAATGTTGACTGAAAGGTTGTAGGTGCTGCTTTAGGCTATGGACACAGTCATTTCCCTTGTGTTTGCAAAAGATACTCTTTCCGGTGAGGTCTTTGAGACATACCCAATCTTTATGGCACTGTCAAGACATGTAATTCACTATGGCATGCAGCTCAGTGGAAGAGGCCCTGTAGACAAGGCTAACAAGAGTGGAGGGGGGTGGAGGGATAATAATTGTTTTGGGGCCCAGGGCTCAAGGCTCCCACCCCTTCAATATCTACATAAATAAAGTGAAATGTAGCAAACATGAGGTATGGGGGTGGGGCTCAGATCCCCCTCAACAGGACCTGCATGTGGGCAAGATTCTGGTATTTTCATCAACATCCCCTAATCTTTCCCAGAGTAGAAAACATGGTGGCAAAAGCACCTGAGCCTACACAATAGCCTCCAGTTTAGCCACACCCTGCAAGGCTGTTTCGGGACAAGCTGTGAGCATTCACTATGCCAGTACAGACGTATGTCTGGCTTATAAAGGCTATCAGACGGATAATATTTCAGTTCACACAAACTTTAGTTTCCATCCTCAAATGCCCCATTCTCAAAACCCGGAAGCATCAGGAATTCCAATTCTACTTTTTGATATGGTTTTCTGGGAATTAAACTAAAAACCAAGCTACATGGCAGAGGCAGCACAAAAAGAAGAGATATCACCAGTTAACAGGTACTCAGAGAACCACAGAATATGACTCCAGGTAATGTCATATTCTTGAGTCCTTAAAAAAAAAAAGCCTTATAATTTAAGTATTGATATAAATAGCTAAATAGGGCTTCATTGAAATTCCCTCCCATAATTATAATGGCTCAGAGTGCTGACCACTTTAGGGAAAGATTGTTGTTCACAGACTTAAAACATATAAAGTACCAAAATTAGGCTCATTATACATCTTTGGTTTAGATCATCAGTAGGGAACAGCCGATCCGATAGTACTTTACTACAGAACTGTAAGGAAGTGGGGGATGGGGAAGAGCAGTGAGCAGATGTGTAGCGACCCTGTGTCACAGAGATAAACGTATCAAGCTTCAGAAGGGGAGGACAAAAGAAAGTGATTTGCATTCAACAGGGAAGACCAAGCCCTGATATTTGCAGCCAAGAGAGGGGGGATGCAAGAGGGACAATAATAAAACCAGAGATTTTAAAAACTCTCTCAACTGCCCTGGAAAAGGCTCAAGATCCAGCACATGCAAAATAAATTCTACAGTGAATCTTTTGTATTAATGTTAAAATTAAGTGCTTTAACATTCAGCCACTCCATAACACTCAGCCCCTCTGCAGTCAAGTATTAGTCCATGAATTGCTGCTTAGAAAACAAGAGGGATTCCCTGAATCAAACAATGTGGAAGCCATAGAGCTGACCGACCAGATGAAAAACATTTGTCGGGAGGAGAGGGAAATCTCAGCTGTTTGATGTGTATGAGCTCTAGGTTTCCTATTACAGAAAACTGGAACATTAGACAGATAGGAGGGAAGTGTCTTTTGCAAATTACACTTTTGGAGCTTTCCACCTCAAGAAAGGCAAATCACCTTACTTGCCCTGAAGAATTCCCTTATTAGCTTACACTTAAAGCAGCACTGCAGATAATGCACCATGTTACATTTACAGGAATTTAATTCAAACATGTAAACATGACTATTCACAAAGTATCCCAGGCATAATGGCATTCACAGACCCGTGCAGGTTTAACAACGAGCAAGGAACCCTAGTTTTAATTACGCAAATATACATGAGATATGCAAGCAGGGCAGTCAAAAGGAATGAGGGGTGCATTAGTCCCAAATCACTTACCACTTTAAGCATCTTCTAGCATCTGTTTCCCAGTTCCGATATCTGCAGTGATTAATCTTTCCTCCTGTTCCTTCCCAATCAAAACAGCTACGCAGACGAGGTTGGTCCATCCATGCTGCAGCCTCTCTGATTTGACAGGTCAGCTGCAGCAGTTTCCTTACCACGCCTGCCTACTATTCGGCTTTCCAGCCAATATCACCCAGACAGAGGCGGAGGAGAATCAGGGCTGCCAAATACACCGAGGGAGAAAAATGCAGAAGTGAGGCTTCCCTTCCTCCCACCCTCCTTACGTTGGCATCAAAATCAAACCCTGAGCTCACATGATGTTTGAAGGGAAGGCGTCTATTTGACAATGCCTGTAATGACAAAAGGCCAACTCCCTGTGCATTCCAGTCCCCCTCTAGTGGCGTATGTCCCTAACAGCAGCGCACGAACTCGTGGCTGCAATTCTTTACCTGCTCTCTGCATCTGCAGTGTGGAAAAATGATGCAATAAAGCGTTTTTATTATTTTTGATGCAGATGCATCCACCCAATTAATTCTTCCACCACAGATGAACCATTTTTCAAAAAAAAGAAAAGCTATTAGAGCCAGAAGTTTTGTTTACTTTTTTTTATTTTGGCATTGAGAAAACATTTCCTTCACTGAGTTAGATTGCAGACTAGTCTCCAAAGAGAGATGATGCAAGGCCCACAGCCAGAGTCAAAGCAGTAAGAATATTAGTTTATTGAACATCTTGTACTAAGAGATGGAAAGTGGTGGCTGGGTGGGTGAGAATTATTCTACAGCATATCAAATTTGCCTAATCCTCTCATTTACCCCCATACATAATTTTTTAAAGTCACCTATTGTTTTTCAACATCAACACATCAAATTCTGTCCCCGATCAAGAAAAGAACATGTTCTCAGGAACTTGGAACCTGTGCCATCTCTATAGAAGTGCAGCTGGGAAACTTATCACAACAAGGTCTCTTTCCTGAAGTAACACTCACAAACTGGCTGCAGTGTTGCTGAGATGATGATGGTAAGTAAAGCACATGAGAAGAAGCTAAAGCAAGTTGCAGACTGGCTGGGAAGATAGTGGAGGACACTGCTGTGACTCCTCCTACAAGGGCAAGCAATGCAGCTTATGAGTGAACCAGCTCCTTGCAAAACAGCCAGTTGCAGAAGATGAGTAGCCATGTGCACCTAAGAGCAGGAGTTATGGCTTGGAAAGACAAACATATATTGCTGTTAGTCTAGAATAGCAACTCCTAGGTAAGCACTCTAACTATGGTAATTTGTAGTAATACAACACCTTAAGAGATATAGGACATTAAAAACCATAACTTTCCACCTCCAAGCAATCCTGGTGGAAAGAAACAAGGCCAGCAAAACACATTTGTGTAGATGGTGCTTCTTCAGGCTATCTAAGGTACTTGCATGTCCCAAGTCAACACAGTAACTGAGCACCTCCCAAATGTCAATTTATTTTTCCTCAACATCCCTGTGATATAGGGCTCTGCACTTACCCCCATTTTACAGATAAGGAACAGAGAGGTTAAGTGACTTGCCCAAGCTCACAGGGAGTGTGGGGCAGAGCAGGGAATTGAACCGACATCTCCAGAGTCATAGACTAGAGCCCCATCCATAGACTCCAAGATGAGAAGGAACTGTCGTGATCACCTCTAATTATTGAGCAGCCCACTTGATCTGAAATCACTAAGCCCTGCAGGTGCTCATATCTTCTGAAGAGCAGACCATAGTGTTTTAAGAGTTGGGATCTCAAAATGATGACAGACATTAACTTCTTATACGAGGATGAAGATTTATAACAGAAGGTTATTAGTGTTGGTCTACACACAGATTTGCATCAAAACAATTAGGAATGTTTTCACTTAGCCCTTTTGTTATTTCTAGGGCTGAGTGGGGGGGAAAATTCCATTTCATGACACATTAAGGTTTCAAAATTTGATTTAGTTTCCTAATGGAAACAAAAGTAAGAACTTCTCACTCCCCTGGTGAGGGTGGAGGAGAAAGAGTGAGAGCAACCCTAGGATAGCAACAGCTCAGTGGTTAGTGCACACTCCTGGAATGTGAGAAAAACAGATTCAAGCCTCTGCTCCAAACACTGTGGAGTAGAACTATCAGAGGTTCTCTCCCCCTGCTTCCCAATGAAAGTAATCTGGAAACTCCTAGTTTCCACAGAACTTCTTATATTTCAATAAGTCTGCATTTGCCAAAAAGAGTCACCAAATTCTCAGTCAGCTCTAGTTATTTCCTTGTAAATCTGTGTACATGCTAGTCGGTCTTATTTCACAAAAGAAATTTTTGCCTAAGATCAGGCTTCAAGACTGAAAAAACAAAAGGTGGATAGAGTAGTCCACTTTTGATAGGGTTTTTTGAGTTTTTTTTTTAAATAAAGATTTTATAAAACAAAAGGCCATCCAGGGTAAGTCAAGTTTTCTTTAAATCTCACTTGAAAAAGATGATCATCCAAGTATCCATAGTGCTTGAGATCTGAAAGACAGTGTAATTAAAAGACTAACTTGGAGCAGTTTTAGAAAGCAACGTTGTTCAGCAATTGCAGGTGTGTGTGGGGGGGGGGGGGGGAATCTAGTGGCAGTGCTACTCAAGAATCAGAATTTATGGCTAGAAGGGAACACCAGATCACCTGGTCTAATCTTCTGTATATGACATGTCCACATCACCACCCAGTACCCACACACTAAATCCAATCACCAAAAGGAGACCAAAGTATTACAGCTAACAGGAGACTATACTATCATGTGACACGAGCAAAGAATAAGAGGGGGACCAAGATGCTTCATCACCTGATGCCCCTGAAATAATTAAGTGAGATATCCCCAGATAATCTTGGTAAGTCACACCCCACACTTCAGAGGAAGGTAAAAACCTCCCATGGTCCCCAAACCTCAGTCTCTGTAAATCAGCATAGCTCCACAATCTGGCCCAAGAACCTCCACTTACTGTGGAGATCAGTCACTCTGTGTTTCCCCTCACCCTGCCCCCCAAGTACCACACAAGGATTTGGTGCATCAAGATTAATGCCCCATAATCTAATAGTAAATAAACTAAAAATGCCCTGCACCACGTATCACATATTACAGACAACTTACTTCAGGCTATTCGGAGAGCTTGCCACTTTAGTGATGTGTCTGATACACCTTCAAAAAAAAAAATTCAGACACTTTCTCAAGGATATTCATAAGTTGTTTCTGTGAACTGCATTAAATCAAACCTGAACATAATGCTGCAGGACAGTTAACAGAAATGTACAAACATAACAGATCTGAACTCTCTTTATGCTAGAGGAGCAGTAGGGTTTGAAGTTAGTCTCATATCTTTGTGAAAGAATGATGTTATTAAGACTGTACCTAACAGAAGCAAGTAGTAGTCTAAATCAATATCTGAGTGAGACTTTCTCCCATGCTTTCATCTGGTGCAACTATAGATCAGATGCACTTGCCTGAAGTCAAGTACTTGTTTGTGTAATCTACTGTCTACTTTGTACAACGCTAAAATACAAGATTGGAAAAATAGCTTTGTAGTACTCAGAGTCTTGGCCAATGCACAGCAACCACCCTATGTTTTTTAATGATTACAGCCCTTTTTAAAACAATGGATCTTCCTCTGCAAGGTGAACTTTACAGTAAGATTCTTGGGACAGAGCAACTCAGAAGCCTGTTGTTAAAAAAGGATGTACATTTTTTAAACCCTCTTCTGCTGTAAAGCAAGGGTGCTTGGTCATATAGCTGGATTCACATAATTACCAAGCATCTAGTTTGTAGAAGTCCTGGGGAAGTATATGTGCACTGCTGCGCCTCTAGGGGAGAAAAGCGAGCACACTTACCTGAGCACCTAATATAGACTGACATTCTTCATATTGGTTTCACTTTTTAGATTTTAGAAGCCTCACGTGAGCTCTAAACATACTTGCAAAATTTCAACTGCTAGAGTTTTTAATAGACTTCAGAAAAACACCAAAGCTACAAACCTGTCTATATAAAGCTGCCCACTCAAAGCCATTGAGTCATACAATATACTGCCCTTTCCATTGCCCAACCCAATCCTTTTCACCCAGACTATGCCTGTGAGAAGAGGATCTTGGAACATGCCCTAGCCTAAGCCAACAGAGATTAACAGACTCAGGACATTCTGGATCAACAGGCAAGGGAGAAAGTTGCAAATTCGTGAATAGAGTCACGCTCGCCTCCTGTCAGTTCAAGTACTGTTGCTGATCACAGCTCTGGCAGTATCACATAAAGGACCATCTCCTTGGTAGGGCAGTTGTAGGACATTTAGGGCTCTATAGGTCATAAACTCTTGGAATAGTGTATGTATACATTATTCATTTCTGCACAGGGCTGCAGACGAGAAGACCTTGAGGTCCCTTCCAGCCTGACATTTCTACAATTCTATGATCTAGCCACCTACAGAGCAAGCAGGACACTCCCTCCACATCCCAGCGCACCACCTATCTAAAACAAACATTTGCTCTTACCAGTCTTCCATTTTTCTGGACTTGTACAATGCCCACGTAAGCAGGAAGGATGCTCCGGCCCCACACATACACAGGGCTCTCCACTGCATTGTTTGTCCAGGCTACATTCAGGTCGTTTTCAGTCCTGATATAACCGCTGGAGCTCTGTGGTACTGCATTCCCCACAAAGCCTTCCTCTAAGGAGACTGGCATGGAATTGCTGCTGGATAGCTCCTGATCAACAGGGTCTTCCAATTTCTAGAAGAGGGAGTAAGACATGGCAGCTGAGGTAACTACTGCAATGCCTTGTTTGGAGGCAAGTTATTATGTATAGAAAATGATACCAAATCTGCTAGCCTGATTAAAAAAGAAGGCTGACAGCTGCTACAGCAGAGGGCAGGTGGCAGCAAGGAATGATCTCCATAACCATACCTATGAGAGGTGAAGGCTGCTGACATCATCATGGGAGCCTGAGAAATGTGAGAAGGACCCCATTGGATATTATTCCACATTTTTGCTATACACAGGTTATAAAGATTTAGATAAACTCTCACTCCTTAGTGCAATCACCTCTGAGTGTCAAATTGGGCATAAAAGAGTCTAAATTTGTACAGCTCAATTCCCAGGAGAGATGAGGGCGTGAGAAAATGGAATTGTCAGTAAGCAATCCTCTTTCCCTGCCTGCTTCAAAGTAGACCTTCTTCAAGCTCCTCGGTATGCAAATTATTCCAGTTTAAACGCCTGTATACACATGCAGAGTTTTATGACTTTCCTCTGAGACTCTTGCAGCCCAGGACAGAATGCTGCAGTGTATTAAAAAAATAAATAAATCAGATCTCAAAATCCTTCACAGATGGCTGGATGATGGAAGGACTAAAGTTGGTAGAAAAAAAATAGTGGGAAGCCACTCCATTTCCCTTCCCACAGGGGAAAAACTTTAAAAATGAAACAGAAATGAATCTGTGATCGTCTGACAATCAGAAGTTTCAAAACTCATGTTTATACTCAAAAATAATAAAAAAAAAAATTTCCCCCTTTCAGGTTCTGGAGGAAAAACACAAGAAGTTTGGGCACTGATATGCCTCCTTCTTATCCTCCTCTGGATAAAATTAAACTGAAAGTAGGGGCGAGAGAAGATGGAGGAAAAAAATCCAAAAATCCCCACTCTCCCCCCTTTAACTCTTTCCACTTGAAAAGTGGAAGTGAAGTGCAAGAAAATAAACTTACTTTAACTAACTTCTTCCCCCTCCCCCATGCACATGCATAGTTCAGTGGTGTTTCCTTTCCTTTCTTGTTTTACCTCCCCTCCCACCTAAGATGACCAGATGTCCTGATTTCATAGGGTTAGTCACAATGTTCAGGGACTTGTCTTATGAAAGAGTCTACTTCCCTTTGCCCCCTAGATTTTCACACCCTACTCCTACTTCTGTTTTTGGAGTTGGTGGAGGTGGCAACAGAAAGTCTTAGTAACCAAACTCATTCTTCAGTTTTCAGAAGACAAAACACAAAATTCTCAAAAATGTCTCCCTTCAAAAATATTTAACAATAAAACAGGTTCATCTTAAACCTTTCAACCAGCTAGCCAGAACTAAAGATGGAAGGTCATTTTAGCTTATAAGAAATCTTAATCTCATAGCCCAGCTACTCTCAAATTCCTATTGATCAGTATCTGACAGGGAGAGATGGCCATATTCCAGTGTTTTTAACATAAACAATGGCAATTTTTCAGTTGCTAAGTTCCTATTTCAATTTGCTCTTAGAAGTCTGCTAAGAAGTGACAGACAGAAAGAGACATGGAGTTTTAACAGGTATTACACTGAATTCAAGATCCACCTGAACTGAGCTGAAGTTCTGGTCAGATGTTAGTGATGACATTAACAAGACATTATGTTGCATTCAAATACATTTGTATACCAAGGTCCATTGAGAGAACTACAGATTCAGAAGGTTCTTGTTTACCTCAAAGCCTCCAGTTTCTTCCAAAATCAAATGGAGTAGGCGTATGTATTCAGTGGCTGCTTTAAGCGTGTCGACCTTACTCGGCTTCCGATCTTTAGGGATTAATGGCACAATGGTCTTTAGCTTTGAAAAGCCACTGTTCAAGTTTTTTATCTATCAAAGATATTGAAGAAGAAATTAGGGTCAACCCATTCACTGCAGAACACCCAGCTGTGAAAGAGGCAACTTTTAAATACAGCTCACTTTAAAATGGACAGATCAGTTAAAAGCTCACACATTCCGCATTAAGACTAATTGGTCACTTTTTATTAGGCTAAAAGATTAAATGCAGTTTTAATGAATGCTTAATCAATTATTGTAAAGCCTAATATACTGATTTGTGGCTTGTAACCATCTGCAACACCTTCTACTGAGGTCCCATTCTACAACATGTACCATTTATTAACTCTTTATAAATGGAACCTTAATACAAAGAGCAACTGAATTAGTTATTAGGCATGGGAAAGTACCCTCATTTTCTCCAAGGTGATGTAACCACAGAGTTATAATCAAATGGCAAAACTGAAGGGGTTATTAGACCCACCCACATATCATTCATAAAACAGAAATATGGCTCCAGCTATGCAGTAGGAAGGAGCATAATGACAGCACAGCAGTTAGGAGGGTTAAGAGTCCACAGACAAAGCCTTTAAAAACAAGAAGATATATTAGGAAGAGAATGCCTAGGACCAATCACTTGTCTGATACTGTAATCCCAGTGTAAAAGTTTTAAGATCACAAGTGCTTAAGCCCAGATTTTTAAAAGATATTCAGGTGTTGCTGTGTGCAGCAATGCAATGCTAAATCAATTTAAAAACCTCCTTCTCATTTTCCAAAGCATTTGGATACTTAGGAACCAAAATCCCACTAGTGGCCAATGGGATTTAAGCCTATTGTATCTTGACTTGTTGTGTATGAGATCAAATATTGGAAATCCTCTCCACATTGCAACACAGAACGTCTTTTAAGGCTGCCCCTACTAGTTAAACATCGAGATATTGGCCAGAAAGAAATCTCCTACTTTTAAGGAGTTGCTACAGGAGCAAGGCTACAGTGTCATAGCTGACTAATTTGGAAAAGCTGCCCATGCAGAGGTGGGGAATTGCATTGGTTAAAGAGGAAAAAAGTTATTCCAAAAGAAGGGCTAAAAAAGCCTCCCTCTTAGACTCCAAGTTCTTTAGGATGAGACTGCTCATCATCTCAGGCAGTGCCTAGCACAACAGGGCCAAAACTGATTATGACCTTATATCAGGGAGGCTGCTTTAAGTTTTGAATACTACTTTAGAAGTGTCCTTAGGAACCAGGAGAAGCTAGAAACTAATAACCAATTTGGCTCTGTAATGAAGAGTTGAGCCTGAACTCAAACTCTGTGCCTGGACCACTCCACAATATGGGGTGTTTGAAACCAGACAGAGGTGGGAATTCCACTCTCACCCCCAAGGAAGGGCTCCAAATTCCACTGTAGGGAAAAATCATGCCATTATTCTTTATTATATGTAATACTAGAGCAACTGGCAGCTCAGGGATCAGGGAACCCCTTGTTTCCATCATAAGCCCAGCTTGTTGGACCTTGTGGGAAGGTAACAGACAAAACAAACAGAGTTTTGTGGCACTTAATGACTAATACATTTATTTATCACATATGCTTTTGTGGGAGAAAATCCCACTTTGGCAGACACTTTGAAAATAGGGGAACTTAGAAGTTTGGACACATTTCCTCCTCCCCAACCCAATTTTCCAGCAGGCTCAGGAGCAGCTCATTTG
This sequence comes from Podocnemis expansa, assembly GCA_007922195.1. Lineage (NCBI taxonomy): Eukaryota > Metazoa > Chordata > Testudines > Podocnemididae > Podocnemis > Podocnemis expansa. Next base: position 52,264,693 of record ML681972.1, on the reverse strand, counting down.
CTCCACCAAAGCTTTAAATGCAAAAGCAACAGTTTGGTGTTGATGGAGAACAAGATGCCCCCCAGTATTCTCTCCAGGACTTGAAATTTGGGGGGTATAGAGGGAGCTCACTAATTTGGTATAATATAGTTACTAGCTGACAACTGGGGGGGGGGGTTGGGAAATTCAGGCAGGGCATAGGAGGAGTATGAGGGAAACCCTTGAGAGGCCCTGCAGAGTCCCCTTACCCTTTCTCTCTCCTTAGCGTTAGCAGCCTGTCTCCTCTCCAAGACCTCCTCCAGGTTCTCGGTAGAGAGGTAGTGACCGGAGGGCTGCCGCTTCATCCTGGAGATGGCTGCCATGAAAGGCAGGGGGCCAAATTGTTCGCTCAGCACATCTCCCAGCACCTCAGGCCGGGGGGTCACCAACAGAGGCATGCGGGGCTGCAGTTGCTCCTCTTCCTCAGCCATCTGAAAGGTCTCAGAGCAAAGCAGTCCCCAGTCAGGTCCAACCAAGCAAGAAAGCACCCTAGGGCAGGAAACCTTTCTTGCTAGGCTAACTGCCCCAGGTAACAGGATGAGCTATTCTGGAAGCATCCAGAAGTGCACTGGCCCCCTCTGGGGAGGAACAGCAGTCCCTGGGACCCCCTTATGACACAAAGGGGGCTCGCTCACCTGGCGTGGGGCTAATGGCTCTGGAAGGCTGAGGGAGCACAGAAAGGGCACCAAACTCCTCCCCCCGGAGCTCAGTGTGGAGTTATTGGGGGACAGGGTGGGAACACCCAGGAGGTTCAGCAGAAGGGTGCACTGCTCCTGAGGGCAGTCACAGGAGGTTCAGCTTTTAGGGAGCCCCCTCGCTCCCTGTGGCTCGCGGTGCATTGGGGTCCTGTGTCCTCCAGCATGTGCTGGCACACCTGCGATGGGGTGCATCAGGCAAAGGGAGGCTGGAATAAGAGGAGCCGCCCGCTGCAGAGGACACAGGAAGAAAGTGGCGCAGCTCCCCGCGCACGGGGTGTTACCTGGGGCCCTGGGAGCGGGATCTCGCTCCCTGGCGCGTCTCGCGCCACCCACGCGCCCTCCTGCTCCCCGCCGGCCCGCGCTGATTGCGCTGAGGCTGAGCAGCTGCGCCTGGGCTGCCGGGTGCGCCCGAGAGAGAGCAGCTGAGGAGGCCGGCCGGATACTCTCCCTGCGGTCTGCAGGTCTGACCTAGGGACCCTTCCTCCTCCCCAGTGTGTAATGGGGGGCTGCAGCCGTGCACCTAGGGACCTTTCCTCCTCCCCAGTGTGTAATGGGGGGCTGCAGCCGTGCGCCTAGGGACCTTTCCTCCTTCCCCAGTGTACAATGGGGGGCTGCAGCCGTGCACCTTGGGACCCTTCCTCCTCCCCAGTGTGTAATGGGGGGCTGCAGCCCTGCACCTAGGGACCTTTCCTCCCCAATGTATAATGGGGGGCTGCAGCCGTGCACCTAGTGGACCCTTCCTCCTCCCCAGTGTGTAATGGGGGGCTGCAGCCGTGCGCCTAGGGACCTTTCCTCCTCCCCAGTGTGTAATGGGGGGGCTGCATGCAGCCCTGCACAGAGGGGACCTTCCCATCCTCCCCAGTGTACAATGGGGGGGCTACAGCCCTGCACCTTTAGACTTTTCCTCCTCTCCAATGTATAAGGGGGGGGGCTGCAGCCCTGCACAGGGAGGACTTTCCCATCCTCCCCAGTGTGTAATGGGGGGGGGCTGCTGCCCTATACAGGGGGACCTTCCCATCCTCCCCAATGTATAATGGGGGGCTGCAGCTGTGCACCTAGGGATCTTTCCTCTTCCCCAGTGTGTAATGGGGAGGCTGCAGCCCTGTACTGGGGGCACCTTCACATCCTCCCTGTGTATAAGGGGGGGCTGCATGCTGCAGTCCTGCACTGGGGCATCTTTCCTCCTCCTCCTCTCCCCCATAATGGGGGGGGGGACTGCAGCCCTGCACCATGAGCACCTTCTCTTCTCCCCAGTGTATAATGGGGGCTGCACAATGCAGTCCTGCACCGGAGGCACCTTTCCTCCTCCTCCCCCGTATAATGGGGGTGGGGCCTGCAGCCCCTGGTGGCACCTTCCCATTCTCTCCAGTGCATAATGGGGGGGGGGTTGCAGCCCTGCAGTGAGGACTCCTCCTCCTCCCCCCACTGCATAGCAGGGACTGCTTGGTTGTCTTTCCCCCTTTTGGCCCGTGCACAGAAGTGAGGGAGGCTGTGTGAAAACCAGGAAAACAGACTCTGACCCTGGATGTAGGCACACGTGAGGAATGCCATTCCAGTGAGTTTACCAGCTGAAATGAGGACTTGTGGCCCAGGGTTAGCGCTAGCAGCCCTACCCTCTGTGTTTCAGGCAACCCACCTTGAGCTCTCTGCTCTCCATCAGATTTCCTGTGGGCTTCAAGTAAGTCACTTCAGCCCAGTTATTCCAAGGGATTTGAGGGCTTGACTTTCAAAACATCCCTCTGTGCTTCAGTTCCCCAGCTGAAGTATAAGGATGGTAGTACTCTTCCAAGGGTTTTTGGAGGACAAATACGCTAAAGATTGTGAAGCACTCAGATGCTGTGGTGAAGGAGGCCAGACAAATCAGTGGAAGTAATGATGTGTGTGCAAGAGTGTGTAGGACTGGGTCCATATCCACTAAGACCTATCTCAAAGGGATTTAGATACCTAATCTTTATTGAAATCAATAGAAGTCAAGTGCCTAAATCCCTTTGAGGAACCAGGTCTAATATATTTGCAGAAATAGCATTGGCTTGACTAGAGAGTTCATTAAGCTGGGGTATTCACGTAAAAAGAAATAAAAGCTCCAAAATGATGAGAAGCCAAGCACTGTAAAGAGTTACATCGGGTCAAACAGGAAATCACAGTCTGTTTTGGATTACTGGGATTAGCGCAACACAAATAAAGGCTGTATGAAACTATTAGTAGACTAGAATGTGATTGAAACAGCTCAAAAACCACACATCTGCTATAGCTATATGCTATCTAAAAGAGGTGTAGAAATATGCACACTTTAGAAGTGTGATTCTAAACTTAATATATTCATTAGCTACCTACTATATGATATATTCATCAGCTGGAAGGGACTGAGTCTGGCTGGCAGATCTCACCCATATGCTCTGCATTTAGCTAATCACCATAGTTGGGGTTAGAAAGGAATTTTTCCCTAGATCCAATTGGCAGAGACCCCAGTGAGTTTTCTCCCTTTTTAAAAAATTTTTTTAAACATCTGGACAAGCAAAGGCCACTTGCTGCCTTGAACTAGCATAAATGGTGGATTCTCTGTATCTTCAAGTCTTTTAAATCAACATTTGAGGACACCAGTGACTCAGCTAGAGGCTACCAACCTATTGCAGAACCAGGAAGGTGATGTTCTGTGGCCTGCTATGTATGGGAGATAACTAGATGCTCAGAGTGGTCCACTATGGCTTTAAAAATCTATGAGACTGTTATGATCCACTAGTCAGATGGACCAGAGACTCTCACTCAGCAATTCTGGCATCAAATCCATATATCTTCTTGTTGAGCTAAAGCATTCATGAAGGCAGATGTGAGCTGGAAACATGCTCTGCAGTGACTAGATCTGGAGCCAAAAACTTAAATGCAGATTCTCTGCAGTTTGTTTATCAAATCTGTTTTGTTTAATTATGAGAGGCAGAATTATCTAGTAATTAAAGACCAGGACCAAACCACAAAGATCTGGGTAGTGTTCCTAGTTCTACTTCTGATTTTTGGCAAGTCATTTAATTCTCATGGGCCTCAGTTTCCCCCCCCCCACCAAAGGTTGATGATAAGACTTAATTGTTTGTGGAGTCCCAGAAAAGATGCAATACAAGAGCAAAACATTAATATTTACACTTCCACTAAATGTGACGCTGTTTTGAGCTCCCATATTAATAGTCCTGGAGACCAAAGCCCTGTTTAGCCGCAGAATAGTTATACTACATGTAATGATAGTGCAAGTTCTCTCTTGCTGTTCATTTTTTTTATTCACAGATAATTAGTCAAAAAGGGCATAGTTCTACTACATGCTTTATAGGCCAATCTAGCAGACATCTCCTTTTTTACACCTGGGCAGACATCTGTTCAAACCTTTGGCCTGAATCAAAACTTCAGATCCAAACAACACTTCTCAGACTTTAAGGGAGGTTGAAATCTTAAGTCCCAACTTTGTAGCCTGAGTGCATCTCTGCTTAGGTAGCAAGTTTTTGCTTCACCTTAAAGGCAAAAGAAGTACCTAATTGAGACTCCGATCATACCCAATAGCCTTCTGTCCAACTCATTGACACTCGTGTGATGCTGATTTTCTCAGCCCCCTTGCAGTCAGAAACATGTACACTTCTTGCTAATTCTTACACAGGTTACTCCCATCTGTTGTGTACATGCCTCCTTGTCTTTGGGGACCGAATAACATGCTTCTTTCCTTGTTCTAGAAAAACCCTTCCAAATGTCTTTACTGTTTGGGACAGGGACTGTCCCTTTGTTCTGTGTTTGTACATCACCTTGCACAGTCAAGTCCTAGACTTCTAGGTGCTACTGCAACACAAATACCTAAAAAATATTATTTAAATGTAACCCCCCTGGGGTTTTAAGGAGCGTGGTTCCTTTAAATTTTTGCCCTGTGGGAGAGGGTTTGTGGAGCTGAGGAGGGGGGCTGGAGCTGCAGCCAGAGGCCCTTCCTGAAGCCAGGGAAGACAGAGTGGCTGACCTGGGACGCCAGGGCAGCACCCACAGAAGGTCACTGTGCTGGGGAGAGTCGCCCAAGGACAGAGCAGCATCCAGTGACCGGCCATCTGGAGCTGTGGGGCTGTGAGTACAGCACCTGGACTCAGGGGGGAGGCTGTAGTTAGTTAAGTGGGGAAGAGCTTGCGAACAGGGGACAGCAAACAAGGGAGTTTGAGAGGGAAGGAGTTTGTGAAGCCCTGAGAAGGAGGTGAAGGCGATCCCCTAGCTGAAAGCACCTATTGAAGTTACCTGGATGGTGGGTGGGCGTAAGCCCACCCA
>ML681972.1:52196844-52259686 GCA_007922195.1 Podocnemis expansa | reverse complement strand
AGGCAGAGGGTGTGTCCTCTGCTCCACCCTCTCCCCAGCTGAAGGCAGCAAGGGACAGAGCGTAGCTTGGGTGAGGGTTTGCTAACTGTGTGTTTGTTTGTTTGACTTTTCCCTTACAGCTGACTTCTGTTAGTTGTTTCTTACTGAGGGTGGGGGCTGTTTGCACCATTGTTCCCTGATCACCTTTGAGCACCAGCCTCAATCAGCCTGGTGATCACCCTTCCCCTGTGTGTTTAACGAGGGGCCAGGGCTGACCTAGGCAGAGAAGGCTTTAAAAGCCAGTGGCTGAGCGACCAGAGGGAGCTTGCAAACAGGGGACAGCAAACAGAGGAGTTTGAGAGGGAGTTGGGAGAGGAGTTTGGTGAGGCCATGATGGTGAAGAGGAGCCGCACTGCTGCCAGCGCCCCTTCTGTCTCTTCTACCTGTGCCTGTAGCCAGACAGACATCCTGACCATAGATATCTCTACTCAGACCCTGGTGTGGACTTGCAGGGACTGCAGCCTGCAGTTCCCTGTCTCCAACGATCTGGCTGGGGAGATGAATCGATGTGACAGGTGCCTGCTGGTGGAATCTCTCAGGAGGCAGGTGGGAGAGTTACAGGAGGAGGTGTCTCGGCTTAGGAGTATCCACACCCTGGAGAAGTTCCTCGACAGCATCCACGAGGAGAAGTGCAAGAAGGAGGGCACTATCCAGGTGCCAGGGACTACTGCCACAACACTGGAGCTGGATGGGGAGCCTGTGGCAGGGGGAGGACACTGGCAGCTGGTTACCTCTGGCGGTAGGCAGTGCTCCACCCCTGCCCACAACCCACCCTCTGTTGTGGTGAAGAATCGTTATGCGGTGCTAGAGACGGTGAAGGAGGTGGAAGAGGAGAGGCCGTGCACCCCCGAGGCTGGGAGGATCACAGCCACCACACCTAGGAGGAAACTTAGAGTTGTGGTGGTTGGGGACTCACTTCTGAGGGGGACGGAGGCACCCATCTGTCACCCTAAAAAGGTCTCTCGAGAGGTATGCTGCCTGCCAGGTGCCCGCATCCGAGACATTACAGAGGGATTGTCGAGAATCATCCGCCCCTCTGACTACTACCCCATGCTTCTCATCCATGTAGGAACCAATGATACTGCGAGAGGTGATCCTCAGCAGATCAAAGGTGACTTCAGGGCTTTGGGAGCGCGGGTGAAGGAGTTTGGAGCACAGGCGGTGTTCTCCTCGATTCTTCTGGTCAAGGGTAGAGGTCTGAGCAGAGACAGATGCATCCTGGAGATGAACGCTTGGCTGCGAAGATGGTGTCGTCAGGAGGGCTTTGGCTTCCTTGACCATGGGTTGCTGTTTCAGGAAGAAGGACTGCTAGGCAGAGATGGACTCCATCTTTCAAGGAAGGGGAAGAGCGTATTTGGACGCAGAGTGGCTGACCTAGTGAGGAGGGCTTTAAACTAGGTCTGAAGGGGGAAGGAGACCAAAGCCCACAGGTAAGTGACTATGTGGGAGACCAGGGGGATGGGATGGAACTTGGGGGGTGCCGGGACTGTAACTCCAGGGATAGAAGAGAGGATAATTGGAACATGCGGGGGGAATCAAATAACCTTCTTAGATGCTCTAATGAAGCCCTAATGCCTGAGGCAGGTGGGGGAGGTCAACACCAAAAGAAAATGCAGGGACATAGATACAATAGAATTGAAAATCAAAATGGGAAAGTAGGGCAATCAGCCGGGTATCTTAGGTGCCTATACACAAATGAAAGGAGCCTGGGAAACAAGCAGGAGGAATTGGTAGTACTGGCGCAGACAAAGAACTATGACATGATTGGGATAACAGAGACGTGGTGGAATAGTTTGCATGACTGGAGCTCTGCAGTAGATGGGTATAGACTGTTCAGGAAGGACAGGCAGGGAAGGAAAGGGGGAGGAGTAGCACTATATGTAAAGGAGCTCTATGACTGCTCAGAGCTTCATTATGAAAGTGGAAACAAGCCAGTTGAAAGTCTGTGGGTTAAGTTTAGAGGGGAGACCAACAAGGGGGATGTTGTGGTAGGTGTCTGCTATAGACCACCAGATCAGAAGGAGGAGGTGGATGAGGCATTCTGTGGACAACTGACAGAAGTTTCTAGAGCACAGGCCCTGGTTCTCATGGGGGACTTCAATTACCCTGAAATCTGGTGGGAGGACAATACAGCAGTGCACAGGCAATCCCAGGAAGCTTTTGGAGATCACTGAGGACAACTTCCTGGCACAAATGGTAGAAGAACCAGTTGGGGCCTTGCACTTCTTGATGGGCTGCTCACAAACTGAGAAGAATTGACTGGAGAAGTAGAAGCAAATTGCAGCCTGGGCAGCAGTGACCATGAGATGGAAGAGTTCAGGATCCTGATCAATGGCAAAAAGCAGAACACAGACCCTGGACTTCAGAAAAGCAGATTTTGGCTCCCTTAGGGAACGGATGGGCAGGATCCCTTGGGAGGCTGATCTGAAGGGGAAAGGTGTCCAAGAGAGCTGGCTGTAGTTTAAAGAAACCCTGCCAAGGGAACAGGAAGATACTATTCTGAAGTGCAGAAAACAGCAAATGTGGAAGGCACCCACCATGGCTTTGCAGAGAACCCTGCAGTGAGCTGAAACATAAAAGGGAAGCTTATAAAAGTAGAAACTTGGACAGATGACTAGGGAGGCATATAAAGATATTTCTGGGAACTGTAGGGATAAAATTTAGAAAGGCCAAAGGACAATTGGAGTTGCAGCTAGCAGGGGGTGTGAAGGATAACAGGAAGGGGTTCTACAAGTATATCAATAACAAGAAGAGGATCAGGGATGGTGTAGGTCCCTTACTGAATGGGGCAGGCATCCTCGTGACAGAGGATGAGGAAAAAGCTGAAGTGCTCAATGCTTTTTTCACTTCAGTTTTCACAAGCAGGGTCAGCTCCCAGCCCACTACACTAGGTACGGTAGACTGGGGAGAAGAAGAGAGGCCCTTGGTGACAGAAGGTCAGGTTAGGGACTACTTAAAGAAACTAGATGTGCACAAGTCCATGGGGACGGATGAACTGCATCCGAGGGTGCTGAGGGAGCTGGCTGATGAGATAGCAGTACCGTTGGCCATTATTTTTGAAAACTCATGGTGAACAGGGGAGGTGCCAGAGGACTGGAAAAAAGCAAATATAGTACCTATCTTCAAGAAAGGCAAAAAGGAGGATCCAGGGAATTACAGACCTGTCAGCCTCACCTCAATCCCTGGAAAAATCATGGAGCAGCTTCTCAAAGAATCCATCCTCAAACACTTGGAGGAAAATAGAGTAATCAGGAACAGTCAGCATGGATTCACCAAGGGTAAATCATGCCTGACTAACCTCATCGCCTTCTATGATGAGATGACTGGATTTGTGGATGCGGGAAGAGCCGTTGATGTGATATACCTTGACTTTAGCAAGGCTTTTGATACAGTTTCCCACAGCATTCTCATTGGCAAATTAAGGAAGTATGGGTTAGATGCGTGGACTGCAAGGTGGATAGAAAACTGGCTAGATCAACGGTTTCAGCGTGTAGGAATCAATGGCTCCATGTCAAGTTGGCAAGCAGTAACGAGTGGTGTGCCCCAGGGGTCGGTCCTGGGGCCAGTTCTGTTCAATGCTTTCATTAATGATCTGGATGATGGGATAGATTGCACACTTAGTAAGTTTGCAGATGATACCAAACTGGGGGGAACAGTAGACACCCTGGAGGGCAGGGACAGGATTCAGGGAGACCAAGACAAATTGGAGCAGTGGGCCAAGAGGAATCTCATGAGGTTCAACAAGGACAAGTGTAAAATCCTGCACTTGGGACGAAAAAACCCCATGTACTGCTACAGGCTGGGGAGTGATCAGCTAAATAGCAGCATTGGAGAAAAGGATCTGGGAGTCATGGTGGATGGGAAGCTGGATATGAGTCAGCAGTGTGCGCTTGCTGCCAGAAAGGCCAATGGCATACTGGGCTGCATCAGAAGAAGTGTTGCCAGCAGATCGAGGGATGTGATCATTCCCCTCTATTCTGCACTAGTGAGGCCACATCTAGAATACTGTGTCCAGTTTTGGGCTCCCCACTACAAAAAGGACATGGACAAATTAGAGTCCAGAGGAGGGCAACAAAAATGATCAAAGGGCTGGAGCACAAGCCCTATGAAGAAAGACTGAAGGAACTAGGCTTATTTAGCTTGCAGAAGAGAAGATTGAGGGGGGATTTGATAGCAACCTTCAGCTACTTGAAGGGTTGCACCAAGGAGGATGGAGCTCGACTGTTCTCGGTAGTAACATAGGGCAGAACGAGAAGCAATGGCTTCAAGTTACAGCTGGGGCGGTCCAGGCTGGATATTAGGAGAAACTTCCTTACTAGGCCAGTTGTGAAGCATTGGAATAAGTTGCCTAGGGAGGTGGTGGAATCTCCATCTCTGGAGGTGTTCAAGGCCCAGCTGGACAAAACCCTGACTGGGATGATCTAATGGGAGTGGTCCTGCTTTTTTTGGCAGGGGGTTGGACTAGATGACCTTGTGGGGTCCCTTCCAACCCTATGATTCTATGGTGCCACTCTGGGTTCGCAGAGAGCAGCAGAAGAGGCATCAGAGGATTTTCTTTTGCTGGGAAAGTGCTGGTGCCAAAGACTAGGAGTTGCTGGACTGAACTCTGGACTGGAACTGTGCTGGGACTCCTGAACTCATGGTGCAGAAGCAGAGCTCACGTCTGCCTCCAGCCTGCTCTGTTGTTGGGCCTTGCAGGGCCCTGTGTTAGCTGTTACTCTGTGTTACTGCTGCCCCATCTCCCCTGTTGGTTTCCCCTTTGCACCTGTGTAAATAAACCTTCCCCATTCCCATAATCCCTGTGCTATCCCAGTGTGTGTGTAATCACTCTGGGGGTTTGGAACAGGTGCCCCTAGGGCAAAGGGGCTCTCCTTGCTGTGTTCCCGCACACACCCTTTGCTGGCCAGAGCCACCTGCAAGGCGGACTCAATCTGGCCACGTGGGTGTTACACTTGGTGGCCTGTACAGGGATCAAACCCGTGACCTTGGCGTTATCAGCACAGTTTCAGTTCAGAGTTCAGTCCAGCAACTCCTAGTCTTTGGCACCAGCACTTTCCCAGCAAAAGAAAATCCTCTGATGCCTCTTCTGCTGCTCTGGGTTCACAGAGAGCAGCACCCTCCCCACTTAACTAACTACAACCTCCCCCCTGAGTGCCAGGTGCTGTACTCACGGCCCCACAGCTCCAGATGGCCAGTCACTGGATGCTGCTCTGTCCTTGGGCGACTCTCCCCAGCACAGTGTCCTTCTGTAGGTGCTGGCCTGGCATCCCAGGTCAGCTGCTCTGTCTTCCCTGGCTTCAGGCAGGGCCTCTCCCTGCTTCCTTCCCAGGCCTCTGGCTGCAGCTCCAGCCCCCCTCCTCAGCTCCACAAACCCTCTCCCATAGGGCAAAGATTTAAAGGAACCATGATCCTTAAAACCCCAGGGAGGTTACATAAATATTATACTACTTCTCTTTTCTGAGGGGTAGATTAGACTTCCTGGTTCTGCCACAGGTACTTGCCAGCAGGGTCCAGGGCAGTCATGAAGGTGTTCTTGGTTGCTTGTCTCCTAGGATTGAGTAAGGACTGAACCTCAGAAGGGTGGCAAGAAGACTGTGTCTAGGGAAGAAGCCCTGGGGTATTGACCCATACCAGAGACTTTTAAGAAGACTAAGCTTGGTGAAGGCTAGAGAAAGTCCTACAAGCAGACCTAAAATAGGACCCCCGTGAACTGTATAATCTGGAAGTTGTTCTGTTTCACATAGCGGTAGTGTGTAAAATTGGCTAAAAGGGCCAAGTCACTCAAAACTGCCTGAGAAACCACAAATGAATGATCAGAACTGAAAGACTGCAGTCACACCTGATCAGCCAGACTCTGGGTTTTGCTGATCAACAGGGAATGCTTATGAAGGGCATGTGCCCCTTTGGAATTCCCCAGTCTCTTTAGGTTTGCTCTGACAGTATACTGCATGGCCAAGGTTTTATGCTGTCCAGTAATGATTGTGACCAGATTCTGGTTTCATTTACACTAGCATAAGTCTGCAGTTCAATAGAGTTACTGCTATGGATTTATTAATTCAACAGATCAGAGTTCAGTTCCTTAACTGATGAAGGAAATATTTACTGCAGGAAATTTGCATCAGGTTTATCTAAGCTTACAGTTAAAAGGATTCTGGCTGTTTTGATCTAGTTGCTACCTGACATTGATCCAGAACATAAAAAGTGAACAATTTGGCAACATGTCAATTTATTATACAGGTTTTTCAGAAGTTTTGCCCTCAATCTCCTAACTTAAAATTTGCTATGATCTGCCAGTTGACTTGAGAGTAAGAGTTCTGTGGCTTGTAACCTGCAAAAAAAGGTGTTCACCTCTTAAATAGAGAATTTAGGAACAGATCTTGCTGTTTTGAGGATCTGACTTTTTTTACCAACAGCAACAATGTAACACTAGAGGTCACTATTTTACCTGCCTATTTCCTACATATCCTTTCCGTATCACTCCAGTCCCTTCTTCTCACAATGACAAAAACATCACCATACTCTGTGAGGATTTAAACAAATATTTCCCATCACTGTGTTGCAATCATGCTGTTACAATTCAAAAATGCTGTAGCGTGGAGAAAACCCATGATATTATAAGGTCCTTAAATTATTAGCAAATAAAATAACCTTCTGAACTAACTCTTGGAGGCTGGAAACTCTTTGCTCTGTTATAACAGGCTGAAATCCTCCTCTAGAAGAATTGAGGCACTTACCAGTTCTTCAGTAGGATCACATGGGTCAGTGGCAGAGTTGAGAAGAGTCCAGGCATCCACTCCATGTTCTGTGTTCTATGTTCTAGGGAACAATAATATAATCCACCTATAGCTGAGACTAAATGGATGTAAATTATTCTACAGCTGTGTTTCCTGGTGACCCATCCATGGGCTGGCACCAGTCCCTGAGATCTTCCTGACATGGTTTAGAAAAGCAGCAAGCCAGTACTTGGCATCAAAACAGTTGAGAAATGCTGTTTTCAGGATGCTAGTGTATGCTATTTGTGTAGGCTGTTCATAAGTGGACATGGGGGGTGACATCTATATGGCAGCTAGCTGAAAATCAACAGCTATCCCTGTGCTCTTTACTCTTGAAGGCGACTTTTTCCTGCACGAGGACAGAGAAAAGCACGCAATTGCTTGTCTTTTATTCAGTGAAGCACAAGTGCTGTACTTCTGACAAACACAGAAGGCACCTATTTGGACAGTTAATTCTGACACAAATCTAGCTTTCAGGATGAATCACCTAGGTTGTATATTAATATTGTGCTGTGGTCTGTAGTCAAACGACTGACCCAGTGAGTGGCAGAGACTAAAGCTGACTCATTTTTGCTCTTCAGTTGAAATCATCTTTGGTGATCCAGCATGGGGACACATTTTCAAAAGATGGTAGCACAGTCTCTGACAGCTCCCATTTAGGCACCTACATGTAATGGCTCGATTTTCCAAAGGGCTCAGCATCCAGTAGCTGCTACTGGGGACATACACTTCAGTGAGGGCTTTAGATTGGTGAATGCTTTTGGAAAGCTGGCTTGGTGCCTGTGCACTGATAATCCTGCAAGCACCATCCTGCTGGATTTTGTTAGCAGCTCCCGAGTCCCTGATCAGCATGACTAAACTACAGCTCTTTGTGACTGATTTCATGGGACTCGTCCACATATGATAGAGGCCCTTTCTTTTCAGCTAGAGAACATGCCTGTCCTTTGACTGATTGTGTCTGACCCAAAAATTCATGCACTGCTGTAATTTCCTGAAGAATAAATAACCATGGCCTTAGTAAGCAGTCTCCAGAAACAGGAGGCTGGTGATCAGAATCTGAGTTGTCAAACCCCTCAGAAATCACCTTCATCCAGGGCTGTTATCTTCTGCTTTGGCAACTTTTCAAACAGGGCTGGTATTTTGGGGGCGGAAAAACACCATAAAATGGGTAAGAAGGTCCATGCTTTTCAATCTTGGTCACTTACATTTTTTAAGTAAAAGCCCTGAGTTAGCTAAATATAGGTAGGTAAGTACATCCGGTGCTTCATTTGTGACAGGGCTGCACTGGGTTTACTGCATCTGTTAAAAAAAGTGAAAAAAGTCACTTGAGCCCCTGCACATCTTTCAGTAGAGAGTAAGTACTAAGTTCACCTACCCTCTAGAGGGGATTGTGTAGATGTATACTGACAAATCAGATACCAGTATGAGGTGTATTAGCAATGGATATGACCCAGTAGTCTGGTACATTATCTCATAACTAATATTGCCTTGTCAAAAATAATACCTTGTGCAAAGTGAGTATTGAACAAACAAAAGGAACAATAAGCGATTTTTATACAATGTGCTGCTCTCAGAGGCCACCCAGTCAAACACTTGTGGGGCTGGCTGAGTTTGGGAAGGGACTGGTTCATTTTATGGCCATTATGGTTTGAGCTTGTGGATACTAAAATTAGGGTAATCAAACCTTATGTCTCTGGGCATGACTTGCCCTTAGGAATTCCAGCCTGTTAAAAGGAGTAGTGTAGGGCACATTTTGCCTCTTGTCTTTCTCTGAAGCACCTAGTTCTGACCAAAGCTGCGATCAATGATACAGACTGTCTGTTCTGGTGTGCCAAAACCTTTTATTCCTAGGAGAGCCAAGCACAGTTGATAGATTGGGGGAGGGGGAGAAGACTATCTGTACTGCTTCACAAATTAGATCTTACCTTTTATGAGAACAGTCTCTTTAAGGCACTGAAAGCTAAAGTGCCTCAGAACGCTGGCAGAGCTGTGATCCGTGGTAGTGTGTTTAGTATCTCATTTGTAGCTAATGCAGCGTCTCCCTAAAATGGCTTCCTTTATTCTGATGGTATATATGTGGTCCAGTCTGTCCAAGTATGAGACCTTTAAAAGTTTAACAGGGAGATTTCGAGAGCTGGTTGTGCATATAGGGTGTATGTACAATGGCAAGTTAGCTCGAATTAAGAAGTCTTAATTCAAGCTAATTTAGTCCCTGTCCACCACAGACTTTCACTAGCTCGAATTAAGAAATTCCTTAATTCGAACTAATGAAAGCTTAGCTTGACTTAGTAACACCTGCATTTAGTTCAAACTAAGCACTCAGTTCAATTCTTAGTTTTGTGCCCAATAAAACATACTGTAATCACTTGCACATCAGGTTGTTCCAGGAAATGGTAAAGGACTATTGGATCACGAGTTGTCCAATCTCAATCCAGCCCAGGTGAATTGCTGTTGCAAGCTGATAGATGGCTTTTGTACGATCAGTCTGTTTGGCCATGGGGAGACTATGAGCCCTCCAGTTGTCCAGAATCAGATTCCTGGTTTTCTCCCTGGGGAAGCTAAAAGAAAGAGGTATCAGAGCTGTGTGGGAAATGTTTTTTTCATCCTAGAAAAATTGTTGAGACTGGGGGGGTGGAACACCCCTCAAAAGTCAATGTTAAAAGTGTTCATGAACCTATGAAGGAAAATGGCTCAGACTTATGGAAACATTTTGTTTAACTTCAGAATGTTTGGTGAGGTTTCTAAAGGTATTTTTAAAACTCCTTTTATTACAAATTAACCAGATTTTAAAACAAGAAGTCACCTTGAACTAAAAGACTGAAGTTTTAATTTAAAAAAAATACCAAAAGAGGGTTGGACCGTTTCACAATGGCAGTCACATGGAAACTGATCCTGTCTTGTGCAATGTTCCTTCTAAGCTGATGAGGCAGCTGAGCAAGTTATGGATGTAGCTGAGCAAGTTCCTTGCCATTTCCCTGACCCCCAACGGCCCCCTTCCCTTCTGCCTGCTAGCTCCCCAAGTCCATCCATAATTTGCTCAGCTGGATCACCAGCTTAGAGGGAACATTGATTTGAGGGTGATGAGGAATCGCATAAAGGGAGGTTAGGACAGCGAAGTAGTGATCTCCTCTCTGTGCTTTGCAGGCTCTGTTGCTCAGTTCAGATGAGGAGGGAGAAAGTCTGTGTTAATGCGCCTCCACTTTAGGATGGGTCACAGTACTGTACAGTTAGAAGGGCTGGCCATAGGAGGAAAAGTGACTACACAAGGATGACTTAGCTGCTGTGCTGACCTTAGCATGTAGGGTATGATAGGGAAAGCACTTCAGACTTTCACAGACACATAAGGTAAATTATGTCTCCTGGTGTTGTGCCTACCAAACCAATCAAATCAGGTTAGGACCAGAGCTGTATTTTGTGGCTAGTATCCTGGTATGCATGCCAACATCAGGCACAATCTCACCCTGAGATATAAAGAACTTCTCAATGTTCATTAAATGTTCTAGTGTTTGTGCAATTTTCTCCCCAAAAGTTCATGTGATAAATAAATTTGTTAGCCTTTAAATGCCAGAGGACTCCTTGTTTGTTTTGCTGAACTAGACTAACATGGATATCCCTTTGGTTTTTGTAGCTGAATCACATCCTGGCTGTTAATCTTCCCATCTCATTTATTAGAGAAATACTAGATAAAAGTTAACAACAAAACAAGTCCTATGGCACTTAAAGACTAACAAATTTATTTAGTACGTGCTTTTGTGGGAGAAAATCCCACTTTGTCAAATGCTTTGAAGATGGGAGAAACTTACAGAATAATTTACAGCTATGTCGTTTTTGTACCTTGCTTGGATCCTGCTAACTTGTTTCCAGCCCTGAATGAATACATGAATGCTAGCTGAAGGTGACTGTACCCTCTTGGCCTAAATTCTGAGAAGACAATTTATGAATGAGGGGATACCCTCTTCTACTGTGGGCTTGTGGACTGAGGAAGAAGTATTGAAGCAAGTGAAAAAAATCCCACTGCCAGCTTCTCCTGCTGCCATGGGCCGACCCTCCACCCCCAGCTCCTACTTGGCACCGGAGCAGATTGGGGTTAAAAACTCCACTCCTCCCTGTTGCTCCTTTAAGAGCCTCCCACGACCAGTGACCCCTCCTGCTGCACTTTCAGCGTGTATTCAGGTGTTACGAGCCTGGCAGCTGAGATCCGAGTGGCTGGCAGGTGAGGAGGTGCCGTCACCAACCAAAGCTCCGCAGTGAGCATGGTCTCCAAGCCTGAGCCTCTTGCGGCAGCCGGTCTTTCTTTGTCCAGTCTGGTGCTGCTGCGAGAGGCTCCAGCTCAGACACCAAGCTCACTGCAGGGCTTTAGGCAGTGAGGGCACCTCCTCACCCACCAGCTGTTCGGATCTCAGCCACCAAGCCCCACTCCCATGCCCTACGGGGAAAAGGGGTTTGCTGGGGCAGAAAAAGTTGGGCACACCTTAGAGGGAACAGACCTTGCAAGATGTTTTGATGTTGATGTTTGATGAATTGGTGTTTCTACTACCATGCAACTCTCTCTCATCAACACCTCCTGCTGATTACTTGGAAAGCCAGTCCACAGCCCAGGCAGACACTTCTCTCTACAGTGTCTCATGCCAGTGTCCAAGAACATTGCTCTCATGCCTTGGTTCCCCACCTGAGTTCTACTCTATGCTTCCCCCATTCTGTGGAAATTCCTAAATCTAGTTTAGGCCCCATCCCTTGGTGGCCACTGAAGTCCTGTCCCCTTCTACTATGGCAGTTAGGGGCTGGGGGAAGGACGTGGACCTGCCAACTACTCTGGATCCCAACCCAGGGACCTTATGCTCACCTGCCTTTCACTACTTCTCTTCCAACAGCTCCATAGCTTTTCCTGGGCTGCTTCCCCACAGTCCCAGTATCTTCTACACATCCCTGCTTCAGGGGCTTTAGCTCTTCTCAGTCCTAGTGGCTAGCCACTGTTCTGCTCAAGGTTCTGACCATCTATCTTCTGCAATAGCTGGGGTACTGCTTCCTTGGTCCTTATATACCAGCCTCCTAGGCCCTGATTGGTAGCTCCTTCCTGTTGGCTGCCTTTTCAAGGGCCCTCTTAACCCTTTCCTGGGAGTGTAGGACAGACACTCCACTACAGAATTCTTTAACAGAAAGATGTTTCCTTGAAAAATTCTCTGACCATCTCTAGTTTCAAAATCTTCAGCTTTAGCAATGGTCAAGTTCCAAAGGGGTATCCAAGTTAGTCTACTTCAGCAAAACAAACAAGGAGTCTTGTTGCACTTTTAAAGATGAACAACTTTATTAATTGCATGAGCTTTCATAGGAGAAAATCTCAGTTCACCAGATGCTTGAAGATGGAGAAGTACAGATGAATGGGAGGAAAATAAATGCAATATAAATGACTTACACTTCCCTACATTTATTTTCCTCTCATTTATCTGTACTTCTCCATCTTCAAGCATCTGATGAAGTGGAATTGTCTCCTATGAAAGGTCATATAATAAATACATTTGTTAGTCTTTAGAAATGCCACTGGACTCCTTGTTAGGAATAATCACATGACTTTTCCCTTCGCCTCCTCTCAACCGTTGGCATTACTGCCTGTCAGACTTTACAGTGACCTTCCTGATCAGATCTTGCTGGAGAAGGGTGTTTGTTTACTACAGAACAAAATTTTGTTTGTTTTCTACAGCACAGAATTTTGTTTATCTACTCCTATGAAACTTTCATTCCATGACTCGCGAGGTCCCAAAGTACCCATAAGCTTTCCCATTGGTTGCTCACTCAGCCAATGACAAAGAAAAGTGTCATTTTATCCCCAGGCTTCTGGGCATGTCTAGATTGTGTTAGTGGATAAATAAAAACTCCAGTGCCTGAAATGGTGCCTGTGTGTGTGAGACCGGGGTGCTGAGACTGAAATATTGAAAGCTTCAGGATGAGTTCTAAGATGGTAACACTGCTTTCTGGGAGAAGCATGCCTGTACTTGGCCTAGGGACCTGGCAGGTAAGCTCCATGGCGGCACCACTCTGGTCTCTTTTTCATTCCAGACTAAGAAAACATCGGCAGTATTCTGACTCCCAAGAAACTAGGCATACACCCAAAGTTAATTTCATCATAACTTTCTGCATTTGGGGCACAGTTACTTTTCTGGTGAGATGTATCTGATTACAATAGTGATCAGCTGAAAGCTGATGGGAGAAAAGCTCTGTAGAAATACATCAGTAGCAAGTTTCAAAGTCATTAAGAACAGTCCAGGCCCCACAAATGTCTGGATTAGGTGAGAGGTTTTTTTTTTTTTTAAATCATCCATTTATGTTCTTCTAATTGTTCTTATAATTTCTGCAGGTGATCACTTGAATATTCAAAGAGAGAGGTGGGGAAAATCCATACAAATGCAATGGGAAGTTTGGTGATCTAAATTCTAAAGGTCCATTCCCCTGTTACAGGGTGACTGGCCTTTTTAAATGTGACAAGTCTCTAGCACACCTGTATTAGAACAGGTTCTCTGAGTTTGGCCAGTTAATAAGGTAAGACAGTGGCTGGGATTATAAGAGTCAGGGTTGTCAATAAGGAAAGAGGAGTAGGAACTACTGACAGGAGGGTAGTTAAAACATGTTAGCAAGAAAGGCCGTGTAGAGACAAAATCTTGGGAGGTTGTACTCAATGAAAAAAGCAAGGATGTATCTAGCAATAAATACTGAAGCAGGGTCTGAGAATGGCAATGTGGGACTCCCCTGGTAGCTGTAGCTCAGGGTGGACTTGGAAATTTTGCCTAGGTTTGGAAAATAAGTTTTTCTGGAAAGATTCTGAATGTGGCTAGTAATTCCCAAGACAGGTGAGTAAGGCAGAATTTTACAGACCACTTCAATTTAATATTCACTACCACTTTTAGGCTGCCTCTCCTCATGCTAAAAATCTTCAGTGTAGGTGAGAATTAGACAGAGCATTGTGAAGGAAAACAGTTAAAGGTTCTCATTGCAAAGTTAATCTACCTACATTGAATATATGTATAATCAGGGGGAAATGGCATGAGCTGGCAGTTCTCTGCCAGGCTAATCAATGTGCTGCTGAATTCTGCAGTTCTGGTCTTAACAGTGCATGTTTTGATATTAAAACTGGTTGGGGAAATTCCCTCCCAAAAATGCTGATAAAGAAACTTTCCTTAATGCTGTTCTGCATTTGTACTGGAAAACACTTAAAATAAAATGAATTTCCTGCAAAAAAAATTTTTTAATTACTATTTGGTCAGAAAAAATGTGATGGCAAATTCTTGGGCACCTCTATCTAATATGCTGTGTGTGCACTGTGGGTGAGTTAATATTGCAATGAAAGCTTTTACTCACCCTGTTCAGGCTAATGGGAAAACACTCCCATCAAAGAGGGTTTGTGCTTTTTAACTGCAATTATGGCTATCCAGCTCAGCTCAGAGGAGGTCTAATTGACACAGTGCTTGAATGGCTGGTTGCTTAGTGCTACTTTAGGGGGCATATTTTCCCAAGAGCTTAGCTCTTCTTTAAGCACGTAGATGAAGAGGGAAACAGGAGTTGTCATTTGCTGGGTTCTTCCTAAAATTGGACACTGGACTTCCACTGACGCTACTGGAACCCAGTGGCGAATGCAGGCCAGGTCCAGCTTTCTGCTGATTCTACGTAGGATAGAAATTTGTTATGCTCACAGCTAAAGAATCTGTCTCTTTTAGCTCCAACAGGCCCTTGTTCCCAGGCACGGATTACCCATGGGCCCACCACACTGTGCTGGACCCTCTGCCCTGCTGGTAGCCTGGCACTAGGAAAGGGAGTGGGGCTGGCTAGCCACAGTCTGGCCAGTCATCCAGGGGGGTGGAGGAGGGGAGGTGACTGCCCCCTGAGGGGATGGGTTCTGGCACAGCCCAAAGCCACACCACACATAGCAGTCAGCCCCCAGCCCCCTCTCCGGGGCGAACCAGCTAGGCGGTCGCCAGCCTATGGCCTCAGACCCCCCCCCCCAGGCCTGCTGGTGACCCTCAAGGGGTGGGGGTGTGGCCCCTGATCCATCACTGCTTGTTTCATTCCCTAGGCACTGGCCTAACTGACAGCTGTCACATGCCCATCAGCAGTACTGCAACTGTGGGGCGCTCTTGTAAAATACCCTTTCCTCTTTTGGGCAGAGACCAAAATTATTATGTTTGTACAGTGCCTAGCACAGTGGGGGTCTGATTTTGGCTAGGGCCTCTAGATGCTACAGCAATACAAATAATTGCATTTGCCTTCTAACTATTAAATAAGAGCCACCAGCTGTATCTTAAATGGCTGCAAATCTGCTTGAGATCTATGGCCAAATAGGGTTCTTACAGGGCAAAATACTGTACCTAACAAGGGAACCCAAAGTCCTTTCCCCCACCCCTAGTTTTGGAACATTGGGCGTTCAGACTGCGGCATGCTCCTCTGGCTGTACATTGGGGAGCAAGCAGTGGGGGGCAGTTGGCCACCTCTGTGTCAGACAGTGATGAGAAAGCAGTCTGCTTAACTGGAGATTTCCAGTGCGCATTGGATTTTTTTTTTAAGTTAACATTGTGAAAGTAATTAAGGTTCACATATGCTCCTGTAGTTCCAGTCTTTTAAATTTCTCTACCCCAATGCTTGCGTGAGCTTGCACTGCAATCCGGGCATGCTTTCAGATACAATAGTCTTCTAATGAGCTGCATGGACTTCTCATTAGAATCCCTTGATGGTGTGTGCCTTTTATCAGCCATTGGATGGTGAAAGAGAAAATGGTGTCAGTGAAACAACACCAATTCCCCCAGAGTAGCTGAAGGCTTCTGGTGAAATGGACAGTGCTGAAATAAGTAGTAAACTGGCATTTTAGTTGGTCAGTAGGCCTCAAGTGAGCTGAATGTGGGCGTCCAAGCTGCATGAAACCAATGCTTTAGAAATATTTCTACCTAAAGACTCAAGAAGCCAGCTCTTGCAGGGATAAGCCTGGGGAAATTTTCTTCAGCTATAAAGGATTAGAACAGTGGTTCCCAGCCTGGGGTCCGCAGATGTGTTGTAGGGGGTCTATGGAGCATCTCCCTACTGGAGCCAGAATCCACCTGCAGTCCCAATGCTCCCTGCCCATGGTGGGATCCTGGCAGGGAGATGCAGCCGTGGCAGCTCCCTGGTAGGGACAAGGGCAGGGGGCCATAGCTGCCATGACTTGGCTCCCCAGCGGCGTGAGCCGTGGTGGTGGTGCTGCTGCTCACTGGCTGTCCCAGCAGCACCGCCAGAGTGGCACGGGCCAGAGTCTGCCTGCGTGGGCCAGATTACATAATCAGCTAGGGGGCCACTGGGGTAGAATGTTTTAAATATAAAAGCTGACTGTCGTCAAAAAGTGATGGGGTAACTGCCTAACTACTAAAAAAAAAAACAACTGTCCTTTGGCACCTTAAAGATTAACACATTTTTTGGGGCATAAGCTTTTGTGGGCTACAACCCACTTTGTCAGATGCCTGAAGTGGAAACTACAGTTGAGAGGTATATATAAACATGCCAGGATGGAGGAGGGCAACTGTTAGCAAAGTCAGTTCAGAGAGTGGATGGGGGCTATTCACACCAGTGAATAGGCCCCATCTGCCTATTCCCCCTGCCTTGGGAGGCAGGCCTATCCTTGCTTACAGACAGCCCCCCACCCTGAAGCAAATAGTGGATCAGAGCTGAAGAAAGCATATGCCTGAAGAAATGTGTTAGTCTTTAAGGTGTCACAAGACTCTCATTTTTGCTGTACACAGACTAACATGGCTACCCCTCTAGCTAACTACTGGTGCAGAATACTGGCCACTATTGTGTCAAACTCACTCCTGCCTTCCACTGCTAAATGTGTGAGCTAGATGTTCTGCAAAGCCAGAGTGTCTGTCAAAATACATGTAGCCGTGCCAATTGATGGGTGGTTACAGAGTCAGATGCCCAGTAGACAGAGTAGACAGAGGTGTACACAGGAATAAAAATTTGGCCACTTTTGGGGGTGCACATTCTGTGCTCCCACCAAGACTGCAGGAACTCATTTTCCCTACTGGGACTCTGGGGCTGGAGAAGTTCTGTGCCTCATGCTCATGATTGGGGTGGCAGGCTTGCTCCCCCTTCTGCACACCTTTCAGATTAGATAGAATTTGGCCTTAACAGTTTCTCAACACAAATCTCATTTGTTGAGGAAAAGCATAAATCACTGATGTCAAATAAGCCATTTTTATCTCCTCTCCTCTCTCTGTTTTTAGCTAATATACTCTTTTGGGCTCCATCCTGTAATTGTGAAATCAGGACCTAAGTACAACACTTTCCACTGACTCTAGAATTCATTTTCAGCCCAAAATCTATGCACTCAAATCACTTCTTAGATGTGTTTTCTAAAACTCTCTTAATCGCAAGGGAACAGATGATTTATCAAAAGGTCAGCAAGACTTAGAACTTCATTGCTGATGGATTTGTTAGCTAGCCAAAGGATTATAACAATGCTTTGGATTATGGTGGCGTGTAGAGACTCCATCCACCCTTGGGGGTTGTATGTGAATAAGTCTTGTTCCAAGTGAAGGCCCCAGTCTTGCAACCAGCTATGCCTGGGTTATGCAACCTCCCCATTTAGCAACCAGCTATGCACCAGAGATGCCCTGCTGGCTCCCCTGGGGGTCTCTGCTGGACACAGTAGCTGACCATTTGCAGGACCAGGGTTTAACTAGGCAAGACATGCAAAGGATGTATTGTCTCCGTTCACAGAGATGATAGTTGGTCTCGGGTCATTTTGTGACACCACTTAGAAGGGTACACCAATGCTTGCCCTAGTAGCACTGTCTGCAGCAGACCAACATGCCATTCCTGCTCTGCTGCAAACATTCTGTGAGAACCTGGGCAAGTCAGCATAGGCTGTCTGCCTCAGTTTCTCCATCTATATAATGGGAGTTATAGCACCAGTCAGTCTCATAGGGATGCTGCAAGGATGACTCCATTAAACACTTGGAGGTACTCAGACACTATAATGATGGGAGCCAGATGAATACCTTAGCTAGAGGCTTAATACTTTAGCACTGGGGTTACTAGCCGTGAAGTTACACCTGGTCAAAATCAAACTCCAAGCATGAAAAGATGAAGTTATATGCTGTAGATGACCCACTGACTTCATTATTGAAAGCCCTCCTGCTTTTTTCTTTAAAGGCTTACCCATAGAAAGTTTCCTTACCATCCTTAGCATAGTCTCATATCAACACTTCTAACCTGTAGCTGGTCAAAAAAAGGTGCTTTGTTAAAATTAACTCTGTATTTGAGTTGTTCCATGTACAGCACTGAAATTGCCTCCAGCTTGTTTCACTTAGATGTGGGGATGTGAACAATAATCACATTGCACAAACGAAGATCAGCTCCAAGAAGGCGTGTCTGAACACTGATTGCTGGGTCCATGTTCACCCCTCAGCTGGAAGTGGATGGCTAGCACAAAGGAAAACAATCAAACTCATGAGTCAGTGCAGCCACTTTCACAATCTCACTTTGATTCATTCCCTCGAGCTAGCTGTGTCTTGGTGGGTTTACATTCCCCCTTTGGCTTTCATAGAGCGGCTAAATAGAGCTGCGCCAGGGTGTTCAAGGCAAAGCCCCATTGACCCCATCCTAGTTACAGGCCTGCCTGTGGCACTTCTAAAGACTAACAAATGTATTTATCACATGCCAAAGGACTCATTTATTTTGCTGAACAAGACTAATACAGCTATCACTTTGAAATGTTTCAATAACCAACTGTTTTGGAGAGCCACAATGGGTATAGCCTCTGGGTGGGATTGCAGAGAGCTGAGCCAGGGTGTCTGCCACAGGGTCCCCTGGTGGGGGTGGGGGTGCTAGCCTGGCACCAGAAGTGGGCAGCGGGCAGGGTCACCTGCTGGCAGGAGGGGGCCCAGAGCTGCAAGGGGGCAGCTAAAGAGCCTCATGTGGCTCTGGAGCCATAGGTTGCAGACCCCTGTGCTAGATGTTCAATAAGGCATCCGCAGCTGTAGGATGGCAGCAGTATTCAAGGCAGCAGCTGGGTATTTCTGAATCTTTTCCAAGGAGCATTATTTTTGTTCTGAAACATTTTCACCAAGGGCTCAGAGTAGCCCTGTTGGCTAACACCTGGATGTTATTTTCTATGAAGAAGGCACAGGCAGCCAACCATTTTCATTGACATTTCTGGGATTTTAGCTGTTTTAAAACAAATCTGCTGCTGTTTTGTTGCTCAACAATGGGCTTCTTCTTGCAAAAATCTCCATTTCCTCACAACGGTATTTCAAACAAAACAAAATGAACTCCAAGCAGATGATCCAAGTATATTGAAATCAATGGTAATGGTCTATTAGGGTCAATTCATGAAGCTACACTGGCTACCAACGTTTAGAAATAGGCCAGCAAAAATATTCCTTTTGGTAATTCACTGGGCTACTGTGACCATGGGATGCATGTTCTGTAGTTGCTCCCCAGTTCAGGTCCTTATTTTCACAAAGGGTCTTTCTTCCCTTTATTCTCCTACTAGGGCTGAGTTCTGCTCCCTGTGGAGGGAAGTGGCATCCCATTGAGGTTGATCAGGAATGCATGCGCTTCATTGTGCAATTTGAATAATCAGTGTAGGTTTAATACTTTAATAAAGTTCCTGGGGATACAAAATGCTTGTGAGGTGTCCAATCATTTCGTTAGCCTTGTCTCAGGCATCTGCTGCCAGTGGCACTCACAAGACCAATCAAAAGCTGGGAGAGGTAATTGTCAGCTTTAATCTTCTCTTAAAGAGGCCTTGGAAGGTAATTGAATTCTGATGAAAGACTGCTAGATTGGCAGTCTTAGAGACAGGATGTTCTGTCTCAGCCCACAGGCAAGGTACAGGGTGGGCATCAGCTATGTAAGCTTCCCAAGATGTCATGCCATCCATGGTGCAAACCTCAGTCTTCATCAACTGGTATTTTGTAGACAGCTCAGGATAGTTAGGACACCTATGATTTAAAGGCCAGTACTGGCACACATGGAAGAGAACAGGTCATGACAATAAGAGGGAGCACAGGAAGTTAGGAGGACAGAGCCTTGAGTACATGCAAAGCCTTGAGAGCAAGAGGATCTGGAAGTAGAGGTGCAAAGCAGGAAACCAGTGAGGGAGTAGGAGAAGAGGAATGCTGTGACTGAGGACTTAAGCAATTGTGTTTTGGCTAGCTGGAAGAGGGAGGGCGGTCACCACACGGTGGGCTTTCTCACTGGACAGTGCTGTGGCATGACAAGCTGATCATCAGATGCTGAGTGCAGATCAAACTGGGATCTTTTTAAGAAGAGCCCCAGTGCTAACAGGGATGAGCGCAGCTCTGTTCCATTAACCCTAGGAATCCTATCTTTCAGCATAACTGCTGGTGGGCCCACCTGCTTCCCTTTTGTGTCCAGGCAGGAACAACTATGCATAAGTGCAACTTAATTGGTTTGGATCAGACCTGGCATCTGCTCTTTGTCTCTGCATTCTTTGCAGGCTGGGGCGTGCCAGCCTCAACTCTTGGGAAAATGCTTTAATTAATCCAAGCCTGGTACAGAGAGGGCCCTCAGCAGCTCTGTTCCTCAAGCAGCCAGGCCGTGGCTGCACTTTCCACAGGATGCTGTGACCAGGAACAGATGCAGATTTTTACAATGTTGAGACTCAACAGCCTAATCCAAAGTTCCTTGATGATAGCGGAAAAAGGCCCAGTGGACTCAAAAGACATAGGATCAGACTGTTAGTGAGAGAACACTGTGATTTCCTAAAAACATTGCTGGAACTGAGACCAAAAAGACAAAGACTCCTAGCTTATTAGAAGTGTGCAAGTGTTTACTGCAAAGCCATTTAGGATGAGAGCATGTAGAAACTAATGCCTGAAGAGCCTATGGGCCTTTGGCTGTTGGTAGTTGGCTTCTGAGCTCCCATGGGACCAGTGCAGCAAAACCTTGTGAGAACTGAATTAGGGAAGGGTTAAACATTTGCCAGGGGAGAGGGGAAGGAGATATAGCAGGACAAGATCTGTATATTCACCTCCTGGGATTTGCATGAACAGTGCCTTGTTGTGAAGAATTTGCTTTACCATAGTACCTAAAGGATGACCTTGCTGTACCTGGCTATATCATGTACCCAAAGCCCTTAGGTCTCAAAGGACAACTAATCATTCCCTGAGTCTTGACTCTGCAAAGCAAGGTGTCACAGTCAGTGCACCATGCCAGGGCCTTGGTTTAAGATAGACTTGGTAGGCAAGGACCACATGTGTGACCCTTGCAGCCCCTCGCCATTCCCTGAGGGTACCACTGACCCAAGTGTGGACAAGGCCTTGCCCCATGCCAAACATGAGAGATATCTCAAGATATTGAGCCATCTCCTTTTCTGGCATGCATTGGGTAGCTTGTTAGGCTAGTAGTGTGGCTTTGTGGAAAATAGCTAGCAAGCAGTGATGCATGTATTGCTTTTTTTCCAGTCTCCCCCAAGGGTTGTTCAGAAAGCTGTGGAGGTGGCTTTAGATGCTGGCTATCGGCACTTCGACTGTGCTTATTTTTACCAGAATGAGGCCACGGTTGGAGCAGCGTTTCAAAAGAAACTGGGGGAAGGAAGGCTGACAAGAGATGAGCTTTTTGTTGTGAGCAAGGTGAGCTCCATTTTCTTCCAAACTGACCCACTTCAGACAATCCTAAATTGGCTAAAGCTCAGGATTGCCTGGCGCCAGGTGGGGTGTCAAACTCACAGCCCAGATCAGGATCAATTTTTTTTGGTTATAATCAGAAAATGGACTGCAAAATGACACTTTCTTGCTCTGAACATGGAGAGGGAAGGGGTTGGGGAGCGCCTGTGGCCACATGGCCTGTGACATATGTCCTGCTGTGACAGGCCGCTCCCCTGATCCAGTCCAGTGTGCTGCTGTGACCTCCCAATTCTCACTCCTGAACCATGATTCATCCCACTTTGCCAAGTGACCACTCACTCTTGAGTCAGTCCACTCCAACCTCTTGCGTGTAATCAGTCCCAGACAGTGGGTGTGTGCCCATTGGCTACTCAAGGGACAGTCCCCAAGCTAGCAACTTTAGCTGCAGTTACTACACCAGGAGACACTGTCTACAGAAATTGGGGCACACTGCCAGTCACCATACACTCAAGTCTGTCCATTTAATGGACTTCTGCCCAGCCTTCCTCACTCATACCCTCTAAACACAACACAGCTTTAGATAAAACAACTACAAGTTTATTGATCAGATTATAACTCTCAATGAGAATATGGTCAGTCATGGCAGAATCATAACATGAATGAATCAGGAGAGACCGCAAAGAAATAAAAAGCAAAATATACATGTTAACCAAATATTTCTACTTAAACTAACCTCATAGTCCAAACAAGTTTATGCTCAAGGTGTTCAGCTCTTAGATGTTTGCACAGCCAGTCTCTGCCTGAGGCCAGGCAAGGACCAGATCTTGCTTAAAGTTGTTTCTCCTTCAAGTACTGCTCACATCATTCAATTACAGGTGTCTACGTGCTGCAGCGCACGGTAGCTCAGAAAGTCTTTAGTGTTAGCCTGTCAGGTCAGGGCACACGGCCAACACCCCCTCCGTGCCGCGACCGTGGCTATATAGGTGACCATGACCCTGACCCTCCCAGTTCCTTGTTTCACCATCAGCATCGGTTTCAGATCAGCATAAACTTGCGAAAAACAAGTGCCTATCTTTCTCATGAAATTCAAGATGCCTGGTTTCAAGCCGTGCTTGGGGTGCTGCAAGGTTTTTCCAATGGACAACCTGCAAGAGAAATGCCTTGCTTGCCTGGGTGAGTCCCACCTCATGGAGGAATGCTCCATATGCCGATTCTTCAAGCGGAGGACCCACTTAGAAAGGGAGTGCCGCCTCCTCTTGATCTCAGGGAGTGGGACAACCACCCCCGAAGCTGGTTGAACCACGAGCGTTCCTCCAGACCCCCAATTGGCTTGGGCTCAGGAACCCCACCACCGATCATCAGTACCAGGCTTGAAACCTCAACCCGCCATGGTACCACTCCAGCACCGAGCTCCTCGGTCACCAGGTAGCCTCTCAGCTGTACTGAGAAAGGTACCGGCACAGGCACCCCTGAAGGCCCATCAAGGGCACTGTAACCCGGCTCCAGTGCAGAAAGAGAAGAGGAAGACCAAAGCGGCACCGTCTTCATCGGTACCGCAGGACATGGTGCTGCCCCTCATGGTACTGATGTCAAGCCCAGTACTGATATCAAGCCTGGTAACACCAGGTCCAGTACCGCCAGGCCTGGTACCAACAAGCCTGGTGCTGTCAACCAGCCCAGCACCAACACTGGTACCAGCATCCAGTTCCATGCCAGTCTCCAACCCAGCACCGATCTGTAACCAGGTACCAGCAACTAGCCCAACACCACGACCCAGCATGGCACCGCCCAGCCCTCCACCAATACCACAGTCCGGTACAGAGGGCCAGGAAACTTCTCTCCATTGCTCCTCTGAAGAGCTCTCAGTACTGGGTTCCTGGACAGCAGGTGGAGTGTCTTCTAGATCATCCTCCGAGGACCGCCCCTCCCCTTCTCAGGAGGAGCACCGGAGGAAGAGACTTCGCAAGAGCTCTCTGTCCCCAAGCTCAGTGAGTTCAAAAAGACCATGGATACAAGGAGAAGTGTCTGTTCTCGCTGCTGTGCCTACGCCTCTAGTGAGATCACCCCATGCAACTGGGCCCTCAATTGGCTGAGCACAACAACCGATGACGCCTCCTCTCCCTATGCCTAGTCACCTTCACCGGAGTTCTCAGATCTCTCCGACGATGATCCTGATCCTGACTCTACACAATACAGTAGAACCTGGGTCCAATCCTCCTCCTCACCTGATGAGCGTCTAATGGACATGTCCGCTGACCATGAGGGAGATCCCCGCATTGAGCAGGACCTCCTCCCCTGTATGGCGGCGAACCGTAAATTGAAATTAGGAGTAATCCAAGAGGAGGATGACTCCCTCTTCAATGCATGCCGTAGAGCCCCTCCAGCAAAGGTGGCAATCCCATTACACTCAGGAGTATATCGCATTATCCAAGAATGCTGGCAAATGCCATCCTTGATCCCGCCAGTATCCAAGGTTGCAGATAAGAAATACTACATTTCTCCAGACGGGTTCTGTTCCTTATTTCATCACCCTACTCCAGGGTCCCTGGTGGTTGATGCTGTAAACCAAAGGGAGAGATGCAGCCAGCTGAGCTCCATGTCCAAAAACAAAGAGGCAAAGAAGTTCGACCTCCTGGGGAGGAAGGTGTACTCCTCCGCGGCCCTTCAGCTATGTATCTCCAACCATTCAGCCTTAATGATGCATTACATCTTTAGCCTGTGGGAGGCCACGTAGAACCTCTGCATGGCCATCTCTGAGGAGCACCTGACAGACTTCGAAGCAATGCTAGAGGAGGGGGAGAGGGCATCCAGGGATACACTGGTGGCAACCTGGGATGCAGTGGATGCAGCGGCCCACACCATGGCCTCCGCAGTCATTATGCGTCAGTCAGCCTGGCTCCAAGGCTCAGGCCTATCCGCACAGATGCAGCAAATTATCCAAGACCTCCCCTTTGAAGGCCCTGACCTCTTTGCTCCATTCACGGATACGAAGCTCTATGGTATGAAGGACTCGAGGGCCATGCTTTGATCTCTGGGGATACACACCCTGCAATCCAGCAGGCACTTGACGAGACCACATCAACAGCTCCAACAGCTGCAGCAATTAAAGCATCAGATTCAACTGCAGAGTCAATTCACAAGATCCCTCCAGTTCCCCCAGTGCCACCTTGGGGACCTGGATAAGGACAAGAATCACCCAGCTAAGGGGGGAAAACTCAATGCCTCACAGTCCAGAAGGTGTGGACAGGGGTCCGACCACTCCTCAGGCTGTAAACAGCGTTTTTGATGGTCCCCTCGAGGGCAGCGCGCCAGGGTCCCTGTTCTCCCCCAACCACCTGCGTCACTTTGCCGCATTACATCAGATCAGTGGGTCCTCAACACGGTGGCACGAGGATACCACATCCAGTTCCTTTCTACCCCTCGGGACAGAAAACTGCCCCCTCGTGCAGCATTGGGAAACCAAGAACAATTACGCCAGCTCAAGGCCGAATGCCAAAAACTCCTCTCCCTCAGGGCCATAGAAAAAGTCCCCAAGTGGGAGTGGGGCAAAGGGTTTTACTCCCAATACTTCCTGGTTCCCAAACCCAACGGGGATCTATGGCCTATTCTAGACCTCAGAGCACTAAACAAGTACATAAGGAGAATAAAGTTCCGCATGGTTTCCCTGCCTCAGATTGTTCCCTCCCTGTCCCTGGGAGACTGGTTCACAGCCCTTGACCAAAAGGACGCTTACTTTCACATAGCCATCCAACCCCACCACAGATGCTTCCTCAGGTTCGTGGTAGCACAGAACCACTACCAGTTCACCGCTATTCCCTTCGGGCTATTGCTGGCTCCCAGGGTGTTTACAAAATGTGTGGAACCAGTTGCAGCGTTCCTACGCAGGAGGGGCATAAAAATCTACCCCTACCTAGACAATTGGCTCATAGTAAGGAAGTCAAGCTGCCAAGTACAACATCACATCAAACTGGTAGTGAAGCCTTGCTGATTCCTCGACCTCTGCATAAACACAGAGAAGTCAAAGCTCCACACCACTCAGGACATAGAATTCACAGGGGCGCGGCTAAACGCTCGACAAGGCACGGCATTCTTGCCCCTGTAAAGATTTTGGTCCATCTGCACCATCATTACGGAACTGCAAGTGCCAGGACTAACCACAGCTCGCTGGTGCATGCAGCTTCTAGGCCACATGGCAGCTGCCACCTCAGTAATCCAGACAGCATGCTTGAGGATAAGACCCTTCCAGCTCTGGTTCTCCACGATGTTCCAGCCACAGAGACACCATCTAGACAAGGTACTCTCAGTTCCCCAGCACACCCTGGAGTCCCTCCAAATTTGGAGGGACACCCGCTTCGCGATGGGGGGGGTACTCTGTTCAGGGAGCCCAAGCCCTCAGTGACCCTGATAATGGGCACTTCGGATGCAGGTTGGGGAGCCCATCTGTCCAGGGGCCTCTCCACACAGGGTCTCTGGACCCCTGAGGACAAACACCTCCACATAAATGAGAAGGAACTCCAGGCCATCAGACTGGCCTGCATGACATTCCTTGACAAAATTTGTGGCAGAATGGTCCAGGCCCTCACAGACAATGCAACAGCCATGTTCTATACCAACCGGCGGGGGGGGGGGGTCTGCCCCTCGGCCCTGTGCGAGGAGGCATGCAAACTTTGGCAATTGGCAATAGATCACCATTTTAAGCCAGTTGCCTCCCATCTACGGGGGGTAGACAACGGCTTAGCAGACTCACTCAACAGGAAACCGTAGCGAAACACAAGTGGTCCCTTCACAACAAGGTATTTTCCCTGTTGACAGACAGATGGGAACCTCCCCAGGTGGACCTTTTCGCCACGAAACAGAACTGCAAATACTGCCAATTCTGTTCCCTCCGGGGTCAGGAGGAGGGTTCACTCAGTGACGCCTTCCTCCTCAGTTGGTCTGGGGCCCTGATGTACGCCTTCCCGCCAATTCCCTTAATCCACAGAGTGCTACTGAAGGTCCTTGCAGACGGAGCACACATCATTCTGATAGCTCCAGACTGGCCCAGACAACACTAGTTCCTGCTCCTGCAGGACATGTCCATAAAGACCCCCCTCTGTCTCCCTCAGTGAGCGGATCTCCTAACACAGGACTTGGGGTGCCTTTGGCACCCAAACCCAGGCCTCCTACACCTAACAGCCTGGATGCTTTCTTGCTCAGCGAGCAAGAGAGGTGCTGCTCGGACAGGGTTAAGAAAGTCCTGGTTGGTAGCAGAAAACCCTCCACCAGGTCCACATACACGGCCAACTGGAAACACTTCTCCACTTGGTCCTGTGACAAAGGCATAGATCCTATCTCAGCACCAATCCATACAATTCTGGACTATCTTCTAGACCTTAGAGAAAAAGGCCTGTCCCTGTCCTCACTGAGAGTCCACTTTGCAGCAATTTCAGCCCTTCACCAACAGGTAGACGGTGCCCCAGTCTTTTCACACCCCATATCTCACAGGTTCCTGAAAGGGATGGAAAAGCTCTTTCCCCACCCTTGTAAGCCCACCCCTCAGTGGAATCTGAACATTGTACTCCGGACATTGACAGAGCCACCCGATGAACCCTTGGATTCAGCCACCCTGCTAGTTTTGTCATGGAAGGTGGCTTTCCTATTAGCGATCACCTCGGCTAGAAGGGTTTCAGGGTTGCGAGCTCTCTCCTCCAGACCCCCATAAACGATGTTCTTCCCAGACAAGGTGGTCCCCTGTCACCATCCTTCCTTCCTGCCCAAGGTGGCCATCCCCTTCCACATGAACCAAGAAATTTGCCTGCCGGTTTTCTATCCCGACCCCCAGGTGACAGAAAACCAGAGACAGTGGCACACCTTGGATGTGAGGAGAGCACTCTTAACTTATATTGAGCATACACGATCTTTCTGTAAGACTTCCCAGTTGTTTGTGGCGGCCGCTGAATGCATGAGAGGTTACCCAGTGTCCTCTCAGTGCATCTCCAAATGGATTGTAAGCTGCATCAAAGACTGCTATGGAAGGTCAAACACACCTCTCCCAGAGACTGTGAGAGCCCATTCTACCAGAGCTCAGGCGTCTTATACGGCTTTCCTCACCCAGGTTCCGATCCAAGAGATCTGCAGGGCTACTACGTGGTTGTCGATACATACCTTCACAACACACTACGCCATTGCCCAACAGGCTAAAGACGATGCTGCTTTGGGCAGAGTTGTACTCAGTGTGGGTAGACTGTAACTCCTCCCACCATCCTCGAGTACGGCTAGCAGTCACCTGTAACTGAATGATGTGAGCAGCGCTCGAAGGAGAACAGTTGGTTACTTACCAGTAGCCGTCCTTCTTCAAGACGGGCTGCTCACATACATTCAAGCCCTTCCCACCGTTCCCGCTACAGAGTTGGCAAAGGCATATGGGACTGGGAGGGTCAGGGTCACCTATATAGCCGTGGTCACGGTGCGGAGGGGGCATTGGCCATGTGCCCTGACCTGACAGGCTTACGCTAAAGACTTTCCGAGCTACTGTGCGCTGCAGCACGTAGACACCTGTAACTGAATGTATGTGAGCAGCCCATCTCAAAGAAGGACAGTTACTGGTAAGTAACCAACTGTTCCAGGTGGAGAGTCCCCATCCCATGCTAAAAGCTGCCAAAATCTTCCAGGTCTCTTTCTCTGTTTCCAACATTCCTCTCACCCCTCTCCTTACAGCTGAGGTGATTCCTTTGTCTCTTCCTAGCCGCGTCCATTAGCATACCTTTGTCTCTTTCAGGGTCACTGGTGCTGGGAGAGCTCTGTGGGTCACTCAACCCTGGAGCCATGCTAAACATGCCACACATCTGAACACATGCATGAAGCTGTAAGAAAAATGATACCATAGTACTCATGTACAATAGGTTATGAACATCTGTAAAGAAACATTGCAGGTTTAACTGGCAATAAATCATACAATCACAGCATACAAGTGAACAGGAAAATCATATAGATCATAATTCACAGTGCACAGATGTGCACCCATGACACCTGCCTTCCAATGTGACCCCCCACACTGAATGAGTTTGACATCCCTAAGATGATCACAAGACTTCTGATATTGGTTGTTTCTTCTTATAGCCCCAGTTCCTGGATTCTGTGATTCAGTAAAAATTTCATTCTCCATTAAATAAAAAATAACTTCCTAACCCTCTTGCTTCATCACAGAAGTTGAACAATGAGAACTCTAAAGGCTAGAAGGCAAATAATATGCTACATGTATGGTTTTTAAAATCACATGGTTTTGGGAGGCCTGACACATGAAGTCAACCTTGGTCTTCCCTGACAGGTTTTGTTCAACTTGTTCTTCAAGACCCCCTGCAATGCAGATTGCACAGCCTCCCTTGGAAGTCTTTTCCAGAGTTTGTCCACCCTTGTAGTTAGAACATTTTAACTAATATTTAACCTAAACCTCCCTTGCTGCACATTAAACCTATTGCTTCTTGTCCTACCTTGCCAGGTCCCACCCATCAGCTACTTCCCCACTTAGAGTCCCTCGGCCTACCAGACAGGCAGCCAATCTTCCCTGCCTGAGCCGCTGGGAGTAACTACCCTACTCTGCTTGCTACTACCTTTTTTATACTGGCTCCTGGGTCCTGATTGGCTGCTTCACTACTCCTGCCACTGGCTGCTTCTTGCCCAGCCCTCCTTAACCCCCTCTTGACCAGTCTGCCAAGAGCACCCAACGTAAGAGGCCCTGATTTCAGTTAGGTGCTACTGAAATAGAACTAATACTGTGGTGATCTTCTCTGAGTAGCTGTGGAATAGCTTCCATGCTCCGCAGGACGTGAAGCCAGCTTTCCTGAAAAGCCTGATGATGCTGAAGCTGGATTATCTGGATCTCTATCTCATGCACTCTCCAATGGGATTTCTGGTAAGGCGGATTCACTCTGAGCTGAGGGCATTTATTTTCCTCTCTTCCCCTTAGGCACACAGAAGTTTATAGGGTGAGGAGTTAGGACAGGACTGAACTGGGTTTCTGTTTGCAGTTACCAAGAGGCAAAACAAGTGAGGCTGGGTTGTCCCACCGTAGCATGTCCTCCACGCATTAGTGCACTGTCTGGTTTCCTTTTACACTCCTGGGAAGCACTCTCTAGCAGATAGAATGTTAGGCTGGCACTCACGATTATTGGGTTCAATTCCCCATTCAACCACAGACAGACAATGGGATGTTGGGCAAGGCACTTGATTTACCCTGGACCTCAATTCCCCTTCTGTGACACAGAAAGAATGACACAGCCCTGCCTCACAGTAAGTGAGACGCTCTGAGGTGATGGTGATGACCAAAGGCTGTGTAAATCCCTAGACAAAGGTTCTATTGCACCTTCCATCCAAGTAGCTCAAAGAACTGCAGAAACATGGAATAAACTGGGCCACGCTGTCTGTCTTCAATGGATGGATGGTGTAAGCCAACAGGAAACTTAGCTCACATAGTCTTAAGGAGCCCATGGGAGACAGATAAGAAAGAATTTCCTCACTGCTGGAATGCTGTCACCTCTGGGGTGGAGTGCAGCAGCTATTTAACAGCCAAACAATTGAGGCTGGGAAATGAAAGGAGAGTATTCAGTTAGAAGTGGAGGGGATAGCTCATGCGATTGTGTGTTGGGTGTGCTAAGGTAGATGGGTCTTCTGGATGGGACACAATAGTCAGCCTGACCATGTGTGATCAATGAGGATCCTGTGGTAATTTTTGTAAGAGAAGGGGGACTCATCAGAACACCAGAATTAAACTCCACTGTGGCCATTACACTTAGCACTGAATTGGATTTGTACTGAGTGGGATCTTCCTATCCAAGTCATGATCCAGCCTCATCTCCCTTTGAGCTTGTGAGACCAAACTGCCTCAAGCAAGCAGGCTGGGATGTTAATACTCTAGAAAAGTCTTATGCAGATCTCACTGACATTGTGGTATCTATTCAAATGCACCTGCCTTTCTTTAGTCCTTTTGCCTATTGAAAGAACTCCTGCCAGAGGTGTCGGACGTTGCCAGGGATAAATGGGCCAACTGGGGCCATTGATGCAATTCTTGGCAGGTTCTGTCAGTTTGGGTGAGGATTTCTGGCAGTCCCTGAGAGAGGAACATGCGATACTTCACTTCAGAAAGTGATTCTTGCTCTATCCTCCTGCAGAATATCAACTGGGAACTCATGCCTCAGAAAGATGGGTTGCTTCTGCAGTCTGATGTGGACTATGTGGATACCTGGAGGGTAAGATGTAGCATTTCAGGCCAAGTGCAATGATGTTCACTGGGGTCATGAACAGGGACAGAGTCTGGGATCTGCAGCACCTCAGCCTGGGCTGCTAGCACGGGAGCTAGAGCCATGATCTGGCAGCTGATCTCCATGGAGATATTTGGGATGGAGGGGATCTCTCTGGGCTTTCTTGCAGGGATCCTTTACCAGGGGAAGTCTGGACTTTTACCTCTTTCGTGCCATGGTGATAGATGCTGTGTGCACACATGGCCTGTTCAAAGCCCTTCGCAGCTGTGGAAGGACTTTTGTTGACTTAATTGCACTCGCCCACAGTGCACAAGAGGTGTCATGGAAAGAGTAGCATCAGTTGCCCATCCCCATCCAGTCATAACGACCTTATGACTGTCCCACAGTCCTCATCTAGATTTGCCATCAGTAGCCTCTGCCATCTGGCTGCAAGAGACAGATAGCTCCTGCCCCCATATAAATTGGCAGTTACTGACGAGGTTAAGAGCAATGAGATGAAGAGGATTTTTATTCTGGCTAGAGATAATGGAACAGAGCCCACAGCCTCATTTAAAAAGGTACACAGGATCTAAGAAGGAGCTAATTTGTTCTGGGAGGAGACAGACCACATTCACATGCTAATAATATTTTAAAACTACTCTAAAAAGGAAATAAAGAAATGATTCCATGCAGCTCCCAGGGATCAGAGCAGGCAAGCACAGCCACTGAGTTATCCCTCCTTTCCAGCTCTGCTGCCTAGCTCCTCCGGAGATGGACATGCTGGCTAGCCCATTCTCCAAGAGGCAGATGAACTCAATCATACAATAATTCTGGGCGTATGCAAAAGGTAGAGCTCATGCACATCATGGCAGCTGGTGTGACAAATCCATCCTGGGCAGATGCACAAGGTAATGGCTGTGTGCTATGCTCGACACTGCCTGAAAGCCCAGAGATGGTGGCCAAAATACATAGTGAGGTGGATATCAGCCCTTTGGCTCTTGAATCTGACTGAGCACAGCCATCCCAGGAGCCACACTCCTGCCCTAGACAGGATGTGGAGGAGAGAATGGTGGGAAAGGGAATCGGGACCCCTCTCCAAAAGCATAAGCATTGAGGCAGGATCTTCCAAAGTGTGCAAGAGCAACAATCACTGTTTCTGCTCCACGCATCTGGACCCACATCCTCAAGGGTATTCAGGCACCAGTACCTCACTCCCTTCATTGATCTGGGCTGATGAGCCTAGGGAGGTTGGGAACTTTGGGTTAGTTTGACCCAGGTGCTGAGCATCCATCACTCCCAATGAAGCCAGTGGCAACTGGAAGCATTCCAGCCCTCTGCAAAGCCAATCAGAGCACCGTCATTCACCTGTTAGTCCAGCGGCCCTCAGTGCAGACACAGCTTCTGGCCACAGCACCTCTTTGTTTCCCTGCCAGGCCATGGAGAAGCTGGTGGAGGAAGGCCTGGTGAAATCAATTGGGGTTTCCAACTTCAACATCTCCCAGCTAGAGAGGCTACTGTCCCTGTGCAGAATCAAGCCTGTGGTCAACCAGGTAACGGCTTTGCATCCGCCAGCAGCCAAGTGATGCCTGTCACAATGATCTTTGCTGGCTGCTGGAGCCAGGCTGGTCCCAGGATATGAGAGAGGTGCAATAACTCTTTGTCCACTAGGTGGAACTGCACCCCTACCTGACCCAGCCCAAGCTGATGGAGTACTGCAAATCAAAGGGGATAGTCCTCATCGCATATAGTCCCTTCGGCTGCCCTGCCATGCCCCGGTAAGTCACCCCCCTGACAAGGCCCTTGGTGTGCAGATATAAGGTACTGGACTCTGCTGGAAGGTGAATGCCCCACAGGGAGTGGATCCATGGAGGTAGGCAGTACTCGTTGTCACTCCTGCCAACCAGTTAATGTTCAGGGATCAGCGTTTACCCCCCATTTAGCCCTGCTAAGGCAGAGGGAGCCAGATCCAGCTCTGGTTCAGGCATCCCTAGGAGAACTGCTGCAACAAGTCCAACAGGAGGAACCGTACTGTTGGCCTGCAGGCCGGAATGAACCCAGGCTAGGTCCAGGGTCCCAGGGCAAAGTTTGCACAGCAGTTAGAGGGACATGGCACATGTGGGATTTGGAGTCATGGGAAGCTAGGACCACAGCGAAGTCAATTTCTCAGACCAGAACTGCACTCCAAAAGTGATCTATAAAGGGAGAATGACCCTTGAGCTAACCAGAGAAGAATGGGGAGATGGAAGCAGTGCTGGTTTTGCTACTGCAGGATCCAGACTCAGAAAGCCTCAATCCAGGGACAGCAAATACCCAAAGCTCAGAGCTGTAGCACAAAGGGCCAGTGCTGGGCTCTGTGTCTGACAAATGGAGTGAATGTGAGCTGGCCTGTCTGAGAAGTGGGAAAGCCAGGGATATTGCTTAGTCTCTAACACTGCCTAGACTGTAGACTCAGCTTTGACTGGCACTGAGAAACAAGCTGTGTCCTCCAGCACTGCCTTACCCATAACCCTGGCTCACCCAGCCAAGGGGTGGCCGAGAATCTTAATTATGCTATGTGAGCCAGATTCTCCTCTCACAAGAGAGGCAGAGTGAGCTGGGCCAGAGCAGGGCCCAGTGAGCATCTGTCATCCTTTGCCTTCCCCATTTCTCACACCAGCAGTGTGAGGCTTTGCTGCCTCCCAGAAGTACTGTGAAAACATCAGCCTTCCATTTTCGCAGCCTTCTCTTTCCCACCAGTTTTCCATTCGCAGAGTGCAACTTGTTCTCCAGGAGCCTGGCCACTGTTCAGACCTCTCCCAATCTCTTCCCTTAGCCCTCCAGGAGAGAAAATGCCCACACCTCTCCTGGAGAACCCAACGGTGAATGAGATTGCTCAGAAGTATGGAAAAACGAATGCTCAGGTGAGAAGTGACAGGATGGTCCCTTGGGCTTTTTCTTTATTTAGACACATGACATCTACACATACTCTTGGCTCTCTCTGCCACCTCTGCAGGTTCTGATCCGCTTCCACATTCAGAGGGGCATTGCCACCATACCAAAAAGTGTCACCCCATCCCGCATCGTGGAGAATGCACAGGTAACGGGGATTACTAGGGACCCTTTCCATCTCCTTTAGAGACCTTTTCCACCTCTGGCTGCATTAATATTACCAGAGTTAGCTGGAAACTTTGCACAAGCCATGCTGGGAACTTGCAACAAAACTGAGCAGTCCAAAACAGGATTTGAGTGGCTAGTTCAAAGGACCTTTAAATCTTGCTAACCTGAGGGTAAGCCCTTCCTTGATCCATAAAGAGAAGGTGACCATCTGGGTGAAGGGGAAAGTAGGAGTTTAAATAACCACACCTGTGTCAATGAAGCTGTTGTGTGGGTAGATTTTGGACTAGTGCCCGTATGGAGGCTGTTCCCATACATCCAGAGGTGGAATTTTTCTCCTCTCACTGTGGATTAGGCCAGGTGGCAATGCCCATTTAGTAGAGAGCAAACACACACTCACGGTCACAAGACATAGCAGGAAACATGCCCTTAGCCTCAAAGAGACATGCACAAAGC
Source organism: Podocnemis expansa (assembly GCA_007922195.1). Taxonomy (NCBI): domain Eukaryota; kingdom Metazoa; phylum Chordata; order Testudines; family Podocnemididae; genus Podocnemis; species Podocnemis expansa. The sequence goes on along the minus strand of ML681972.1, from coordinate 52,225,504 downwards.
ATCCCGGGCTTGTCTGCAGGGGGTGAATCTCAGAAAACAGTTTGCCACACAGTAACCTCCCATGTGCAAACTGCCCTGAAAATCCCACACTCACACCCTGACATTTTCGCCATCCCACTTTCCGGTATCAATCTCAGCCCTGCAGAATGGTGGGTTACTGATGTAATCGTCCTTCTTCGAGATGGGCTGCTCACATACATTCAGTTACAGGTGTCTACGTGCTGCAGTGCACAAGAACTGGGAAAGTCTTTTAGCCCTAGCCTGTCAGGTCAGGGTCAGTGGCCAAGGCCCCCTCTGTGCCACAACCGCGGCTGTATATACAACCCTGACCCTGACCCTCCCAGTCCCTTCTCTTTGCCAACTCCAAATAGCAGGGATGGTGGGAGGGATCTGAATGGATGTGAGCAGCCCATCTCGAAGAAGGACGGTTACATCGGTAACCCACCATTCTTCTTCAAGTGCTGCTCACATCATTCATTTACAGGTGACTGCTAGCCATACCCAGGATGGTGGGCAGAGTTACAGCTTACCCACATTGAGTATAGCTTTGCCCAACTGCACATCCTCTCTTGCCTGTTGGACAATAGCGTAGTGCGTCATGAAAGTATGCACCGATGACCACGTGGCTGCCCTGCAGATCTCCTGGATTAAGACCTGTGCCAGGAAGGCCATAGAAGAAGCCTGGGCACTGGTTTGGTGGGCCCGGACTCTCCCTGGGAGGGGTGCACCTGACCTTCTATAGCAGTCTTTAATATGGTTGACTATCCAGTTGGAAATGCACTGTGTTGTCACTGGTTGTCCTCTCTGCGATAGTGACAAAGAGTTGAGAGGACTTGCGGAACGGGTGCATACACTACATATATGTCACGAGCGCTTGTCTGATGGCCAGTGTATGCCACTTTCTTTGGTTCTCTGTGACCCGAGGATCTGGAAAAAACACTGGGAGACAAGTGTCCTGGTTCCATTGGAACGGTGAGACCACCTTTGGGGGAAACAAAGGGTGTGGGAGTAACAGCACCTTGTCTACAAAGAATCTTGTATATGGGGGTTCTATGGAGAGGGCTCTGAGCTCTGAAACCTGTCTCACTGAAGTTATGGCCACCAGAAAGGCTACTTTCCATGAGAGGATTAGGAAAGTGCACGAGTCCAGGGGTTCATATGGGGGTTATGTCAGGTATTGGAGCACCACAATTAGGTCCCACTGAGGAGTGGGGGCTCTAGGTTGCAGGTATACCCTATCATTACCTTTCAGGAACCGCATGGTGGTTGGGTGGGAGAAGACTGAGACCCCTTCCACTTTCCTGTGGGGGCTGAAATAGCCACTAGGTGAACCCATAGAGAGGAAGTAGATAAGCCCTTATCCTTGAGGGTTAACAGATCGTCCAGTATCGAGTGGATGGGGGCTGACTCTGGTATCACCCCTCTTTCCTTGGCCCAAAGGGAAAACCATCTCGACTTAGCTGTGTAGGTTGCCCTAGTGGAAGGTCTCCTATTGCCCACTAGTATCTCCCTTACTCTGTTGGAGCAGAGTCTCTCAGAGTCATTTAGCCATGCAGCCACCAAGCGTTCAGGTGAAGCAATCTCGGGTTCGGGTGCTGAAAGCATGCCTGAGTTCTGCATCAATAAGTCTTCCCTGAGCAGGAGGCAAAATGGTGGATCTATTGACAAGTCTCACAGGATCAAGAAGCAGGGTTGTCTGGGCCAGTCTGGGGCTAGCAGTATCATATCTGCTCCATCCTGCTTTATCTTTAGGAATACCCTGTTAATCAGAGGAATGGAGGGAAAGGCACATCAGTGCCCTCCCCCCCATGAGCTCAGAAAGGCATCTGCAATTGAGCCCTTCTCTCAGCCTCTGAGTGAACAGAAAAGCTGACACGTCCTATTCTGCCGTGTTGCAAACAGGTCTGTTTGTGGTAGGCCCCACTGGCTGACTATGTGGGACATCACCTCCACGTGCAGCGCCCATTCGTGATGTGACAGGAAGGTTCTACTCAGTGAATCTGCTGCCCTGTTTTCCTCCCCCGGCAAGCGGGCTGCTGTTGGGGTGAAGTTGTGTTTCAGAGCAAGTTCCCAAAGGCTGGTGGCTTCTGCATAAAGAACTGGGAAGCACACTCCTCCCTGTCGGTTCATGTAAAACATGGCTGCTGTGTTGTCTGTTAGGACCTGGATTGTTTTCCCTTTCACCAGGTCCAGAAAAACTTGGAAAGTTAAGTGAATGACCCTGAGTTCCTTCACATTTATGTGAAGGGACTGGTCCCTGAGGGCCCACATCCCTTGGGTTGAAAAAATCCCCTGAGATATGTGCCCCCCAACCCATGTCCAACGCATCTGTAATCAGGGTCACTGTGGGATTCGAGGTCTTGAAGGGGATCCTGCCCCTGGCAAAGACAGGGTCCTGCCATATTTTGAGGGTTTCTAAAACCTTGTGGGGGACAGACAGTACCTTGTTCAAGGGGTGTTTCTGGGGATGGAAGACCAAGGCTACCCAGAGCTGGAATGATCTCATTCTCAGTTGGGCTGTTCTGATCACTGAAGTTGAGGTCGCCATGTGGCACATCAACTGCAGGCACCATCTGGCTGTGGTGACCAGAGTCTTCTGAAGCTCCAAAATGATGGAACACATGGCCTGAAACATTGATGGGGCAGAGATGCTCTGCCCTTCTTGGAGTCCAGTAAGGCCCCGATAAATTCTGTCATGCGGGTTGGAACGGGTTTTGACTTTTTTTGATTTATGCAAAGCTGCAGGTGTCCATATAGCCTTTTTACCGTGGTGACGCTATGGAAACCTGATATTTGGACTTTCCTTTTATTAGCCAGTTGTCAAGGTAGGGATAGATCTTTACACCCTGCCTCCATAAACATGCTACCACTGCCACCATACATTTTGTGAAAACTCTGGGAACTAAGGTGAGCCTGCACAGAAGGGATGCGAACTGGAAGTGTTCCCTTCCCACTACAAATCTGAGGAAACTTCTGTGTTTTGGTCTTATCGCTATGTGAAAGTAAGCATCCTTTAAGTCAAGGGCCGTGAACCAATCCCCTTGATCTAGAGCAGGGATGATTTGCGAGAGGGAAACAATGTGGAATTTTATTTTCCTTAGATGTTTGTTCAGAGCCTTGAGGTCCAGGATGGGTCTCAGGTTGCCGTTTGGTTTGGGGACTAGGAAGTATCTGGAGTAGAACCCCTTGCCCCGTTGACCCCTTGGGACCCTTTCTATGGCCCCTATGGAGAGTAGTTTTTTGCATTCTCTTTGTAGCAGAAGATCTAGCTCTGGGTCCCCGAGACATGGGGGAGAGGGAGGGTTCCTGATTTTGGTGTATAGTTTTGAATTGCATAGAGTATCCTTTGGATACCGTATCCAATATCCAATGGTCGGTTGTGATTCTGGCCCACTGAGATAGAAAGCGAGCCAGTCGGGTGCTGAACAACAGGGGCTGAGTGGGGAAACGGGTCCTTTAGCTGTTTGTCAAAAATGCTGTTTTTGACCAGCTGACCAGGAGCTACTATTCCCTTGGTGGAGTGTTTGGTTCGAGGATTGGGATTTTGAGCCCTTACCCACCTGGTTCCTTTCCCTGTCCAACCCCCCATACGGACGTTGAGACTGTTGATAGGGCCTCTGACAGGACCCTTGTGTATGGCTCTGTTGCTGTAGCTGTTGGGATTGTTGCTGAGGCAATTGGGGTCTGAAAGGGCACCTAGTTTGTGATGGCACATACCTGCCCAGGGACTTTAGAGTGGCCCTAGAGTCCTTCATCCTGTGAAGCTTAGAATCAGTAGAGTCTGCAAACAAGGTTGGACCCTCGAAAGGAAGGTCCTGAATGGTCTGTTGCATCTGTTGAGACAAACCAGAGCCCTGCAACCAGGCTGCTTGGTGCATAGACTCTATGGAAGCTATGTTACAGGAAGCAGTGTCAGATACATCCCACGACGCCATCAACATATCACAGGTGACTAGTACCCCTTCCTCAACCAGTGTCTTGAAATCCCTGATGTGTTCCCTGGGAATCACATCCCAAAATCTTTCTTGCGCCCCCAAGATGTTGAAAGTATACCTTCCCATGAGGGCATGTTGATTTGCTATGCAGAGCTGGAGGGCTGAGGTGGAGTAAACCATCCTCCTGAAAAGGTCGAGTTTCTTTGCCTCTTTGCTCTTGGGAGCAGAGCTAGGCTGTCCCTGCCTCTCTCTGTGGTTAACTGCATCTACCACCAGGGATGCCGAGGTAGGGTGGTTGAAAAGGAAAGAGATCAGCGGGAACATGGGATCTCCAGTCCACAACTTTAAACATGGGAGAAATCGAGGAGGGATTTTGTCACTGTGCCTTTGCAGTGGAGTATACCCCTTCATGAAGAGGAGCTGAAACCTTAGCAGGTGGGGCTGCATCCCCCAAGTCAAAGAAGGGGTTGGACTGTTCTCTGAGAACCCCTACGTCTAGGTTCAAATTCGCTGCCATGTGCCTAAGCTGGTCCTGTTGGGCACGGGGGTCATCTCTATATGCCAGAGGCCCTTGGTAGGTAGCTCTGTCCAGAGAGGAAGAAGGCGGCATTCGTGATCTATGGTACTGTGCATTGCCGGAGTTGGGGTCATCGTCCAAGGAGCGAGGAATCCGAGTAGACGACGATGCCAAAGGTCGCAATGATGCAGGCTCATCCTCCAAGTGGTAGTTGAGCCATCCACTAGACCATTCCTGGAAGGATCATGGGGTGGAGTTACGTCGTGCCCTGGTGCAACTCTTTACCTTTCAGGAGCCACCCTCACTTTAAGAGTTGCTCTGGGGTCTACTCTGTGTGTCCCCATCCCCTCCCCACCCCGTTGCTGACTGGGTCAGTGAGGGGGATGGTCCCGTCTGCGGTCCCTCTTTGGTACCGAGAGGCGAAGTACTTCAGTGGTGAGAAGTCATGGAGCGCTTGCGGCGCTGCTTTCCCGGAGGCTTTTCTCTTGTAGGAGTCAGCACTAGGGACAATGGAGATCTGTGATGCTGCAGTTCATCATCGGATGGTGCCGAGGAAGCTGAGGATGATCTCGCTCTTCTTGATCCCTGCAAGCACGGCACTGATGCTTCATGTGCCAACATGGGAGATGAGAGGTAACCATTTGCTGAACCCTGCTGTGGCCCCAGGGTGGTCCCAGTTTCTTCTGGTACTGGTGAAGAGTTTGCTGTCAGTTGCAGGGCCAGTGCTGCCCCTGCTGTGGAGGACCACTCCTTGGCTGAGAGGGCAGGTTTCCCTTTCAACTACACTGACTAGCACAGTGCCAGAGATGTCAGTTCTGATAGGTTTCTCGTCGCCACGAACGCCTCCGGTGTCAAGGGGATGGGTATCAAATCTTTCATCAAGGAGGAGTGCCTGGCAGTGAGGTGGCACGGCACTGAGGCAGTGCGAAGTCAGAGGCCGATTGTGGCTTTTTAGTAATAGCCGGAGAGCGGCGCTGGGTCTTCTCCGGTGCCGATCTGGCACACAGTGCCAGCGAGTCCTTAGGCTTGGCAGGTGTACCCAGAGCCGGTAGCACCACTCAATCCTGAATGAGATTCCAGAGCCTCCATTCCCTATCTGTACATGTTCTTCTTTTGAAGGACTTGCATATGGGACACTTGTCCACCAGGTGTGACTCACCCAGACAGGAGAGGCATCCCTCATGAGGGCTGTCGATCGGGAACGCCTTGCAGCAAACCACCCAGGGTTTAAATCCCAGTATTACTTAATTGCACAAAAATAACAAAAGCTAAACTAGTGAGACAGGCACTTGCTTAATCGCAAGGACGGGCTGTTCCAGTACTGTCACTGAGGGCAGAAAGAAGGAACTGGGAGGGTCAGGGTCGCAGTCACATATGTAGCCACAGTCACGGCACAGAGGGGGCATTGGCCGCAGACCCTGACCTGACAGGCTAGGGCTAAAAGACTTTCTGGATTACTGTGTGCTGTGGCACATAGACACCTGTAACTGAATGATGTGAGTAGTGCTCGAAGAACATCTGCCTGCTTCTCTCCTGCTTTGTTGTGGAGTTCCATCTCCCTGCAAACCTTGGCTTGAATTCAGAGGCTGTTTCTTTTCCATAGGTATATGACTTTCACCTGACAGACAAGGAAATCCAGACACTGGAAGGGCTAAACTGCAACACTCGGCTTATTAAATGGAACGTACTGGGGTGAGTTATTGAAACAGGCTTGTTCAACTGAAGAAAACATAGCAACACACAACTGTGCTCAAGTTTTCAGGGCCAGGCTGAGTATTTACACAGGGAGGCTTGCCAGCCAGGAAATACCAGGTGCTTTCACCAAGGCCCTGAGCCTGAAATCAGTCTAGCATGAGACACGAGATACCATGTGAGTGGAAGGGAGTTGGGGGAGCTATGGAAGCATAACCCAAGCTAGGAGATTAGAGCTTTTGCCCTCTAGTGGCTGATCTACAAAGATGTTTTCATCAGCCACAGAGCTGGTTAAAATATAAAGCTGCATCTTTCTGAAGACATAAACAAAACAACCCCACCCTGAAAAGCTTGCTACAGAATGTCTGTCTTTTAATTATAGGAAAACTGGAAAAATTCCCCATTCCTCCTCTCCTGTTTCCACCAAAAAGCAGGAAAGGGTCCTCAAGAAGAAAACAGCTGGTTTTCAACAAACACAATTTCAATCCACTTAAATTTTCATTTTGAATAAAAAGTCTTTTTTGATTGGAAGCAGTAGTACTTTGGACTGAAATTGCTGTCTGGCTAAACTATCTGTTCTCAAACTCTTTCCTACTGAGTCGCTCCTACTACCATCTCATAACAGCTAGTTCCTTGTTTAAAATGCTTTTCAGCAGCAGATGGATTCATGGAAATACTGAGGTGTTCCAACATCTTCTACACCCGCAGCATCTTCCTTCTCAGTGGAATTCTCATTCCTGAGCTTTGTGAACCTAGCCTCAAGTGACTTGCAGGCCACTTGCAAAACCACGAATAAGCCTCAAAGCTCCTGTGTCCCAGTCCATGTGGCTATCTATGCTACAGGTTTTTCACAACCAAACTTTGCTGGCAGCCCATTACATTAAGCCTCTTTTTGTAGTTAAAGGCTCATCTTGCAACCATTGAAGTTAATAGGAGCTTTTCTATTGGCTTCACTGGGAACAGGAAGCTTATAAGGGCTTCTCCACTGCAGCCGCTCTGCTTTGGTTCCCCTCTGGAAAACAGGACTTGAAGACGCTCTAACTGGTAGTTACCAGTGCTGTTATTTACAAGGTGCCTATGAATTCCCTACTATCCTACAGTGCTTGCTTTAGCAGTCATCTCTGGGGTGATTCAGGGAGACACTCAAGGCCTCCACTTTCCCTTCCCTCACTCTGTTGCCCCTTAGCCCTTCTGAGTCAGCATATAAAACCTTCTTGGTCACCTGGGCAGCTGCTGCCCCCTGCCTAATCGAGCTGGGACAACTGCTCAGCCTGTGTAAACTGACAGGTACTTTCACTCAGTTAATCAGGCAGCAGCCCTGCTAAACAGCTCAGCTGCCCCTCAGCTATTTAGGCTGAAATAACAAGCCCCTGGCCAGGGGGTTACCTTCCACCCCCTGGTATCTTGTTATCAGCTTTAAGTATTTTAATACAACAGGAGCAGGTCATCCTTTTTTTGTCAGAGAGCATCTTCTGGGTTTAAATACCTTTGCTGACTCTAGTGAGGTCACCAGTGCTAGGGTGGGTGCCTAAAAAAGCCAAAATAGAATGGGCTGGTAAATCTAGGCAGGGATTACATTGGTTTATTTATATTTCTTTTAATTAAACTTGTCAATTTGTTTTATTTTTTATTCCAGGATGAAAACACACAAACACTTCCCATTCAGTGACAACTAACTATCACTGCCTAAAGAAATGGCAAGTCAATCATGAGATGATCAGATTACCATAATCTACAGCATATATTGACAAGATTTTGAAATTATCCACATCAGCCTTGAAAAATTCTTATGAAAAATTATTAGGCAAGTTAAAGTAAAGTCTAAATTGGGGCTAAAACTAATAATGTCTTATTTAACCCATTTGACGTGGTATGAGCGGATGAGAAGAATTTTACAAGGCTGGTTTTAAATATGTACTGGGTAAAGGGTGAGAGAGTTTCTAGATATGGAAGCAAAAAATTAAACCTTTCTGCAATGTTCTCCTTCTTTTAACACCTTAGTAATAATAAAAATCTAATGACAGCAGCTGGCATTTCCAGAAGCTCCATTGCCTATTCATGTTTTTGCTTTTAAGGGGTCTTTGAATCAAACACTGGGGTTTTGTTAAACAGCAGATTGTACAAAAGCTCCTTTAACTTGATGGAAGGTGGAATTTGCCATCTTGCTACTAACTGGAGTCAGGATGGGCTCCTGTATGTAACACTTCTGCTAGGGCAGGCTGGCAGAACAAGGGCTGGGTTCTATACTTAGGGGTTTTCCAATAATGTAGCACCACCAACAGGCTTGAGCCTCCACCCAGATTTCTGGGAAATCCTGCACTGTTCCCTGGGCACCCCAAAGAGGTAAGGCTTCCCCACTTGCAAGCACGACTCTGAGTGTAGTAAACAGAATTCTTAATAGTAGTAAAACAGAAATCAGTGCTGATCTAGCAAATCAGTACAGAGCAAGGTTCCCAACAACCCACACCGCATAACAGAACATACAAGGTAAGTTCACTAGCAAAATTGGCACTGATCTGGAGACTCAGTGCTAACTAGGCTCCCAACAAACCCGAGGGTACTTAGGGAGTGTCTTTCACGCCAGCCGTCCGCCAACGCCACCTACTGGTCACTCACTCCATCCAATTGCACCATCCCCTGGCTTCACCTGCTGTCTGCCAGCTCTGCCCACCGGTCACTCATGCTGCCCAGGTCACCGCTGGCCACTCTCACCATCTGCTGGCTCTGCCGTGCTGTTCGCTGGCTCTGCTCACCAGCCACTCACGCTGCCCAGCTTGCTGCTGGCTGCTCTCACCATCCGCTGGTTCTGCCGCACTGTTCGCCGGCTCTGCCCACTGGTCACTCACACTGCCCAACTCGCCGCTGGCTACTCTCACCATCCGCTGGCTCCCCTTCAGTGCTCTCAGCTCACAGAGGATTTTCTCTCTAGTGATTTTTAGCAAAGAGAGCTTTTGCTTCTCTCTCCCTAGTGATTTGAACTCTTAAGTAGCTGCAAACAGCTACCTCTATTGGAATGACAAAGGCCTCAAAAGGATGGTTGGTTACTTACCAGTAACCGTCCTTCTTCGAGATGGGCTGCTCACATACATTCAATTACAGGTGTCTACTTGCCGCAGTGCATGGTAGCTCAGAAAGTCTTTAGCGTTAGCCTGTCAGGTCAGGGCACATGGCCAACGCCCCCTCCACGCCACGACTGTGGCTATATAAGTGACCCTGACCCTGACCCTCCCAGTCCCATATACCTTTGCCAACTCAGTTAGTGGGGATGGTGGGAGGGACCTGAATGTATGTGAGCAGCCCATCTCGAAGAAGGACAGTTAGTGGAAAGTAACCAAGCGTTCTCCTTTGAGCTCTGTTCACATCATTGGGTATGTCCACACGTCTCTTTTATTTCAAAATAACATTGGTTATTTCAAAATAAAAAAGATTAGGTCCACACAATGTTTTCTTATTTTGAAATGATGGGCTCTGTCATTTCGAAATAACAGCCATTTCAATAGCAGGCTTTCCCTTAATTCGAATTAACATTTTCTTTATTCGAATTAACTTATTTTGAAATAAGGACGTTATTTTGTAATAACTCATTTTGAAATGATGATGTATGTGTGGACAAAGCCATTCAGTTACAGGTGACTGCTAGCCATACCCAAGGATGGTGGGAAGAGTTACAGTCTACCCACACTGAGTACAGCTCTGCCCATGGTGGCATCATTTCTAGCCTGCTGGGCAATGGCATAGTGCGTTGTGAAGGTATGTATCAACGGCCACATAGCGGCCCTGCAGATCTCTTGGATCGGGACCTTGGCGAGGAAGGCTGTGGAAGATGCCTGAGCTCTGGTGGAGTGGGCTCTCACAGTTTCTGGGAGAGGCATGTTTGACCTTCCATAGCCATCTTTAATGCAGTTCACAATCCACTTGGAGATGCACTGAGAGGATACTGGAGAGCCTCTCATGCGTTCAGCAACCACCACAAACAACTGGGAGGTCTTGTGGAAAGATCATTTTCACTTGATATAGATTAGGAGCACTCTCCTCACATCCAAGGTATGTCACCGTCTCTGGTTTTCTGTCACCTGAGGGTCTGGATAGAAGACCAGCAGGCATATTTCTTGATTCATGTGGAAGGGGGTGGCAACCTTGGGCAAGAACGAGGGGTGGTGACGAAAGACCACCTTGTCTGGGAAGAAAACCATATATAGAGGTTCAGAGGACAGGGCTTGTAACTCTGAGACCCTTCTGGCTGAGGTAATTGCTACCAGGAAAGCCACCTTCCAGGACAGTACGAGCAGGGTGGCTGAGTCCAAGGGCTCATATGGCAGTTCTGTCAGAGCCCGCAGCACAACGTTCAAATCCCACTGAGGAGTTGGTTTATGGGTGTGGGGAAAAAGTTTTTCCACTCCTTTCAGGAATCTATGACAGATGGGGTGTGAAAAGAGTGGAGCCCCATCTACTTTCTGGTGAAAGGTCAAAATTGCCGCCAAGTGGACTTTTAATGAGGACAGGGATAGGCCTTTCTCTCTTAAATCAAGAAGGTAGTCTAAAGTTGCCCAAATTGGTGCGGAGGTAGGGTCTATGTCTTTGTCATGGCATCAAGTGGAAAAGTGGTTCCATTTTGCCATGTAGGTGGACCTGGTGGAGGGTTTCCTGCTACCAACCAGGACCTTCTTAACCCTATCCAAGCAGCACCTCTTGCTCGCTAAGCCAGAGAGCATCCAGGCTGTCAGGTGCAGGAGGCCTGGGTCCGGGTGCCAAAGGCAGCCCGAGTCCTCTGTCAGGAGGTCCGCCCACCATGGGAGGCAGACCGGGGTCCTTATGGACATGTCCTGTAGGAGGGGAAACCAGTGTTGTCTGGGCCAGTCCAGGGCTATCAGAATGATGTGTGCCTCATCCACAAGGACCTTCAGTAGCACCCGGTGGATCAGGGGGATCGGAGGGAAGGCATACATTAGGGCCCCAACCAATTGAGGAGGAAGGCGTTGCTGAGAGAACCCTCCTCCTGACCCCGAAGGGAGCAGAACCAGGGACATTAGCTGTTCTGCCCCGTGGCGAAGAGGTCGATCTGACGGGTTCCCCATCTGTTTGTCAGCAGGGAGAAAACCTCATTGTGGAGGGACCACTCATGATTCACAAGGAGTTTCCTGCTGAGTGAGTCCGCTATGCCATTGTCTACCCTGGGCAAGTGGGAGGCAGTCAGCGTGAAGTGATGATCTATCGCTAAATGCCAAAGCTTGGTTGCTTCCTCACATAGAGCAGAGGATCGGACTCCCCCTTGATGGTTCGTGTAGAACACGGCCGCTGTATTGTCTGAAAGGACCTGAACCACCCTGCCTCGGATCTGGTTGAGGAAGGTCATGCCAGCCTGATAGCCCGGAGCTCCATCACATTTATGTGGAGGAGTCTGTCTTCAGCATTCCAAACACCTTGCATTGAGAGGCCCCCGGACAGGTGGGCTCCCCAGCCCGAGTTGGATGCATCCGTTATCAGGGTCACTGAGGGCTTGGACTCCCTGAATGGAATTCCCCCCATCGCGAGGTCAGGGTCCTTCCAGATTTGGAGGGACTCCAGGGCATATTGAGGGACTGAGAGTACCTTGTCCGGGTGGTTTCTTCCTGGTTGGAAGCTCGTGGCAAACCAGAGTTGGAATGGTCTCATCCACAGGCAGGCTGTTCGGATTACCAAGGTGGCCGCTGCCATGTGTCCCAAGAGCTGCATGCACTGGCGTGCTGTGGTCAACCTGGGCACCTGGAGCTCCGTGATGATGGTGCAGAGGGACCGAAATCTTGACAGGGGCAAGGATGTGGTGCCCTGTCGGGCGTTTAAACGTGCCCCGATGAAATCTATATCTTGAGTGGGGCAAAGTTTGGACTTCTCTGAGTTTATGCAGAAGCCCAGGAACTCGCAGAGATTCGCTACCAGGTTGACATGGTTTTGCACCTGTCGACTTGACCTGCCCACTATGAGCCAATCATCTAGGTAGGGGTAGATTCTTATACCCCTCCTCCATAGGAATGCTGCGACCAGTGCAACGAACTTTGTGAACACCCTGGGAGCTAACGATAACCCGAAGGGGAGGGCGGTGAACTGGTAGTGGTGTCGTGCCACCACAAACCTGAGAAAACGTCTGTGAGTGGCTATGTGGAAGTAAGCATCCTTTAGGTCAAGGGCTGCGAACCAGACTCCTGGGGACAGGGAGGTGACAATCTGGGGCAGGGAAACCAAGTTGAATTTTATTCTCTTTATGTGTTTGTTGAGTGCTCTGAGGTCTAAAATGGGTCATAGGTCTCCATTGGGCTTGGGAACTAGGAAGTAGTGGGAATAGAACCCTTTGCTGCGCTCTCTTTTGCAAACTTTTTCTATGGCTCCGAGGGAGTGTAGCTTCTGGCATTTGACCTTGAGCACGGGTTTTCTGGTATTGTGGAAGGGGGCAGTTTCCTGTCCTAAGGGATTGAAAGGAACTGGATGCAGTATCCTCTCACCAATGTGTCGAGGACCCACTCGTCTGCCATGACACGGGTCCACCGTGGGGCGAAGTGGCAGAGGCAGTGGGGGAAGAACAGGGGTTCTGGAGCGCTGCCCTCTGAGGGACCGTCAAAAACACTGCTTGTGGCCCGAAAAGTGGTCCAATCCCTCTCCGCACCGTCCAGCCTGTGACGCGCTTAGCTTACCCCCTTTACCTGATCGGCTCTTATCTTTGTCCAGGTCCCCAAGATGACACTGGGGAAACTGGAGGGATTGTGGGAACTGGGTCTGCAGTTGCAGCTGCTGTTTCAGTTGCTGTAACTGTTGCTGTAGCTGATGCAACCTCGAGGAGCGCCTAATGGGTTGAGGAGTGTAAATTCCGAGGGACCAAAGCATAGCCCTCGAGTCCTTCATACAATGCACCTTCGCGTCTATGGAAGATGCGAAGAGGTCAGGATCTTCGAAGGGAAGGTCCTGGATAATCTGTTGCATCTGCATGGAAAGGCCAGAGTTTTGCAGCCAGGCCAAACGGCACATAACGACTGAGGATGCCATTATGCATGCCGCTGTATCTATTGTGTCCCAGGTTGCCGTGACCACATCCCTGGATGCTCTCGATCCTTCATCCAGCATTGCCTCAAAGTCTCTCAGACACTCCTCGGAGATGGCTGAGCGGAGATTTCGCAGAGCCTCCCACAAGTTGAAGATGTAGCGCATCATCAGGGCTGAGTGGTTTGAGATACGCAGCTGTAGGGCAGCAGAGGAGTAAACTTTCCTGCCTACTAGGTCAAGCTTCCTCGCCTCTCTGGTCTTGGGCATGGAGCTCGGCTGACTCCTCTCCTTTTTGTTGACCGCGTCAACCACCAGGGATCCTGGGGCTGGACGATGGAATAGGAAAGGGAATCCTTCTGGGGAGACAGAGTATTTCTTGTCCGCCACTTTGGACACTGGCGGAATCGAGAAAGGCATTTGCCAGTGTTCTTGGACAATGCGAAACACCCTGGAGTGTAGGGGAATCGCGACCTTAGCCAACGGGGGTCTATGGCATGCGTCAAAGAGGGAATCATCTTCCACTTGGATCACCCCCAGCTTCAGCTTCAGATTTGCTGCCATGTGGCGGAGGAGGTCCTGCTTGACGTGGAGATCTCCCGCGCGGTCGGTGGACATGTCAATTAGGCGCTCGTCAGGTGATAAGGATGACTGAGCCCTTGATCTGCTACATTGAGTAGAATCAGGGTCTGGCTCGTTGTCGGAGAAGTCCGAGGACTCCGGCACCAGTGATTGAGCATAACAGAAGGAGGCATCATCTGCCGTTGTGTTCAGCCAGTCAAGGGTCCACTCGTGCAGTGACCTCGTTGGTGGCATAGAAGCAATGGGGGGAGCAGAGACCTCACTCGATGGGCTTATTCCCCTCAAGCTTGGTGATGCAGAGCTCTTTCAAAGCCACTTTCTCAGATGCTCCTCCTGGGGGGGGAGAAAGGGGTCTTCAGAGGATGATCTGGATGACCTCCCCCTCGACATCCAGTAGTCTGATACTGAGAGTTCTTCAGAGGAGCAATGAGGCGGAGCTGCAGTACTTGGGTCCGGTGCCAGGCTTGACGGTACCAGGATGGAGAAGGACGAAGAGGTGCGCGACGGTACCAGTACCGTTGTGGGTGTTGTCAGCGCCGGGTCCAAAGGTACCGGAAGTGATGGCACCAGAAGCGGCGGTATCGGTGACGGTTCTGGGTCCAGCGGTACCAGGCTTGATGGCGGTACCAGCCTTAGCGGTGGTACCACAAGGGGCGGTACTGTGTCCAGTGGTGCTGAGGGGGGTGGTGCCGCTATGGGCTGCTTCTTCCTCTTCTGCAGCAGGGCGGGTCGGTGTCTGAGCCGGTGCCCTACTCGGGGTGGCTGGGAGGCTACTGGAGGACTGGCAAGGTCGGTGCCAAGGCAGGACCATAGCGGGCCGAGATTTTGAGCCTGGTACTGGTGATCGGCAGGGATCCTGAGCCCGAGCCGATCAAGGGTCTGTCGGAGTGCTGGTGGCTCAGCTGCCTCCAGGTGGAGCGGCTCTGTTCCCCAAAATTGAGAGGAGACAGCGCTCTCTTTCCAGCCGAGTCTTTCGCTTGAAGGATTGGCAAATGGAGCACTCCGCTGCGAGGTGGGACTCACCCAGGCAGGCGAAGCATTTCTCGTGTGAGTTGTCCAGCGGAAAAGCCTTGCAGCATCCTAAGCATGGCTTGAAACCTGGCATTTCAAGTTTCGCACGAAAGACAGGCACTTGCGTTTTGCAAGATAACACTGATCCGAACCAGTGCTGATGGTGGAAAAAGGAACTTGGAGAGTCAGGGTCACGGTCACCTATATAGCTGCAATCACAGCGTGGAGGGGGTGTTGGCCGTGCACCCTGACCTGACAGGCTAACGCTAAAAACTTTCCAAGTTATCGTGTGCTGCAGCACATAGACACCTGTAAATGAATGATGTGAGCAGTCCTCAAAGAAGAAGCCTAGCTATAGCTATCATTAGACAGTGGAACAATAGAAGAAAAGGCAGAATTAGCCTCAAACCCTCTCCCATCTTTTTCATTTCTTTCAAGCTGAAACATGCAGTAGCCTCGCTTACAAATTTTTTATTATCATAGGGTGGCTTTTACCCTTTAACTACCCCAGATAGATTTGCAACAAACAGAGAGTAGCAATTTGCAAAAAGACAGTATTTCATATTTCCCCCTCAATGGAATTACAGATATTGATGGATTTGTGATCAAATAAGCTCAAATACCATTACCCATATTGCTCTGCACCCATAGTTTGAATATGCTGATGTGTTCTTTGTGCTTATGCAAACACAAAAACCCATGCAGATTAGGTACCCCCACCAGGAGCTGTTAGGCACAGCTCCTCAGCCTGCCTTACATCTATAAAATCTTCAGCTATGTGAGCACTAGAGCCAGGGGTCTCAACCTTTCCAGGGTTGTGACAGGTTCCCAGCCGTGCATGACACACCAAGGCTCCCCTAGCAGCCCCTTGTCTCTTTCCCCCCCCAAGTCTTTTCTCTCACCCCACCCTGGCAGCTTCTGAATCTCTTTACCCCCCCCCCAACCAATCATAAGTTTCTTTCTCCTCAAGTCTCTTTTCTCTCCTACCCTAGTGTAACCCATGTGCCTAAAAAGGTGCAATCTCTTTTAGGGAGCCCTTATGGCTGAGTTATGTTGCTGGGCGGATTTTGCAGCCCAGAAACCAGAACCTTCTGGTTAGAGGGTGTGGGAGCACACTGAGCATGCTCCACAAGTTTTATTGTTGTGTTGGAGTTACATACCCAGGGAGAGGCCTGAGAGGAGCAGCCTGGAGAGGAGCAAACAGAGAGCTGCAGAGTACATCAGCTAAGGGACTCACTGAAAGGAGCCAAGCAGGGGTGGACTGCAGGATGTTTGCTCCCTGCTTTGCAGGGGAGTTGTCTGCAGTGGAACTGAAATTTGGATGGCCAGTGACCTGATTGCATGGTGCTGGCTACACAGGGGGAAGAAAGGACTCCATGGCATTTGCCTGAAGATTCCTGCAGCTAGAGAGGATGAGGATTGCTTACTTTCTGCGTTCAAGCCTCAAGGACTTAAAAGACTGCAATTGAGATAAGGGTGACCACCTGAACATTGGGACGCCTGGGTTTCTTGCTGTTTTGTTTAAATTTATTATGATTTCATAGGATAAGGGCTGTTTAGTTAGTTAATAAAGTTCATTGTTATGTTTATGCTGAGTGGTAGTTTAATGTGGGATGGGAGCTCTGAGCAGTCTTTGCTGCGAGTCCTGAAAAGAGTGGATCTTGGCTCTCCAGCTGCTTTCTGTTAGGCACTGGAGAGGGGCAAGTGAATGCATTTGAGCCCACCCTAGCAGGTTACACTAGCAGCCTCTGAGTCTCTTTCCTCCCACCCCATTTTCCTCACAGCAATCACTGAGTTGCTTTCCATCCACCCCCTTTTCCCCATGGCAGCCTCCAGTCCCCAAGTCTATACATAAGCACCCTGCTGTCACCCTGGCCCTGGCTCTGGGCCTAGCTCTTGCTGTCCAGCACCCCAACTCTGGCACCGTCCCCGCTCTGCAGCCTCTCCACTGTGGGCCTGCTGCAACCCTTCCACCTCAGCTCTGACCCACGTCCCTGCCCTGCAGCCCCTCTGCCTTGGCCCTGGACCTCTCCCTATCCCACAGCCCCTCCACTCGGCCTGCTGTGCTCCCACCACCCCAGCGCTGGCTGCCACCCTACGGCCCCACACGCACTCACTCCCCTACCCTGGGCTCTGGTGGCATGCAGAGCAGGCGGTTTAAAAATGCCCCGACCCCAGCAGCTAGCATGCCAGCTTAGACAACAGCCTGCCTGAGTCCCACAGACAGGCTGCCAGTGCTGCCACCAGCCCTGCAGCCATGTGGGGGCTTAGCCTGTGACACACATGCTGCAACACATTTTTGTGTTGCAACACAGCAGTTGAGAACCACTGTACATTGCTCTGTTACAAATCAATTTGGTTATTTTAGGAAGAAGAGTCATGCTGGATAGAAAATTTCTGTCAGTTGAAGTCACTGATTACTTTTGACAGAATTCACCAGGTACAGACTACCAGCCCCATCACAACATGCTTTTTCCGGCCCCTCACTCCTAATTAAGTTGTATTTCAAAGATGCATGGCTCCCTCTGTTGGACATGGCAAAAGTCACTGTCTTCACTGCCTGTTGCTTTACCTTTTGAGCTAAACTATTTTTCTTCAAGTGCTCAGCAAATGGGCTAGTTCAATGTATGCATCTGCACAGCTGTCAGGCCAGCCCAACAGACTGCATGCTACAGCATAATGAAACACACTCATTGGGACAACTGTATAATGGATGGTTTTCATTATTCGACTAAAATTTTCTGCGTTAAATGCACCAAGCTTCAGGTAGCTAGCCAGATGAATCCCAATAGGAAGACGTGTGGGGGGCGGGGGGTGTTTCTTGTGTAAATCTCTACTCAAAAGCGCTGAGGGCAGGCTGAGGCCATATTTTATGCAAATTGACCAGATACAGGTTAGAACAAGACATAAGGTGTGGGCCAACTGTTTGGCTGGCTGGTGTGAGGTGGCACTTCAAATATTGGCAGCTTCTGTTCCTAAAGAAGGGGTGCGAGGAGGCAGCTCCTCCTTTGGGTACTGATTTCTTGGGTGGAGCTGGAGCCATGCATGGCTCTCTTCCAGTTGCACCCTTTCTACTTTAACTAGACATGTTTGGATAAAGACCCTGGTATGCTCCTCCTACAGGTCAGTGGCTGAATGAGGTTGCTGGGTCATGGGCAACTAGGGGATCAAATCCCTCCTCCTCCTACCGCAGGGCTACTGGTAAGAACACCCACAGACTGGTGGGTCCCGTCCTCTCCTCCTCCAGCCCCCTGCTGCCTGTGATGGACCCTCCCATCACTGCAGGGGTCAGAACTAGGCCTCCAGCCCCCAGCTACACACACCCCCAACCAAACAGCCACCCCCAACCAACCCCAGCTACACACCCTCTGCTATACACCTACCTCTGCTACACACACACACCTGCCCCACACAATCCCCAGCAGCCCTCCCCCCAAAAGCCCTTGCCCGGGCTGTTTGCAGGCTGGCTGACACAAGCCGCTATGCGCTGCAGGGGGAGAGTCACACACTCCCAGCCTCCAGCAGCTCTCTGCTGGCTGGGTTAAGGTAGAGCCCCCAGAACTCTGTGTTCTGGCTGCTCCTGCTATTTTTAGGGGACCCCTGGAACTCCACATTCCTGTGCCTTTTGCTATTTTTAGGGGGGAGAGAACACTGCCTGCCTAAAAATAGGGGCCCCAGAACTGTGTTCAGGTACCTTCCCCCTTACTTTAACCCCTGCCTTTTCCCAGCCCTGCACAGCCCATGTGGCTGGGCTGAGCAGGGAGGGAACTTTAATCCCAGCTCGCCAGGATGCTCGCGGCACACTTCTGGTGTTGCCACAGCACACTGCTTGGGAACCACTGGGTTAGGCTATGTCACTGTGCCTGGGTGTGTGGTAGGAAAGGTGGGGACAAAGTTGTCTATGTGCAGGGGTTTGCACAAGAATTTCTGGTCTCCTTCATGAATGCCCTGAGTCCTCTCTCTCAGCAGACCTTGTCTGCTGGGGAAAGAAAGGGGATCTAGACAGGGGTTGCTCAGCAGTGATTCTCCCTAGAAGGTGGGAGCTCCCAGTTCACACTCTTTACTGTGGAAGGGGTGTGCCCTGGGGTTTGCCATAGCCTTGGTGTGTATCCTGACCATGGTGGACAAGAGTGAGTGGGGCTTTTTAGCACCGAGCAGCAATTCCTCTTTAATTAAAAGAGCAAGAGGGGATATGAAATCCCCTTGCTCAGCTATGATTCTCCTACAGCAGAGAGCCTCTGAACAGGCAGAGAGAGATTGACCCAGGATTGCCCACCTCCTCCTGGTGGTCCTCCAGACCGCTTCAGCAGCTTGCTTTGCACCAATTCATATATAGTTAAAGTGGAACACATGAAAGGTTAGAGATCAAGTGGAACAGGGTTTGAATCAGCACATTGCTGCTCCTAGGAGGAAAGCATTAAGACCACAGAGGGAGGGACAGGGACTCTGCGGCCATATGACTATTTATTAAATGTGGTGTGGCGTCAAAAGGGAGCCAGATGTCACAATACCCCCTAATGCAGCACTGAGGTCATTTATCTGAGGGCTAAAAGCTCAAGGTTCAAACCCCTCCTCATCAAGCAAAGTGGGCTGTTAAGCCATTGAGTTTTTCCTGTTTTACTCTGATTTGGCTAAATCCTGCCCCTCTGGGTTGGCACACATACAAGATGTCTTTGAGCAAGAAACGCATTACCTCAGCATAGGTGAGGGGCCTGAACTAAAGCCCCCAGAAGGCTGTGGAAAGACTCAGACATAATGCCCTTTCGATAAGTTCCTAAAACTGGTAGGGGAAGAAAACTCAGTGGCAGGGTAGTTCATTGCTTGGTGCAGTTTCTGCTCTTTAAAGCAAGTCTTAAGACTCTTCCGTAGCTTGGTTCACTCCTCACCATAGGCATAACTGTCTACCAACATTGTAAGTCTAGAGAAAGAGTAGATGATGGGAACATATTAAGTGGATTTTCTTATTTTAAAATTGCCTTCCTCCCCGAGAGACTGAAATCAAACAGCTGCACAATTTTCCAGTGTGCTTTATTAAAAAAAAAAAAAAAAAAAAAGAAAAAAAAAAGACTTAAAATATGGCATAGTCAGGCTATGCCATGATGGTTCTTGTAGTAATACAAGGCCATAATTCACTTCATAATACACTGTCTCCTCCCTGCTGTGAGCTGTAGGTACATCAGTTTTCAAGGGGGGAAGTGACAGAAGGAAACTACTACTCACAGGTCTGAATGCATCCTAGTGAATGGGAATGCAGAGGTGTGGTCAGAATACAGCATGGCTTGAGTGAAGCCTATATGTAAAGCAGCATCAAAATGTGCTATTTATAGAGCAGGTGAGCTGTCCTCCTCCTAGTGCAGGCCCTGTGGCCACTAGGAAATCAGAAAGCATCAGATTGATGGAACAGTTCAATGTTGATAATGCCCCTGGCAGACAGACCACAGAGCAGAGCTGTGCGACCTGAGCTGTGAGAGAGGCTGGGTGCTGGGTCAAGGAAAAGTGATGGTAGTTAGAGGTGCTAGCTCTAGGGCCTGCTCTAGTGAAGGGCGTTGCTCCTGGAATCCAGTGCTATGTCCATTCCTGTGATGGCCATATTCAAACTTAATCCTCAGCTCACCAATCTTGGACTGAGGTAAAATATCTGGTATCCACTCGATCGTGAAAGGCGTCGGTTCCTTCTGATCAGGTGATGTGTTGCCTGGGGGAAAAGAAGTGAGAGGAGGTAGCATCTCATCTGTATCACTCCAATAATGTATTAGACAATAGCATGGAAGTAAGAAAATGGCATCACATCCAAATAACATCTTAGACTTGTTTAAAGGTAGGCTGCAAATGAAGGATAAATACCCGTGGGCCTGGCCAGTCATTTAGCTGCCAAGTACCTATGATTCTATGATTCTATGATACCCAGTTGGCATTAATTGTGTCATAATAACAAAGACTGCTTAAAAATAAACCCTTCAAACACAGACCCAAACCAGAACTAAGGCC
Organism: Podocnemis expansa; assembly: GCA_007922195.1. Taxonomy (NCBI): domain Eukaryota; kingdom Metazoa; phylum Chordata; order Testudines; family Podocnemididae; genus Podocnemis; species Podocnemis expansa. The sequence goes on along the minus strand of ML681972.1, from coordinate 52,204,771 downwards.
TCTTCACACACAAATGAACCCAGGAGCCCCATCCGTCCCTCCCATGCTCAGAACGCTGTATGACAGTTTTTTTTCAAATAAGAATGGTAGGAACCTGCCAGGAGGTAACAGCTACTTCTTCCCCCTATTGTAAACTTACCAACTTTGAGGAACGTCTTCAGTTCCAAGGGCCGGATAATCGGCTGCTTCTCCAAGCGACCGTACGTCTCTGCTATGCTTTCCACCTCAACCTTGGGGCACTTAAACAGTTCGAAGGTCCCATCCCGGTTCTGGATGAAACTGCGTGTTATTTCCAAGGGCATCTTGCAACAGAAACCAGGCACAGGTGATCAGCAAGGAGCTTTAGTGGCTCTCATTCACCAGCAAGCTCCACTTGGAACTGTCCTTGAGCTTGCAGAGCAGGTTTGTCCCGCCTCAGCTTTCAGACATGCCTGCCAACCACCTCTATCAACACAAAAAACGGAGTGTGGGAGCTAAGCCCATCTGAGCTTACTTCCTGCTCAGTGTACCAGAAGAAAGAAATCCTCACCACACCCTCGTTTTGCTTCTAAGTGGTAGGAGGTATTTCTGTCTGACCCCAGCTAGGGGGATCAGTTAATCTCTTCTAGCTGAGGCTGGAATATGCTCGTTGAAATGTTCCCACCAAAGGAACTCTGCCAAACAATGCTTCCCACTGACAGAATCTGCTGGAGACTTTTCAGCTCAGAATCACTCTGTTGGGAAGCAAGCCAAGGCCCCAATTCTGCAAATGCTAGAGGCTAGTCTCCATTATAAGTAAGTCAGCAGAGCCGCCTAGTGGAGATGCACTTCTTTTGCAGGTACACTTAAGCCATTTCCCCTCCTGAAATGAGGCAAGCTATGCTAGCAAAAGGACACTTCCTGGCATAAGATGAGTCTACCCCAAGGGCAGGAGCGCCCCGGCCCAAAAAAGGCCTGTGGCTCAGGCGCCGGGGCATAGGCCTCCAGTTCTGTAAGCGCGCTGCCACTGCAGCCACTGCCACGGCGGACTTGGGGCTCCGGCGCCGGGACTTGGGGCTCATGCTCTGTAAGGCTGGTGGCAGTAACACCCCTGCCCAAGGGTTTTCAGACTAATACCTGACTACCAGCAAAACTTTGTTGCACGGACCTGACTTAGCCAGGTGAGTAGCCCTGTTGAATTCAATGTCTGATTACTCCTGCGTGTGTTTGCAGAAGCTGCATCTACCTCCTTCCCAGCCTGCTGACCTGACAGAGTGGGTGCCACACTTGGTCTTTAAAGGGGAACAAGGTGAACAAATAGGCCTTACCTCAGGTGTGTCAAATATTTGCTTGACCTGCAGGATGTTAGTAATGTGCCAGGTGTATTTGGAGAAGGTACCCAAGGGCAGGGCATCTTTCCGGACAAAAGCTGTGAAGAAGAAGACCATATCACAGATGCTGAAACTGCAGGGCCACAACTATTCTATATCCTCTGGTAAACCAATCTAGCAACAAGAGGAGGGAGGAAAGGACAAGCTCTCTGCCAGGTACATGACTAACAGTAGAAAAATGCAATTTTGCTGAAACCAAACCAATCTGATGATAACGACGTTGGATTTCTTCTGATGAAAGAGCTTTTAAATGGAAATTGGTTTCAAATTGAAATTTGTTTCATTTGGTTTAAAAACCCCACTTGTGAGGTGGGCAGATGTTTGTCTGAAAACAAAAAAATGAAGATTTTAAAAAATGACTTCATATTTTTCCATCAGCTCTAATCAAGGCTGCTGAGTCCTGCCCCTGGCTCTGCTACTAACTCAATGTGTGTCCCAGGCAAATCACTTAACTTCTCTTCCCTAATTTCACTTCCACATAAAACAGGGATAGTAGCATTAATCAGCCTGTCCAGGGAGCAGGAAGGGGAAAGGGGCTGGCAGGTGGGCAGGTCAACCATCGGAGAAGAGCTCTGCTCCCTGACTCGCTGACTCCCTGACCCCCCAGGACCTTTCTTAGGGAGTCAGCAGGTCAGGGAAGGGGGGGGGGGGGGGGCGGGCAGGGGGGGGGGTTAGGGAAGGTGACAGGAGGTCAGCGGGTCAGAGAATGGGGCCAGGGAGCTGGCGGGTGGATGGGTTGGGGAAGGGGCCAGGGGTTGGAGAGCTGGCAGGTGAGCAGGCAGGTTGGAGAAGGGTGCTGGGGGTTGGGGAGTAATGGGTTTTACATGGGTGACTATACATTTCAAAGGTCAAACATAGCAAATTTTTTTTTTGCTTGTGCTTGGGAGGTGAACGACTCATGAAATGATTTTATTTTTCTGGATAACCCCCCGCCTTTGTTCCCATTTTGCTGATTCCATGCTAAGAACGATAATACTGTCCTGGATGGAGACAGCATCTCCTCCTTTACAGATCCTGAGTCATGCACATTTCCTAGTCATTCTAGAGACTAAAATGTGAATTATTTAAAATGTGTCTTATTGCACAGTGCTTATTTACCCTGTATGTACATTCCACAGGCTCGCTCTGTATTTAAGGAAGCAACTAGCAATTTCTTCCTAAAACATCTAATAAAATGGATCTTTAAAACTGCTCCCACTTTGGGGATGAACAAGCACAACAGATATTTCTTAGTAGTTTAGATTTTGTCTTTTTATTGTCTCAATCTTTGATTTATTAAATTGAGCAAGGTTCACAGTGCCCCACTGAGAGCAACTTATATTTTGGAGGCTAAGACAAGATGATGAGGGACCATGAGAGATCACTGAGTCCAGTCCTCTGCATTCATGCCAGGACCAAGTACCATCTAGGGGAATGTAGGGGGCAGTGTGTGAGACTGGGATCAGGGATAGGGGCGGAGGAGGCAGCGTGTGAGGCCAGGACTTGGGCGAGTGGTCAGCAGAGGCAGAGTCGAGGTCAGGGAGGTGCATTGGGGCACTGTGAGAGGCCAGAATTGGGGCCAGTATTTTTATGGAGCAATAACCATACTTCTATAGAGCGATAACTGATGCATATGGTACTGAGAAGTGGTTGCAAATGCCTAACTGGATTGGGGCCACCACATGCATGGAGGGGGCCTGGGCAATAGGGGAAGGGGGCCCAGAGATTAAGAGGGTTCTGGGGCCCATCAGATTATACTTTAATAGAGCCCTGTGCGGATACAAAAATGTGGAACCGCATCCAATCCACATCCGCTCAATGATAACATTAATCCAATCCGAAATCCGCATGCCAGGATTTAGCTGCATCTGTAACTGCAGCTGCAACCGAGCTTGGGCTCACACACAACTATTCAGACTTTGACTGGTTCATTCCCCATATGGGTCCCACCCACTTTTTCCTTTCTTGTTTGTGGTTCGCATGCTGTGCTATCAATCAGATTTCTTTGCCCACCTATGAAATCTCTGATTGACAGCAATGGCTTGCCAACTGGAAGCAAGAAAAGGAAGAAGCGGGCAGGGGAATGAGCCAATCAAAGGCCAGCAGTGAGTCTCCAAGTCCCACCTTGAGACTCTGATTGGCTGGCAGATCACAATCTAGGATTGGCCAAAGCGCTTTCTGCTTTCTCTGCATGCTGCCAGTAGCAGTTTCAGCAACGGATCACAGTGTGGTAAGGTAACAAAAGAAGCTGCATCCATGAGTTGATCCGCAGCAATGGGTCTGCGGTTATCCACACCCACACCCGCAGATGCGGATACCCACGGATTTGCACGGCTCTATACTTTAACCACTGGCTGTACCTCAAAGGGGTGCCCCAGGGCTACCTCAGTCTATGTATGGTTTTAAAAATGTGCAAATACACATATTTTAATATAAAATGTTGGTAAATGTAAACAGAAAAACAGGTACAAAGTTCAATATGATGGAGGACCTATTGAACATTAACAAGTCTGGGCACCCGAATGTTTGCTGCAGTGCCACCCTAGGTCTCCTTTTGGTTTGGCTAATTGCTTCCAAGACTTGTTCCTACTCCTGTTTTGTGTCAGGGAACCTCACCTCCGGGGTCAGAAACACAAGCTATATAGCCTGGCCTATGGGGAAACTGAATGAAAATGTAGATGCAATGTGCTCAACGTCTAGGAAACCAAGACAATGCGATTTTAAAGCATCTGTGCCTCCTCCAACTGGGTCTCCTGCTAAGGAAAGAACTGACACCACACAAGTAGCAGGGTAAATATGACCAAGCACTTGAAATATTTCACTGTCAGTCCTTAAAGGAGTTAGACATGAAAGCAAACCTCAGAGCACCCCTGAGAGTTAGGTCAGTGTTATCATCAGGTCACAAGTAACGAACTGAAACACAGAGAGGCCAGTTGACCTGCCCCACATTCACACAGCAGAGCAGGGATGAGAATCAAGAGTCCTGCTTTTCAGTCCCTTTGCCATGCTACTCAACTATGCTGCTTCCACTATATGTTCTGGATCGGCTAGAGGTTGAGATCATAACTTAAAAAACTTTCCTATGCAGAGAGTGGCCTACAATTTAGACAGGAGCACCCTCTCTAAGGATACTCCTATTCCACTGTAAGTGCTTCTCCGTTTTAGCTTAAGTCTCTTCCCAAGCCACATAAGGTTTAAAATGGAAAAGGCTGCTCTTATACCAGAACAGAATGTCTACGTGGGAGGTTACACCTGCACAGCTGCATTGCTTTACATTCATGCCTTAAGTTATATTGAAAAAGCTCTCCTGCATACGCAAGGCCAAAGAAAGTCATACTTCAAACTGCCTAAAGCACCAGTGAGACTTTGAGCAAGTCGCTTGTCAAACAATTCTAGATATGAAACTGGAGGGCCTCAAAAAAATGAAATGATGTCCCTGAGATCTGATGCCAGCAACAGATAAGTTACATTGCTATGTAAGACAGAAGGATTTTCAGAATCCCTGCGAATTATAAAATATTTCCTATTGTTACCCAATTTACTATTCTCTTCTAATCAGGGCATAAAGATTTGGAGTGTGAATGTGGGCAACAGTCCCTGGAATATAAAGAGTATTAATCACAATGACTCCTGTTGACACAGCAGATTGTTAGTCTGTCTCATCAGTAATCCACAGTTTTAAGAATCATAAACACACACGGATACAGCAGGCAGAGTGGGTGAGGAGCCAGCGCAATCTGCAGGCTGATTTCTCCAATGCACACGAACCAAGTGAACTGGCCTGGCAAGCCACCAGTGCCCTTATGTCTGGAGAAATGGTAAGCATTGCACTGACAGTGGCCTAAGTACAGGGTCACAGCAAGTTTATGTCATAACTGTTCACATCCTGCCTTGGAGGTTTTAAATTTGGCTGACACATTTTTTTAAAAAAGGGAACCGCACCCTTTTAAAAAGTGATGGTCAAGTTGCCAACAGGTGTTGCCACTGACTGCAGTCAATGCTTCCCACAGACTGCCCCACCCCATCCTCTCTTGAGCTGGAGTAAGCACTCTCCAAGGAGGAGGAGAGGTGGCTTCTATCTCCAGGACCTGTTCAGTCCTCAGACTCTGTTGGGGCTAACTGCAGAGAAGTCACTTAGTTCCCTGCAGGCTGATGGATTTTAGTGGCTGAACACGTGCTTTGGGAACTGGACAATCAACTAATTTTACAGACATCTGGTAGCCAGCAGCGACTTTTGCTCACTACTGACCTGAGTCAGGTGATCTAGGCTCCATATGCCACCACCAATCCACAGTAATCCTTTAATTTCCTTTGTAACCTGAGGAAAACACCATGCAATACTACCAATCTCACACATAGCTTGTAAGCCTCACACTACCAATGCGTGGCCTAAAACCACGTAACTAGACAGATTTTTGCATGAGAACAAACCAATTTCCTAGTATTCAGATTTCCAATGCTTTGTGCTTATAAGCTCATAAAATCATGTACCTGTAGTGGAATTAGGCAGCCATTTCTTTGTGCTTCCTATGGAAATTCTCTGCTGCAGGGCATCAAAGAAAGATTGAGGTATATGGAACACCAGGGGCTCTGGTTTGCCTGCACATTAAAGCAAAAAGGACTTAAGAGGAGAAGAAAAAGGAGCAGTTTGACAGGAAACAGGTGGTATGGGACATGATGGTATTAAATATTATGTGCTTCTCTAGAGATTTTCATTAGAAGAAGAGGTGATCAGTTTTGTTTTCCCTTTAAGGTCTTGCCACATCTCATGAGCTAAGCTGTAGACTGATCAGTGTCAGAATGGTAGATCTCCGCAGGAGACACTGAGTGCTGCAGGTTTTGTGCCTGTCGATAGCAAATCAGCATTCCAGCATGGAATTAAGGGACACTGGCTAAAATTCTTGCTTAAGCAATCAGTTTCCCTGCCCCTGCAATTTCAATGGGTTATGGAGCTTTTTGCTCTGTGTCATAAATGGCCACACAGCATTGTTATGTGCTACTAAAAAAGCTGCCATGTCCAGTTTCAGTAGATGGTGAAATGATTCACGGTAAAAACGCAGATCTTTGGCTACTGTAAATCAACTAGCATGTTGATTTTAGTGGAGCAACATCTGTTTGCACCAAGGATCAGTAAATGGGTCACAGTTTACAATAAGGTTCCCTTGAGAAGTGGTTTATAAAAGCATTAATAAATAAATAATAGATGTAATAAATAGCTAATCAGTGCCTGTAGAGTCCAAAAAGCTACCTATCATCAATTACGATATTTTCTACTGCTGGTCTTTTCTACCCATCTGTAGCACACTTATAACATTACTTATGAACCCATGGACAAAGTGTGAATCAGAAAGATTTCTAAAGGACTTGGAGACCTATTTGAATGAAATGCACTCCACTGGTATGATCTAGTTAGCTATCATTAAAGTTTACTATAGCTGTACCTTGACTAGGGTTATGAGATGTCGGGCAAAAGGAGGACATGTTCTCCTTTTTACCTTCACATCCTCCATCTGGCAGGCATTTTAAAAAATACATGATTTTGTCTGGCTTTTTACTTGCAGGGGTTCAAGTATGCTGGAACACCCCAGAATACCCTAGCTTTAGGGGGAAGCATTCCAGGGCTCCCTAAAAACAGAAGAATATTACATTAATACTACATTTTCTCCATGTGTCCTCCAATGTCCTCCTTTTCCTACTTCCCTGTCCACCTTTCCATGCTTTGGTATCTGGTAACCCTAATCCTGACTAGCCAAGGCACATCCACAGCGTATGGCAGCAAAGGAGATGTTCAAGCTATAAATGATGCACCCTTATGGGCAGGGGTCAAAGTAAAGGGGAACGCACCAGAACACAGTTCCGGGGCCCCTATTTTTAGGTTGGCAGCATTCCAGGGCCCCTAAAAATAGAGGAAGGCACCAGAACACTGTGTTCCGGGGCCTGCTAAAAAACAGCCCGAGCAGCCAGAACCCAGCGTTCCTATAGCTCCACGTTAAACCTTACTCCAGCTTAACCCAGCCAGCAGAAAGCTGGGGCAGGCTGGGGGTTTGTGAATCTCCCCCTGTAGGGGGGAGCAGCTTGTGGCTGGTCAGGCAGCCTACAAACAATGCAGGTAAGGGCTTTGGGAAGTCTGCTGGGGGTTTTATGTGGGTGTGTGTGTCTCTCTCTTTCTCTGTCTGGAGCTGGCTGTGGCTGTGTGTGTGTGTTTCTGTCTGTCTGGGGGTGGCAGTGTCTGTGTGTGTGTCTCTGTCTGTCTGGCTGGGGGGTGGCTGTGTCTGTCTGTCTATCTGAGGGTGGCTGTATGTGTGTCTCCCTCTGTCTGTCTGTCTGCGGGTGCTGGTGTCTGTGCATGTTTACCTCTGTCTGTCTGTCTGGAGGTGACTGTGTCTGTGGATGTGTTTCTCTGCCTGTGTGTGTCTGTCTGTCTGGGGGTGGCAATGTCTGCGTGTGTGTGTCTCTCTCTGTCTGTCTGTGGGTGGCTGTGCATGCGTGTGTGTGTGTGTGTCTCTCTCTCTCTCTGTCTGGGGGTGATGGTGTCTGCGCGTGTTTACCTGTCTATCTGTCTGTCTGTCTGTCTAGGGGTGGCTGCGTCTGTACATGTG
>ML681972.1:52114889-52196834 GCA_007922195.1 Podocnemis expansa | reverse complement strand
GTTTGGGGGTGAGTATTGGGGCAGGGGGTGGGTTTTGGGATTGGGTATTAGGGGCTCACCCGTGCCAGAGGATTCTGGGGCCCACCAAATTATACTTTGACCTTTGCTTAAGGGATTTTTGGTTTAAAAACATAGAACTCCAGCTGAGAGGAGGATGTTATTCCATCAGCTAATTGTCTAGTCAAAACTGGCTGTCCAGATCTTGGGTCTAGGTTAGGTGCAGAGCATAGTTCCTGTTATCCTTGGGAGCATGTGGGTGGGGAGAGGACAGAGAAGAGCTAGGACTGGGTAAAGTTTTGGTGCAGTGCCACCCACCCTACTTGCAGGCCAGGTGTCTGAGGATTGCTAATCATACCCTTGCAAGACTGCAGTCACTTTCTTTGTTCCAGTCACCCTCCACACATCCCCTCTCCTGAACAAGAGGGGAGCAGGGTGCATTCAAAGAGTACCCATGGCACAATGTATCCTGCGACACTGCAGCTCTTGCATTGCCCTTTTCTCAGGCTTGTGCCTGAAGGCACAATCACATTAAAGGCAAAACTCATCCCTCTGCCAAAGGCCAACTCAGAGTCACATACAACACTTCAGACCAGTGTTTCCCAACCAGTGTGCCCTCAGGCCTAAGCACGTATGCCACAGAAATTTTTTGAAAAACTGCTGAGACTTCTGAATTGGTTCATGAATATTCATGAGTTCATTTGGAGACTATCTGGTGGTGTGCCTCAAAATAATTAAAGGTATCAAGGTGTGCCACAACCTAGAAAAGGGTGGAAATCACTGCTTTAGACCATGGTTGATGTTTACAGGTAGAATAAAGACTGAAGGAAACACCCAAATTGAAAAAAAACTGCTGTCCTCCCCTCCCACCCAGCCACCCACTTTTCTCTCTTTGACCTGGCAGATATTTAAAGCCAATCACAATTTACACCTCTTAACTATTGCTGCTGTTTTTAGAAAGAAGCAGCAACAAGATAAAATTCTAGGCTCTCATGAGGTGACCCCCAGATAATACTTACCATCAAACTGGTAATGCATGGTTTGATGTATCCGTTCAGTGACACTGCTCAGCCATTCTTGGAAGGATAAGGTCACCTGTGACTCATCCAGCAGCTGATTACAGGCTAAAAAAAAGGAAACCCTTCATTAAATACAACTATCTTTAAACAGAGAGGGTAAGCATTCTTCACTTCCCTATGCTGTTTTCAAAGGAAAAAATAAGCATTGGAAGTCCAGATACATGCTGGATTCACACTAGATGTTCTGTGTGTGCATTTATATATATAATCTCAAAGTATTTTCAGCATTACTTTTATTAGACAGATTCCAGAATATGTAGACTTGATGCTCATCAGAAAGTGCAAAGCAGAAGTATAGGGTGCAGAGGATTTGACAGCAATAAATGGCAACATTTTTGCTGTGGTGGTGAAGCTTTATTTCCACTAGTCAGCCCATTTTCTGGGTATTATAACCACAGTGGCATGAATGTTTTTTGACTAAACATTCTTTTGCTGACAAATGCATTTTTGGGGGGTCCAAACTATTTGCCGAATTTGGGTTGAATCTGATGAATAACCAGGAAGGAGAAAAATTGTTCTCCTTATCTGCCAATGATAGGACAAAAAACAATGGGCTTAAATTACTGCAAGGGAAGTTTAAGGTGGACATTAGGAAAAATTTCCTAACTGTCAGGATAATTAACCACTGGAATAAGTTGCCTAGGTAGCTTGTGGAATCTTCGTCAGTGGAAGTTTTTAAGAGTAGGTTAGACAAACTCCTGTTAGGGATGGTTTAGGAGGGTACTTGGTCCTGCCATGAGTGCAGGGGACTGGAGCTGACCTCTCATGGTCCCTTCCAGTGTCTATGATTCTATGGTTGGGGTTTAAAAAAATTTCATAAAGAGTTTAAATGTTTTGTTTGTTTCAACTGTTTCATTTCAAAACAGCACTGTGATTTTAAATTTGGTCAGCTTTATAAAACTAATACACATAAAAAAGGGTGGAAAATGCCCAGATTGCAACGAAGAACTCAGAAAGACCAAATGTTTTGGTTCATTCAGTTTGGTGAAAAAATACACTTTGGTTAAAATCAAACCAGATTTTTTTTCCCAAAGATTTTTCTGTTCAGATCCCACCATAAAAAGCCATTATTTACTCAGCTCTTCTATTAAAAGTCATTGAGGCCTGATGGCAGGGCTGACTCAAGAGACTTTGGCATCCTGAGCCAGCTTTCAATTTTGTGCCCCCCACCCCCAGTGTGTGTGTGTGTGTGGGGGGGTGGAACCCAGCCTCTGCTCCAGACCGGTTTGCCCGGCCCCCAGGGAAGGTAACAGCAAGCCCAGGGGTGCAGCAGGCCAGCCCTGAGGCTGGGCTCTGCTCTCTCGCCTCTCCCCTGAGCCAGCTGTTCCACCCTACGGGTGGGGTGGACCGCCCTAGAGGAGAGGTGAGAGAGCAGAGCCCACCCCATGGACCGGCCCATACCCCCCCTAAGTAAATGACACCCTGAGCCAGAGCCTCATTTGGTTATCGGTCAAGCCGGCCCTGCCTGACAGTTGCCATGTACAGCCAAGTGTTTGTGTTCACACTTGCATGCGCACACACACCCATACCTGCAACGTCAGACCAGTTCTGAGCACTGTCAACTCAACGGGAGCTGAGGTGCTCAGATCCAGACAACTCAGGCCCTTCATATTAAAAACAACGAGAGTCCTGTGGCACCTTATAGAGTAGGGGTGGCCAAACTTATGGATCTCAAGAGCCACATAAGTTGATTATTAAACTTTCGAGACCCACGCTGAAGCATATAGCCATATACTTTTAAACTACTCCAAAGTTAAGTTTAAAATTCATTGCACACTTTAATTTTATTGTAAAAAGAGGGCAAATATTGATTCTACTAATGTTGGATTCTAATAATTACTTAAGGTTACCATGAAAATTAGGCCTATACAGTAAAAACTTAGCCATTGTTCGATGTAGAAGAATACAGGCTAGTGGTGAGTTTTTTAAATTTCTGACCATGCCGCGCTTCTCCCTGCTATCCCTGACCATGCACCACTTCTCCCCACCATCCTGGCCCTCTCCTGAATTCCTAGGCTGGGGCTCTTTCCTAAATTGATTTGCTGACATTCTTCTGGGAGCCACAATTTTTAATTCAAGAGCCGCACGTGGCTCCCGAGCCGCAGTTTGGCCACACCTGTTATTGACTAAGAGATTTTTTTCGGGCATAAGCTTTCATGTACTCCAACCCACTTCATCAGCTGCATGATGTGGAAACTACAGTTGAGAGTGTATATGGCAGGCATTGCCAAACTGTGGCTCAGGAGCCACATGCAGCACTTGAATGAAAAAGTGCAGCTCCTGGAAGAACATCAGCAAATCAGTTTAGGAAAGCATCCCAGCCCAGGAGCTTTAAATCTCCCACCCTGAGCGTGCCCTGGGAAGGAAGGGTAAGCCTGGAGGAGCTGGCATCAGGCCCTGGGTGTTTGGGAGGGGGTCAGGGATGGCGGGGAGAAGCATGGCATGATTGGGATTTTAAAAAAACCTCCCCACTAGCCTGTGGTCTTCTACATCGAACCACAGCTAAGCTTTTACTTATATATACCTAGTTTTCATGGTAATCTTAAGTAATTATCTGAATCTGCTGTTAGTAGGATCAATATTTGCCCTCTCTTTATGATAAAATTAAAGTGTGCAATGAATTTTTAATTTAGTAATTTTGGAATAGGTAAAAGTGTGTGCCTATATGCTTCAGTGTGGCTCTCAAAGGTTTAATTATCAACTTGTGTGGCTCTTAAATTCCGTAAGTTTGGCCACCCCTGGTATATAGACACATGTCAGGATGGAGGACAGCAAGTGTTAGCAAAGTCAATTCAGAGGGCAGATGGGGCCTATTCACACTAGTTGATTAAAGGGAGAGAATGTGTGACTAGGGGCAATCACTTTTTTATAATGTGCTAACCATCGGAAGTCCCTGTTCAGACCCAGTCACAGACCCTTGACACAATCAGACTGGGCCTGAATAGGGACTTTGAATGCTTAGCACATTACAAAAAGTGATTGTCCCTGTTCACACATTCTCTCCCTTTAATCAACTGGTGTGAATGGGCCCCATCTGCCCTCCAAATTGACTTTGCTAACACTTGCCCTCCTCCATCCTGGCATATGTATATAGACCTCACAACTGTAGTTTCCATGTCATGCATTTGATGAAGTGGGTTGGAGCTCACGAAACCTTATGCCCGAAGAAATCTGTTAGTCTATAAGGGTATGTCCACACGAGGCTTTTATTTCGAAACAACACTGGTTGTTTCGAAATAAAAGTCCCTATGTCTACATGACGTTTTCTTGTTTCGAAAGGAGGGAGCTCCTCATTTTGAAACAAGAGCCCTCCTTTCAAAACAGCTTAAACCACTTTGGTTTGAAAAGGAAGGTTATTTTGGAACCAGTTGTTTTGAAATAATGCTGTTTGGACATGTTATTTCGAAACAAGGATTGTTTCGAAATAACAGGGACCTTCCTCCCCCCCCACCCCAGCACCCTGGCCACGGATCAGCACCCTGGCCAGGGTGCTGAATGGAGTGCTGGGGGGGCGGTGGGTGCCCCAGCTGGCTTCCCCCGCTGCTTCCCCTTGCTGGGAGCAGGGAGGGTCCGGCGCCTCAGCCCCTTCGCCCCCCTACCCCAGGCAAGGGGAAGTGGGGGAAACCAGCTGGGGCACCTCTGGGGCTGTGCCCCCCACCTGGGCTTGCGGGGGCTGCTGCTGGCCCCGCAGCCTGGTCAGGGGGGCTGCAGCCCCCACGGGGTGGCCACTCCAGGGGCAGCTCACCCCGCCGTTGGGGCTGCCCCCCGGATTCCCTGAGGTGCCCCGCTCCTGCCTGCCGTTGGCGAGTCCGGGGGCTGGGCGCTGCCGGCCCCGCACAAGCCCCCCCCCCGCCCTTCCCCTATTTGAAATGGGTGTTATTTATTTCGAAGTAAGTCATTTCGAAATAAGGGCTTTATTTCAAAATGACTTGTTTCGAAATAACTCATTTCAAAACAGGACCCTACATGTGGACATAGCCTAAGGTGACAGGACTCTCGTTTTCGCTGTACACAGACTAACACTGTTACCCCTCCAGAAAGCCCTTCATTTTGTGCATCAACTTCCATATCAACTGTGTCCCAAAATGAGAATCAAAGCTCAAACCAGCAAACACCCGTGTATGTGGTTAATATTACATGCTGCCAGAAGTCATACTGAAGTCAGTGGAGCTACACACAGCACATAACTTTAGGCAAATGTGTATGTCTTTGCAGGTTTGAGGACACATCTTACTTAACTAAATCCTCTCTGAAATTTCAGTTGGCTATGGTGCTTTTTGCTTCTTGTCCTAAATGGCTGGGTAGTGTTGCTGTGTGCTATTAAATAAATTGCTATGTCCAACCCAGAAGGAAAGGACATTCAGTAAAGGGTAAGCACCTTTTATGATCTGGGAGAAACCTTGTTGCTGACTGAGTTTAAACCCTTATAGAAATTGATAGGCATGAGCCCACCTTTTAGTTAAAGTAACTGTAAGCATAAGCCTCCACCTAAGACAAAAAGTATCAGTGAACCAGCCTATTGACTCCTATTTTAGCTGAGTATTGTTTTGGGTAGGCACATATGTTTGAGCGGGAAGAAAGAACACGCAGAAACTGAGAACAGACAAGGGCAGAGAAGGCAAAAAGCAAAATGGTGGGACTGAGTCAAGTTTCTTTGTTCAAGGCCTCACACTAAGGATTAAACTGTTTTAGGAGACTTGATTTTAAATGCCATTATAAAATGGTTTCTGGTGGACTCTGTTTCAACATGATTTGTCTAGCCAACGTGGATGAGGGGGTTAAGGGCAGGTTAGGATTCTATAACCAAACAGGAGCCTGTAAGAACATGTGACCCTAGAAAAAGTTAGAGAGAGTTTTGGGTCTAGTGTTGGCCAACAAGGCTTGAGGGCTACAAGATAAGAAACTACTAATTTTGTTCTTGGCTCCTCTCAGATTCAGAGGAGCAGGAGGACTTCATTTCTTGAAAACAACAGTATTGTATCAGAAGAAACACCTGACTCTATTAATTTCTACTTCCAACTGGAAGATCACCAAGGCATGAATTCTGATTAGCTGCTTGTGGCAAAACTATACAACTTGCCTTACTATTGCTTGTAACCCCATTGAACTGAAGTATGATCAGGCCCCAATATAAGAAAAATTAAGACACACAGCTAAGAGATGAATGAGACAGAGATATAGAGGGAGACGGAGATTGTATTAACTAACTACTTTAAAGCAGAGAAAAGGAAAATTGATTTGTTCTGTCGCTAGTTCGTTTCTAGAAAAAGTGACAAGAGAAGAGCATTCAGAAAAAAACACAAAAAGTCATCAAGAGTTATAGGTGAACAAAAAAAAAATTGAATAAATGGGGAAAGAAAGTGTTTATTTTTTCAGAGACTGATCCAAATATCATTAATGTCAATGGAAAGGCTCCACAGGCTTCAATGGGAATTGGATTGGGCCTTAAATCCCCAAGTACCTAACATGGTAAACAGAAAAATAAAAATAATTCTAAATAGGTGGAGAAATAAGCAATTTGAAAATGATATGTAAGTAAATAGTCCTAAAATATACATGTCTGAATAACCCAAAAGAAACCAGGAATTATCTGAGTCAGTGCCATTTGTGGTTGGCGTGTCCCCAGTCAGAAAGACTGTGTTGGATCCCCTTACCTAGATCACACTTGTGTAAATTTACTAGCTTTGGTGGAGTTACACCGATGTAAATCAGAAGTAAAGGAGAGGCGATTCAGGCCCCCCAGACTTTAGATGAACAGAAGACAGAACTTGGCTTGTCTTTTGAACAAACATTTGCCACTGGCTGGTTGTACAATGCATTTATTCACTGATTCTGGAGAAGTCTCAGCTCACCAGACATGCAGCTGGGAGATGATGTACACCCAGTGGCAAGACAGTGACCAGGGCCACAATAAAGTGCAAGTCGGTTTTCTATTCTGATGTGGCCAAACTGTTTTGTTTCATTGTAAAAAATAAACTAAATAAAAAAAATATTTTATAAACTCAGCACAATCCCCAAGCACGGTATTAGAAGGAAGAAATCCAACCAACTACACAGGACAGTGAGTCAGCACCATCCTTCAGACACACACTGTTATTCAGGTGAAGAGCTTTGCTAACGCCCAGGAGTTTCAAAGGAGCAGCCTTGAACCATCAGTTGCAATAAGAGGGTTTAGGAACCTTAGGCTGGATTTTCATCTCACTCCAGTGCAATCTGGAGTTATTCTAGTGAAGTCAGTATAGTTATACTAATGTTGGCATGAGGAGAATCAGGCTCATAATGTTTCTTTCACATTGGTTATAACAACTTGAGCCAAATCATCAGTGGGTGTAAACTGGCATGGCTCTGTTGACTTTCCTGGAGTTATGCTAATTTTCACTAATTGAGGATATGGCCCTTGGTTTGCAGTATTTTTTCCCACTCATTAGTTATTTTTGTATTTCAGCTGCTCTTATGGCTGAGAAGAGAGACCACAGGAATGAAACTTACCTTGCCTTTTTAGTGAAGAGGCTACAGCTGGCTTTTTCAATCCACTTTTCCGCAGATTGCTGTTGGCTGGATCCTGAGCCAGAAGTGGATTATTTCCTTGCGTACCTTAATTTAAAAAAGGTTTAGTTTCCAACTTTAACAACATACAATGTGTGACCTCTAGAGCTAGAATAGTAGCTTCTGACAGCCTAGTTTAATAACTGAAATGCCCCCGTCCTGGCACAGGGATGGAATCAACGAAGTGTTTTCTATCTCCAACAACCAGCACCACAAGTGCTACAATGAAAACGGAGGGAGACCATTAGCTACAATGCCTCCACTTCTGAATTTCTTAGTTATTAATTATATCTTTATGTGTCAGGTAAACCCAGCAGAGACAGAGACATTTGTTGCTGGGGAGCTGTTCAGGTGAACACCTGCTGGGCTGTCTCAAGAAGCTAGGCCTGCCTGGCCTAAAATCTTTATCTCTAAATGGTTTATTCCTACTGTTCAGATTAAACCATCCTTGGGTTTCAGAAGGCTCTCTGGTTGCCACGTTCATTCCTGGTGACACACTCCAAAAGGGAAGAACCACGAATGCTGCACCCAGGTGGACTTGCTGAGTAACCACAAGGTGCTGCATTCTGACGCCTGGTCTGAGAGGTAGACTTGCTGAATTCTCCCCAAGAGAGGTGAAGACATGAGGTCTGAAACCCAAGGGAGTGCACTCAGAGACAGGACAGAGGCAATGTCTAGTTTCACTGAATCCTGTTAAAAATCATAGGCTGGTTAAAAGATTCAAGTGTTCATCCAGATAAACAATAACCTGATGCACTCTACAGACACCCACTAAAACTGCTATTAAAGAACTGAACAGTCCTTACTTGATGCTTCATCTTTTTTTCTCTTTTTTGGCTTGCAAGCAGTGGACTCACCAGCCTGCACGGTGGATTCAGAATCGCAAAGTAACTGGGGCACAACGATCACGTTGAGACCTGGAAAGAACAACCTTTGAGTCTTTATAACTAATCAACTATAACTAAGTGTGAGGTGTCAGCAACATCATGACCCCAATCTTGCAAACATGTATATGCATGCTTACATTTATGTGTGTGCACAGTCCAGCTAAACTCAGTAGGGCTACCCACATGAGACCACTCACATGAAATTGCCAGATCTAAACTTAGTCTGTATTTTCAAACATCCACAACTTTGATCATTTCTAACCATTTCTCCCACTCCACACTAATATGGGGACTGTTTCTTCAAATCCCTCCTCACATAAGTAGTCCTTGGCCATGTGAGTAAGGACTACGGACTATCACCAAGCCATATTTCCAGAGTTAGACTGCCCTGAAGTGTCACTGTGAGAAAAATATGTAGCAACTTTCACAGTGAGAAAAGAGCTTCCTTCCCACATGTACAAGAGTGTAAAGATTAAAAAAGAAACACACATTCTTTTGATCAGCCCCCAAAGAAACCAGATGGAGGAGAATAAGTCATAACTAAAAGCATTTTGCCACCTGAACACCACTGCTTGCTTCTAAGGAAATACTAGGATATTTGAGGTAGGGATGTTGGGGGCTGGCAGCAGAGAGACAAATCAAAGGAAATACAGATACTGATGTCAGTGTGAGGCTGGGTCTCCTTTCCTTCCTATTTCTCTGTGGTCTTGTACACACTAGAAAGTTTTGTCAACACAAGTCACAGTTTGTTGACAAAACAATCCCTGTGTACACACTGGAATGATCATTTTATGGACAAAACTCCCCTGTTCTGTTGAAAAAAAAACCCACCTGTGTGAGATGAAGAGAGATTTTTGGTTTTGTTTTTTTTTGCCATAGTTTTGTCACAAGACAGTCAGTGTAGACGCTGGGTTATGTTTCTGCCACATTAAATGGCCTCTGGAAATGTCCCACAATGCCAGTCCTGACCACTTGGGTCCTCCATTTGCACTCTGCTGCTCTAAGCAACCTGTCCCTCCCTCTTTAAAGTTGCAGGAATTTTTGAAATTCTTTGGTTCAGTTTCCTATTCAGTCAGCGTGGAGAGGTTGCATCTCATCTTCGCAGTTAAGCATGGTCACTCCACACAGCAAACGCCCTCCTGTCTGGAGCCCAGAAGAGCTGCTGGATCTGATCAGTATTTGGGGATTGTCTCCCATGTAGTTCCAGCTCTGCTTTAGCCAGGGGTGCCGCTGGCCCAGGCCCCGCCCCCTGGTCGGGCACAGGGCCAGAAGCCGCCATGCCACCATGGCTGGCTAGGCCCCGCATCCCTGGCTGGGGCTGGGGCCGGAAGCGGCCACAGGTGGCGGGGTCATCCCCAGCCGGGGATGGGGCTGCCGCTAGCGCGGGCAGCTGAGCCCAGACTCCCCGCCGCAGCCACAGGTGTCCAGGCCCGGACTTCCCACCACGGCCACAGGCAGCCAGGTCCCAGATCCCCAGCTGGGGACGAGGCCGCTGCGGGCGGCCAGGCTCCAGACTTCCCGCCGCAGCTGCAGGCAGCCAGGCCCCAGATCCTCAGCTGGGCACGGGGATGGAAGCAGCTGCAGGCAGCCAGGCCCTGGGCTCCCCGCCGCGGGCGGCCAGGCCCCAGGTCCCCAGCCGGGGACAGGACCGCTGCGGCCAGCAGTGGCTGGGATTTGGGGCACGTGTCCCAGGTGCCCAGCACCAGCGACGCCTCTGGCTTTAGCTGAAGAAACTACAGCCAAATTTCTCATGCCATGACAGAAAAAGGCTATGAGTGAGACACGGTGCAGTGCAGACCTAAAATGAAGGATCTGCAGCAGATGTCACCTGGGCCCCCTGGGATAACCTCCTGAATGTGCAAAAATCAGGGCAAGCTACAAAAACAGGGGCCAAACCCCCAAACCACTGATGGGTGGTACTTAAACCAGTCTCCTAGCCAGTATCAAAATATGCTTCTGATTCCCCACCCTGGTCATCAGAAAGCCTAACAAAATAGACACAGCTCCCTTTACTGCACCTCAGCTTCTCTGGTCCCCACCTAGCCACTGGATCTCTTAAAGTAATAGGTTCTCCTGACCCCAAAGGGCCAGCCACATCACTCAGAACAACATAGGCTTGGATCTTCTCCAAATACCACACTGTCAGCCAACCCTTTAATAACTGCAACTAAAGGTTTAATATAAAAAGAAGAGAAACAAAATGAGAGATGTTAAAGGGTCAAAGTGAATCACACACATACAAATGATTTAGAGTCCTCAGAAAGCAAATCCTTAAAAAATGTGAAATCTGTAGTTTTGTACATTTCCTCTGGTAGGCACCCAGCACCCTGGTGGGTCTCAGTCCTTTGTTCAGTCACTGCAGAATAGTTCCAGAGGTGGGTATTGGTTGCAGGCTGGAGACTGAAGACAAGATGGAGATGGGGCTGCTGTCTTTCATCACCTCTGGTCTTCCCCATGCTGTGTGCAGTTTTTTACAAATCAAAATGTAGTTAAGTCACATGGGCTGTTCCTAGTAGCTCAACAGGTTTCTCCCTGGGCTCATTGTACCTGTGAGTTTTCTTAATGAGCCATTAAGGGGACAATAGTTTGTATACATCCAGTCTAGAGAGTGTCCTAGTATCAAATAACTTGAAACAGAAACAGCACAAACATATTCCTAACATTTAATACAGATATGCCACCTACATATAAACCACAGAATCATTCCTAGCTGATTACAACCTTTCCAATGGTACCAAACATGGCATATCACATATGGATTATTGCAAATGGGAAATATTATTAATATGAAAAATAATAGTAAATGATTCTCCAAAGTCAAAAAGCCAAACAGCAGAGCTATGACAAAACTAGGAAGGCAAACCATCGTTCCGGTGCAGAGCCAATGACCTGCTGCTTTTACAAAGAGCTGGAAGCCGTTCTCAGTGGGGACCCACATCCACTCCACTACAACTCCCATAGACACCCCAGGGCCAATGGATATCAGAGTAAACCCCAACAAAGAGGTCATCGATGAGAAAGTAGAGCTGGAGGATGATCTGGAGCTGGGAAGCAGCACAGCAGAGATTGGGAGTCAGGAGCTGTTCTGCCCTTGGAAACACACAACCAGTCCCCACCCTTCAGCTCTGGCGCTCAGGACATGGGAGAGAAGAGCTCTAGTAAGTGTTTGGAAGTTGATGCTGCTTCTGTAGAGGAGCCACGAGGTGTCTCTGCTTCTCTAACCACACAATTAGGGTAGTAGACAGAAATGTGCTGGAGTGCCTGTGTTTGCATGCGCCTTCCCATTCCCTTTCGTATCTTGGCAGCACTGCTGAACGGCCTGTTGATGCATGCAGCGATTTTGCGGGCATCCTCCGCTGTGAGCTCAGAGAAACTTTCCTGGATGCTCCCCA
This sequence comes from Podocnemis expansa, assembly GCA_007922195.1. Lineage (NCBI taxonomy): Eukaryota > Metazoa > Chordata > Testudines > Podocnemididae > Podocnemis > Podocnemis expansa. The sequence goes on along the minus strand of ML681972.1, from coordinate 52,184,933 downwards.
ATTCTCTGCCTCAGATTCCTCAACAGGGCAGCTGTGTTTCTTCCCCCACAGTAGGACAGCAATTGGAAATCATGGGACCAGGGACCAAAGCAGCGCACAGCCCTGCAGTGTAGGGACCCATGCTGGAACTCTTCACATAGAGGACATGCATTCTAGTGTCCCTGCTGGAGATATTGACTTCTAAGGCCCCTGCCTGTGATGAATCGGGTTACAAACTTAAATATTTTATATTTCACATAAATGGATGTCCCAAGCGAGCACCCACCCACCACCCTGAACCTCGCCCCATTTGAGTGATGTTGCCCCCTGTAGTGGAGAGTGGTCGCCGTGGCCACAGAGGCTGTCGCGCCGGGTGCAGGGCACCAAAAAGCTCCCACGCTCCCCCTGCTGGGCAGAGAAGCTGCCTGCATGGGACTTGAACTGGGAACCTGAGAGGAGCCAGGGCAAAAGGGAACTGGATAAAAGGGAGGACCAGGGACTCACTGGGGGAGCCTTTTAGGAGGCGGATTGACTGGCACCAGAGCTCCAGCTGGCAGAGAGGCTGGAGCCTCCTCTTGCAGTGCCTGAGGATCACTGAGGAGACCAGGAGGCAGGTCCTGACCTATACTCCTTCCCCGGTGAGGACTTGGAATTGCCCCCAGCTGAGGAACTGGAGGACCAGACTGGGGCCCACACTACAGTGGGTGAGATACCTAGAGGAGCCACCCTCGGCTGAGAGCTTAGAAGGTCCAGTGGTGCCTGGCCCCTGCAACCTGGGATGAATTAGCGCTGGCGGACAGACCCGAGGGGCTGCCAGACCTTCCACCCATCAACAGCGAAGGCCTGACCAGGCTCCTGCTGGTGGTATACCCAGAGGAGGAAGAGGACTTTGGAACCCAGGTAACCTGGAAGGGGATTGGGAGGAAGTAGCCCAGGGACAGCTGTTGCTTGCCCCGACGGGGTGAGTCAGTATGTTTTGGCAGGAGCCCCACTGACATAGTGGCATGCTGTTCTGCCACTTCTAGGGCCCGTGGGCTGGAACGCAGTGGAGTGGGTGGGCCTGCATTCCCCTCCCCTCTCCCCATCACTGTCCGGGTGACTGTGTTTGCCTTACCCTGCCAAGGGGCTGAAGGCCAAAGATTCTGGAGGCCATTCATTGGAGAATTCTGCCTCCCTCGCCCCGCCTGAAGGACTGGAAGGCAGAGGACATTCAGGGCGTGTTTGTCCAGCAGGTGGGCCGACTCCACTGGCTGCGGAGGTCCCACCTGCCACCCCCCCCAACCTATAACTTAACCATTACCATGGTTAGCACAGAGCTGTGCTCTGCCCAGGGAGATGGTGAGAATAAGATGTGTTACATGTGTACTGTAAGAGCACTAGCAATTACACCTTTATTCACTGTTTCTTGATGTGCCTTTCACAGGCAGAGGCCCCATGCCTGTGGACCACCTCTGGCAGATAAGGAAGCAGTCCCACAGAAGCGAGGAGGATATGTTCCAGGAACTCCTCCAGTCTGCACAGGCATCCAAAAGAGAACAAAGGGCTTGGAGAGAAGCAATGGCAAAGAAACAGAGGGAGTACAGAGAGCAGACAAAGGGGAACCATCAACGAATTCTCAAATGCCATGACAGGATCATCAAGGCGATGGAGGACCAAACAGAGCTGCTAAAGACAATAGTGTCATTGCAGACACAGCTGACACAGGCTTCTCCCACCTGAAGCTGCAGCATAATTTCTTTCCCTGCTCGCCACCAACTCCCACAAAGCATTCCTACGAAGGTCACGACAATCTTACTTCCACCCCATCAGACAGTCACAGGAATGACAGCTGGACGTACACACATCTGTAATGGCTGACAACACCTCTTTCACTTTCCCTTCCACCTGATTTGCTTGTGTTGAGAGGTGTCTGCTGTTTAATAATTAAATCAACTGTCTCGAAAATATAAGCACTGTTTATTCATGTGTTCACAAGTCATATTCCCCTCCAGCAACACTCTTCTGTAGGTGTGCAGCAGCACAGGTCACAGGGATGTTTACAAAGTACATCCGTGGGTTCTCATTGTCACAATGCTCCCTTAGCACCTCCCTTATCCAAATGGCTGCTGTGTCTGCCTAATGTAGCTAGCATTTGGAGGCTCACAGGCACATGCATGGTGAGCCACTTCAGTGGTCCACCCAGGGGGAAACTTCCCCCACCCCCCCCCTTGCTTCACAGAGATTTTGGAGAACACAGCAACCAGCTATAACTGCAGGAATATTGTCCTTAGGTAAGTCCAGTCTCCCATAAAGGCATCTCCAGCGAGCCTTAAGTCTGCCAAAGGCACATTCAACACTCATTTGGCACCTACTCGGCCTTTTATTGAAGCACTCCATGCTACTATTCAGGCTGCCTGTGTAATGGAGCCATGGCATCAAGGGGTAGGCTGGGTAAACCCGAATTGTGATGGGTATCTCAACATACCCAAATTTTCATTTTCCATCTGTGAAAAAGGTCCCTGCTTGTAACTTCCAGTACAGCCCTATGTTCCTGAACATAAGAGCAGCATGTTCCTTTCCTCACCAACCAATGTTGATATCAATGAACTGGCCCTGGTGATGCACAAGTGACTGTAGTACCATGGAAAAGTACCACCTTCTATTGATGTAGTTGAGTTGCAAGATGCTCCGGAGCCAGAATTGGGCTATGTGTGCCATCCATTGCCCCACTGCAGTTAAGGAATCCCATCGCTGACAATCTGTCCACTATTTTATTCACGTTGCCAGAGTCACAGTCGTTTGCAGCCAAAAGTGATTAATGGTCCTGCACACTTGTGATAATGCAGCACCAACAGCAGACGTGCTAACTCCAAATGGAGTAGCACCAATTGGTAGATATCTGGAGTTGCCAGCTTCCATATGGCAATCACAATGCACAGGGCTGTCCTTGGGGAGGAGGGTGGAGCCAGAGAGGCAATTGCTCGTCGCCCCGCAGTTCTCTGGATCTCACACTGTCCTACTATGAGCAGAGCAGCACAGCGCCCACCCTGCTGCACCCCCCACAGCCATGCTGTCCCCCACCCCCAACCTGCTAACTACAGCTTCACACTGAATGCAGCGGGGTGGGGCAGGAAGCACAGAACCAGGCCTCTGCTCTGGGCCAGCCCTTCCCATCCCCAGAGCAGAACAGCTGGCCCAGGGGTGGAGTGGGCCAGCCCACGGGTGGGGTGGGAGGCAGAGCCCAGCCTTTGGGCTGCCCACCCTGCCACCAAGAGCAGAGTGGCTGGCTCAGGGGAGGGGCAGAAGCATGGGGCCCTACCTTTGGGCCAGCCCACCTTGCTCCTCCCAGCGCAGGGAAGGAGTGGGGGCCCCCCCACAGGCTAATTGGCACTAGGTCCACACCTTCCCAGCGATGGCCCTGGCAATGCACTTATCCAGCAAGAGGGCAGCTCTCATTCAGATGTCTTTGCACCACAGGGCAAGGGCCAGCTCCACACACAGTTCCACGAAGGTGGCTTTGTGGATTTGAATGTTCTGTAGCCATTGCACATCACCCCAGATAAGCATAACAGTGAGGTCCCACCATTGACTGATTGTGTCGCATGTCCAGAAGCAGTGGTGCACCCTGTGCAGATGCTCTATGAATGAAAACTGTAATGCAGTGCTGATAGTCTGCATGTCACTCAGGTCAGGTGCTTCTGATTCCTGTTCTGATTCAGAGCTCATGATATACTGTTGTGACCATCCGCCATGTGTCCGGAATGCTGAAAGTGACATTGGAGTGTAGCCCAGGATCCATTTTTCCAGATTGCAAAAGTGCAGGAAATCATGGGGAACCATTAAAAAAGAATGTGAGTTACTATAAGCAACTCTATGATTGATGATAAGGAAATGCACTGGCCCATGGGGCATTGAAACAGCAATCAAGACTCTTTGTGCTCCTCTCCACCATCCCAGAATTTCTAGCCTTAGAAGATGACAAGTGGCATGGTGCAATAGCTGCCCACAATGCACTGCTCCCGCTGGCAATAATAAAAAACTACAGTGTGGACGCTCCTTTGTGACACAAGGCATGCTATGTGGACACACGCGAGCACTACACTTTCAGTGCTTTATCCCTACTGGTATAACTAATATCAAAAATACTCTGTAGTGTATACATGGCCTGTGCAGAGAGCCTTTTTGCTTCAATATCTAATGATCCTCATATGAAACCACAAACCAGCTACACACCTCTGCATGCCTGCCACAACAGCGATCCTTTTAAACGCAAGATTCCTTCCAGAAGCAAATGGGCACACTGCTGGCTTCAGTGGCAATTCTACAAGCTGGCATTGAGGCTTGACTGATTTCCAAAATGTGATTCAAGATTTCCTTTTGTAACTGAACAGCTAAGTAACTGCATAGGCCCATTTCTTCCTAGTGGTAGCTCCACCAGGTTGATTGGTGTTATGTTCACCTAGCTTAGTACGTACACGGTGGCAAAGCAGTGATGGAAATGGACACAGTAACCTGTTATTGACAGCTAAAAAACACCCATAATACCTTGCATTCTTTAGTGTGTCTCACCCAAAGATCTCAAAGCATTTCACTAGTCAGAGAAGCTCCAAAAGTCACTGGGTTCTATTTTATAGATGGGGAAACTGAGGCATGGATGGGTTAAGGGACTTGGCCAAGGTCACACAGCAAGTCAGCAGCGGCATTGATGCCATGTTAACATAGTCTGGGCACGTAAGGCCTGATCCTGACCTCATACCAATTTCACAGCACAGTATGACTTTGATCCATGATGGAGCCTCTCTCTTTCTCCCCAGTGCAAACAATAATTTACATGGATGCAGCTCTAATTCACAGGTTTGTTCCTGATTTTAATTACACTGGCATAAATCAGAATTAGTTCCTCAGGGCCAAAAGCATTAGGCATCAAGAGATGTAGCAAGGTGCCAAATTGGAATTCTCAAGAGTGCTTGGGTGCCTCACTCCCTTTGCTTTTTATAAGCACCTCCGAGTGTTTTGAAAATCCCCCTAGGCACCTAGGTCTATCTTTAGGTCTCTAAATAGATAAACAAAATGTAGTCCTTAAGGTTTGTGCAGCTGATCTGGTTTCACTAGATGTTGGAAATAATTACTCTAGTAGGTTTACTCAGCCTCCTTACAAGTGCTCCCTTTTTAGCTCTAAGGCCACTTGATGTTCATCACAACAAACACAAATAGCATGCCACTCTACATCCTAGCAACAACACAGTTCTAAGCCTGGGCCAAATACCTATCACCACTGCATACCTCAGGAGACACCTTTACATCCACTGCATGATTCTGGGAGAGAAAGAAACAGCTCTGACAAAGCACCCCTAAAACTCACCTTTTATACACTAGAATTTTTATTGTTGGTTATTGGACTTTAGCTAAGCCCAGAAAGTCAGTTTAGGGTTGAACTTTGTCCTCCTGGCTTCCTGGTTAAGACAAGACTTACGGCTGGGCCCCTCTCCTCAAGGTCTTCTGCCCAATTACCCATGTTTTCCCTATTTTTACTACCTCAACCCAAACCTTAAGATAATACTGGTATGTCAAGGATCACTGCTGACTTAACACACACCACCCCTCTTTTCCATTAGCTCATTCTTCTACCCACATGCTTTTTTGGGCTTATCACTCACACTAAGATCCAAACTCAGGTTAAAATTGAAGTTCATCCAGGTGTCTATATGCCTATCCTAGCGGAACATTTTAACCTCTTACAAACCAGGCACTCTTCCTGGTAAAATAATCAACCCTATCCCAGGCACGTAAAAAGCTTATGAAGACTGTGGGAACAGATTTTTTTAAAGCCCAAACAGCACAGCCCCCTACAGCAGGGTTAAACAGTCATAGCTTAACATACAGCATTTAAAGGCCCAAATAAAAAAACAACAACCCATCCTCAAAACCCATTGCTCTTGTGGCCCCTTACCCTGAATGGACAGATGCTCCCTCCCAGTTTTAGTTCCCCCAAGAGAAACTCGTCTGCCCCCCTCCCCCTGGATTCTTGATTTTCCCACACATATGGCAGCCTAGCAGGAAGGAAGCCAGTCAGCAATGACCAGCTGTGCTACTGCTTCTGACTCATTACGCCAATCCAAGCCTCCACGTAGGATTTCTGCCTCCTCCTCCTATGTGAGCTATTTATGTGGTGAGGAGGAGGTGGGTAAAGAAGCCTGGAGAAGCTGGCTGGGGATGACATCCCCATATAGTTAGGATCTGCTGCAGGCTCCAGTTGTTTTACAAGCTGAAGCTAAAAATGCTTTGTGACAGACATGGTTTAGCAATTGTCAGATGAGGGAAACAGACAAGTTCAGGAAATCCATCCCCATGCAGACACTGGCCATCAGTCTGAGTACTGCTCCCCAAACCTGATGCTTCCTCATTTCCCACCCTCGTTTGCTCCCTGGTCATTGAAACCTCTCTTCAGCCCCCCGCACTTACCGCTGGAATCGTAACTGAGGAAGTCAGAGAACTCCTGGGCCAAGGCATCATCACTGGCAAATGCACAGATGCAGGCGAAGAAATGAATGCATCTCTGGGCAGCATCTTCCTTGGCTGAGCTGGCCTTGCTGGACTTCAGAGTCTGGCATGAGCAGAGAAACCTGTGCTCTGGCACATTTTTATTGCTCATCTTCTGAGCAAATGAGGCGTGAAGATACCCCAAGCTGTGTTTCTGACTGGCCTTGCACTTCACCACCAGAATGTTCTTAGTAATCCTTTGAACCAGGGGACCAGTAGGCTCCGTTGCCAGCTGCCAGATGGTTTGCTTAGTTTCGGGTGAGACCTGCATGGAGTTTAAGATGGAGCTTTTCAAGGTCAAAGGGGTGGCCTCGGTCTGACAGTTCACAGCCAGCTTGATGTGCTGACACTGGTTTTCCACCACACCTTGAGTGGCTACCTTCAAACAGGATGGGACGTAGCAGCGTCCGGAGCTGAGTTGCGTGATGATGGTTCCCTCCACTGTCTGGATTGTTGTCTCTGAAACCCCCAGCTCCACAAAGCACCGGTAATCTGGCCCTCTGTCTCTCTGCCGCACCGAGTAGATCTGCAGATCCGAGCCAGTGATGATCTTCACGGCGTCGACACCAGGCTGCTTCCGAGCACCATAGCGGAAGATCGTCCCGCAGGTTTTGTTTTTGCAGCTCAGCCCTCGAGTGCCATTGTAAGTGCCACATCGGGGGCATTTCCTGATTCCCCTGAGTGTAGCTTTTCCCAAGTCTGATAAGAAGGCTGGGACTTTAGTCCTCACAGAGTTCGGTTCCATCCTCCAGGGAGCCTGAAACACCGGAGAAGTCAAAGAGTCAGCCAAACTGGATTTCCTGCTTTGCTTCCTAGCTCTCATGTTATTACCATTTGTGTTACAGAGGCACCAAGAGGCCCAAAGGAGCTCAACAACCCAGTGTGCTAGGGATTATTCAAACTCATCTGCAACCTCAGTAGCTCACTACCTAAGCAGACAATAGGTGGGAGAGGAAACAGAGGCAGAGAGAAGGGAAGCGACTTGCCCAAAATCACATGGGCAGGTGAATGGCAGAGCTGGGAACAGAATCTAAATCTCCCAAATCCCAATCTAATGCCCCATGCACTAGACCATGCTGGTGTTTCATATCATTTGGATTAGATGTTCTAGATAAAAGAGCTCCCTTACCTGTATTATTCATCACAGTTTCTCTTACTAAGAGAACCCAAAAGAAAGAAGCACTGAATTTTCAAAGAAGCCCCAATACAGATGCAATTTCAGCCTCACACATACATGGCCGTTTTACAAGTCAAGAGACTCAGAGGTTGTAGAGGGGAACTAGTACTTAGTGGCCACCAGCATTTTCTCCAGCATGTCATCTAATCTTAAAAGCAGTGCTGAAGGCAGAGTAATGTTTTCAAAGGCATTCAGGGATCTGGATGCCCTATTCCCCTCCATTTTCTTGGGAGCTGGGTGTCCAAATCCTTTGGCAACTCTGAAAACCACACCCACCTTGGTTAAAATCAGGGGTTAAAGTAAGCCGAAACACAGCTGAATCCATTCCAGGGCCCAATATTTTTAGGGCTCAGCATTCTGGGCTCCCTAAAAATAGAAAATGGAGCCGCAACGCTGCGTTCCATTTAAAAATAGCAGCCATGGAACACAGTGTTCTGGTTCTGTTTTCTACTTTTAGGGGCCCCCCAAATGCAGAAACGCTAAACATAGCAGGTCCTGGAATGCTGTTCTGACATGTTCCGAGTGGCAGGGAGCTGGGAGATTTTAAATCAGAACCTCTGACCATGCTCAGTGAGAGCTGGAGCAGTGCCGGAGCCTGCAGCCAGGCTGGGGCCAGGGCTAGGGCTGCAGCCGCTCTGCCCTACAGACAGGTAAGGGAGGCCTGGATAGCAGGTTCAGGGACAGGTAAGTTGGCCCAGCAGCAAAAGGGCATGGGTGAGGGGGTCAGCTCAGGCCAGCAGGGAAAGAGGGCGTGGCACAGCAGGGGTTGAGGAACCAGCAGCCTGACGGGGACCAAGAGCAGTAGGTGGTGTGGGGGGGCTGGCATGTGGGGGGCAGGAGCTAGAGTGGGGAGCTGGCATTTGGAGGGCAGGAGCCAGGGGGGCAGGGTAGACATGTAGGGGGCTGGCAATTGGGTGGCAGGAGCTAGGATGTGGGGTAAGCAGGTGGGAGGCAGGCATTTGGGGGGCAGGAGCTGCGGTGCAGGAGGAGGGCCTGCCTGATTAGGAGGGTTCTGGGGCCTGCCAAATTATACTTTAATCCCTGGTTAAAATAGTGGTGGCCAACTGAGCCGAGTGCTTCTTCAGTTGGAGGTGCAGGGGTAGTGATGGTGGGAGCTTTTTCAAATTAAAAAAAAACAAAAAAACAGCTTCAGGTATAATGCACTTTCTCATACACACATCCACGGCATCACGTTCATTCTCTGTGTTATTTTCAGACTCTTGTGCATGAGAAAGTAAAGTTGGGAGACATCTGTTACATCAACAATTCAACATCACCTCCACCAAGGTCTGGTCTGCACACGGTTTTTATACCATTGTAAGTATTCTGAGGTGTGAGTTTTACCAATACAGTTATAACCCTTGGTAGAAACACCACTACATCAATATAAAAGTCCCTTATCAAAGTATAACATACTCCTCTTTCCCATAGGGGAAAAAGCCGTACCAGTATAAGCCCCTTTTATACTGGAATAAATGCATCAAATAAGGGGATATATTAGCTATACCACCATAACAAAAGCTATACAACTTTCGTGTGTAGACATGTCTTGAACTTAAAACCCAGATCAGAATGGTTCAATGATAGTCTTACCTGTGGGCATCTCAGCTTTTGGCCTTAACTCACACGTAAGTCTGCTAAAGAGAGAGAGTATCCCCTCTTCAGGAATAAATCAGGAGTAACTGCATTTAATGGAGTTATACCAGTGTAAAACTGTGTTTGAGGCAAATGAGATTACTCAGAGGAATAAAGGCTGCAAAGATCATGGAAGCTTGATCCCTGGATAACAATTTGGATAGTATTCTGACCACTAGGACCCAGATCTTCAAAAGAATTTAGGCACCTAAATTGGATGGAGCCTGAATCCTTTTATGATGTGGGCCCGATTACCAAATTCTAGCAAGGTTGTCTCCGCCTTTCTGAGGCAGAAACATTGACTTCTATACCACTTATCAGGGTCTTTTAATACATTCTTGAGAGAGAGAGAGAGAAAGATCATCTCTTTTCTGCTATGCATGGATATTAAAAATAGCCCAACAGTAAGAATTTGCTCCAGTTCCTGGCCAAAAGCTGCCATCTCCCCACTGCTGTGCAGTGAGCTGTATGTTGGTTCTCTGAATGAAAGCTGACCGACCACCTGTCCTGCTGGCTTCCTTTGAAGTGTGAACACATTGATTCTTGCCTGTATAAAGGGGGCTGACAATGAGCGTTCTACATGTGCCTTGCAGGAAATAGTTGGAAATAAACAGAGAGGACGAAAGGACCCTGTAGAAATGTAGGTTCTTATTGGTTATCAAGAGAGTGTGAGTTAATTCCATTTGTATGGAAAAGCACAGGGATGACATGAAAGATCGGCTGAATAGGAGAGTGGAAAAACAAGACACAAAAAACAGTTATGCGAGAGGAAACACTCATTATGGAAAGAAGCAACAAAAAGTAGTGAGATGAGGGAGCAGTTGTACAGAGACTTAAAGGTGAAACTCTGTGGTGAGCAACTACTTTCCACACTTGTGTTACAGCTGGAGTAGAAGATGCAGAGAAAAATATAAACATTTTATACAGGAGACTTATCAATCCCATCTTTGCCTCCTTCACCACCAAAAAGTCACCCAGTAATGCTGCTGACACTTCATTCAGAGGAAAAGCAACATAGGACATAACTTGTACTCACATCTTCAGCTAAGAATGTTTCATGTGGGCTCTGTGTCTAGGATGATTGGGAAAAAGTGAGATCTGACACTTTCAAATCTTCCTAGAATCCCTACCAGTGTCTAACCTCTAAATGTAGAGGTGTCATAATAAAAAAGTTCCATTTGATCTGTTGATGGCAGACTGTTATGATGTTGCTGTGAAGTCACAACAGAGCATGAAAGTGGGACCTGGATCTACAATTAATCCAGCAGAATGTGCCCTTTGGAACACACTGGGTATCCAGGGGTAGAATGTACAACATTAGGACTTAAATGAATGTCGTGCTGGACTTTGGCAAAAGAATAAGAGGACCAAGTGATCTAATGACTTTTATTATACAATATGAATAAAACGAGGCAAGGCAAAACTAGATTTTTTTTTAATATAATTTTGACAGATAATACCAAAGTGCTGTTGTAAGCGTTTTTAATTTTTATCTTATTAAATGATTACAGCTGCAGGAAACTATGTGGGGGAAGGGAGTTCAGCCCAAAATGATTTAGTGACAGTAGATGCTGCGATTCAGAAGTTGAAGTTTTATAATCATTAAACACAAATTGCCAACATCACATCAAACTATACGAAGTAAAAACTCAAATCAAAATCTAATAAATTCTAAAATAGCACTTCTCTAGCTTTGTTTAGCAGCAAATTTTGATGACAATCAATGGAAATATTATTGCATTGACTTCTGTGTGTACAATAAAATTGACCTTTACCAATATTTACTGGAAAAAAAATCTCAATTTCAAGCCTTATATGCAAACAAAATGAGCGAGTCAGAGAATAAGTCCTTACTGAGATGATTAATAAAAGCCCAAAGGACTTTGTAAGAAAACTAAAATCTGCCAATATTTTGTGGGTAGGAAATTGAAAACCCTCTCCAACTACACGAATACTATAAACTGAGACCTAGCTATTGTATGATGGACCAAAGGATCATGTCAATTTACTTCATAGGATGTGGACTTTGTCACAAGTGTTATTTTTAATTTGTTCAGTGCCAGCAATGTGCATAGCAGCAGATGAGAGACCAAAATAAAACCAATTACTGCCCCAAAGAGCTTCCAGTCTAAACAAGACAGACAAATACTGGGAACCAAATGAAGAAATATGTAGGCTGTTTGTTTCTATTTGTGTGTAATATTGTTGACTCGCTTCTTGTGAGCATTCCAAGAGATGAGTCTTGACGACGGATTTTAGGAATAAGGCTGCTAGTAGGACAGATTCCACTGGGACAGAATGGGAAGTTATGGAACTTTGAATAACAGCTACCTACCAGGTATAAACCTGGCTATGCAATCTTATACTTTTACTGGTTCGGAGGAATCTCTACAGTTTTGTCTTTAAAAAAGCATGTAACTCAGTGGTTCCCAACCTTTTTCTTTACACAGACCATTACATCATCATAAAAAGCTTTTGCAGACCACCACCCTACACTCCCCGGCCTCAGGCTCCTTACCATGCCCCCTCCTTCCCCACAACCCTGCACTCCCCAGCTCTGAGACCTTTACCACACCCCTGTCCCCCTACATTCCCTGGCCCGTAGCTCCTTACTGTGCCCGTCCCCCCCCCCAGCCGTGCTCTCTCCAGCCACAAGCCCCTTATCATGCCAGCTGTCTGCTTTTCGTGCCCTGATGACCATATGCAGTGCACCCCTGCACTCCCTGGTCTCCACCACTTTACCGTGCCTCTGTCCACCATCACTCTGCACTCCATGGCCACAACGCTCTTAAGCCCTGCCCCCTCACCCTTCTCTCCCCAACCATGAGCCTGTTACCAACCCCCCAACCCCACACTCCCCACCCCACGCCCCTATCTTCTGTGGCCCTGTGCAGCCTGGCTCCAGCTGCATTTTTCCCAGCCTGTTCCCCTGTGGACAACCTGCAGTGCCCTCACAAACCACCAGTGGTCCGTGGACCACAGGCTGGGAATCACTGATATAACTAATATAGACAGATAAATAGAGCTTTGAAAATATTGAAGAAGAAAATTTCACATAGTTTGAAAGACTCTTTTGAGGGATCTGGTCTTTGTTTCTCGCTTAATATTCAAAAGATGAAGACAAAGAGCATTGAGGCCCAGATCAAATTTTGTGAACAGTGTCTCTGAATGCAGTTGTTTGCCAGGTGCCTTTCCTTCTTTAGTCACATTTGGGTTGAATAAAATATATATATTCAACATGGTAGACTGAACAGATTGATCCAAATCATATATAGTCTATATATCTTCCTAACTTACACGAATCCAAATTTTGCTGCACTGCAGACATAACAGGAATCAAAAGGGCTGAGCCTATTTAGCATAATCACAAAACAGCTTGAATCCAGCCTCTGATAACAAAGAATAGTTGGTACATGAAATGAGTCACAGCACGTAATAGCCTCATACAGCATTCTTCAGCATAAACTACCTTTTGCTTTGCCACTCTGGATTGATGGCATGAACATGAGGCAAAAATATTGTTATCTAACAACCTTTGCACTATCACATTAGCAAATGTAAAAGAAGGTGTGCAAAATGTTGTATCATAACATCATGTTGGTAACTTAATGGCTTTGCCTACACTAGGAGTTTCTGATGAAAAAAATTTCCACTGTTGCTAACACTGAAGTGTGGGTGTTAATGACAGTAAACGCACTAATGTAGACAAGGCTCCCACTGTTTTTAAAACCCCATCATTTAGCAGGTGCTCAGAATTAGACACCACTGTGCTTAAAATGTCCACAGGTGCATTGTTTATATGCTAAAATTATCATGGAGCTGCATCACTTTTAACAAAAATGGACAAGTTTTGCCCCCCGAAATCCCCTGTCTAGGATAATCACAGGGTCTGATGGCTGGAGAATGTCACATAACAGCACAGGTTGACCTTTCACGGTGATGGCATTTCATGGTGATGACACATCATGATACAAGGATTTGTGGCAGTGTTTTGATGCAAGTGTGGCAATGCATCTGATAATGTGGGTTGCAGGCAACCAAAGTTTATGCCTAAAGAAATGTGTGAGTCTTTAAGGTACCATGGGACTCTCATTGTTTTCAGTGCAGCAGTGATGTACAGAGATGTTGGTCGAGTTGCCATAAAGATGCAAATTCTGAGACCACACGATAGTGTCTTCAAGGCATCATCATGTTATGATGCCAAATGATATGACATGTAATGCAATGTCATGAAGACAAGAAAGGATGAAAAACTGCACAAGTGGGTCATGGGGCAGCTGATCTTCACACCAAGATGCCAAAGCTGTAACGTGACAAAAATGCAAACACCACAGCACCTTCATGACATCCCTCTGTCTACCAAACATAGCCACATGTGCTGTTGCATCTTTACATGATCACTGTGCCACGACTGCATTGATGATGCAGCCAAAACACAAGGGAATAGGTGCTAAAGGCCCATGGCTACTCCAGGGCCATATTGACACTGACGACATCCCAAGGGTGTATGCCACAGTCCCATAGTTACACCACTGCATCGCAATGACATTGTTGACATCACCTGGATGCATGCACTGCATCATCATGGTGACACGGCTGAGTCAGAGCAATGTCAATGACATCACATAGGTGTACAGGCCACTAGTGGTTAAGGTATCATTTGAAGGGCCCCAGAACTCCAGGCCCCATTCCCCTATTGTCTGGGCCCCCTTCATGCATGTGCAGGCCCCAGCCCAGACAGGCATTTGCAACCGCCTCTTAGTATGACATCTATTGGTTATCACTCCATAAAAATATTTATCATTTTATACAGTGTTTCTGTCTATAACAATTATCGTCACAAACAATGCATAACACAATAAGTACTGTGATTAACAATGGTAGAGCGTAGGACCTGCTAGCAGCCAGGGCAGAGCAGAACATATGTTCTGCCAGAATCTTCTATTCTTGGGGGCCCCAGAACCCTGGCCCCTCACATTTGTGGGCCCCGTAACTGCCTTCCCTCTTACTTGAACCCCTGCACACCACCACTACACCAGTGTCATACAGGCCCACGCACCACCGCTAGGTGCTGCCACCAAAGCCACACGGTTGAACCGCTGCAGGGACGTTGACAACCTATGGATGCAGGCACTGCACCAAAAACCATGGTGACGCCACTGATGACATCATGAGTGCACGCGTCACAGCACCATGGTTGTGCTGTGTCATAGGGATGGTGTTGCTGACATCACAGGAGTGCACGTGCCCCAGTGCTGCGATGAGGTCACCACCTCTCCCACCCCAGCCTTCCAAAGAACGCTTGGGGCCTGGGGGGCCCCTGTGCCTCCCCCTATTATTTCCCAGCAGCCTCTCCGGCCTCCCTTGACGTCACTTCCTGTTCGTAGCAGCGAGGGGGCCACAGCCAGGCCCCTCTAAGCGAGACTTCAGCTTCGCGTCGCCCTTACCTGGGCGGCCTCCCCGGGCCTCGGGTCCCAGCCGGGCCGCCTGAGAGGGGAGTCAGCGAGCAGCCTCCGCCATGGCTCCTTACAAACGAACAGCGAGCCTCGGCTGTAACGGCGGTTCCCATTGGCTCGTGGCCCCGTCACGTGACTGCGAAGAGCACGACGGGAAATGTAGTTTCTGTCAGCAGCGGTGGGAGCCAGAGCCAGGTTGTAGCCTAAGCCTGCCGGAGCTCCAGCGAGTTAATGCGTGCATTTAATGCGCCAGGCAACGAATGAACATTAGCGTGTGCCAGCGACTTACAGGGTGGAAGTACAGTAGTACCATGTACCGCCTAGCCCTGCAGCTCCCCCTGCTAATTGGGCTGAGGTTCAATAGCCCCTGCCCCGCGCCCCAGGGCTGAACTTCTGAGGCTCCAGCTGCTCCAGAGAAGGTACTGCACTCTGTCTTCACAGCTAATCCCCCAGCCACAGCAGGACTTCTTCCAGGGCCTGGGCTACCACTTTAGCTACACCCGTACAGCCCCTCACCCCTCAAACTAGTAATGCTAAACAGCAACATCACTACACTATGGTAGGCTAGCTGACTGATGGCACTAAACTCTCACAGGCTTCCCTCCCCACTGAGTAAAAGAGCCATTTTATCTTGAGCGCTAAAGCAGGCAAAGCCTCCCTGTACAGCTAAACCTAAGTTAACATAGAATGCAACTACATCATATGAATTAACAAATAGCTGAAGGCTAGTAGAGCAGGTCACAGAGGAATACAGGTGAAGTGGACTGTCTCAAGCAGGAAGTTTTAGCATATCTATTATTATCCTGTACCTGTGTCATTAAACCACTCTTATCCCCCATAAGAGATGCTTATTCCACAATACATGGCTTGTTTACACATGACTTTAATCACCCCACACAATAATATGAACTAGAGGCCCACATTCACTTGTGTTGTTTAATTACACATTTGGTGAACTAGGACTGACTGATTTCAAGAGAATAAGCCTAAATAACTTTGGGGACTACAGCCATGTAATTCTAACTATACCTTATAATTTTTGAATAGTTGAGGCAGGCAAGTCAACCCAAAAACCCACTGATTAACTTAAAAATAGTAGCTTTAACTTAGTTGTTGACACAAGCATATAGCTGGGTCCAGCTTTCCTGAAGCATGCAGCCAGAATTTTCTTTAAATGAAAACTGAAAATTCAAAGAGCTATAGTTTCAATAAAATCAGACTTTCAGTAAAGTCATGAGGTGGTAACTGCATTCCTTTCTAAAGCAGTAACATCTTACAGCACAGTTTAGATGGCAAACATGGAATGTTTTTTATTGCCTGTACAAGTCTTCCTGGCAGTTCAGTTTTCATCTGGGTCCTCAGATACACTTGTTAGAGGAAGTCATTGACAAAAATTTCTGTAGATAATATAACCAATGGTCAGTTACAGTCAGTCACCTAACCTTGCACCATCTCAGAGCCAGGGAATAGCAAAGCTACTGCAATTGTAGTACTAGAATGAGCATTACATTGTATATAGCCTAACAAAATTCTTATGCTATTAAGTTTCAGGGCTCAAGATTGAATTCCTTTTTCTAATCCTGCCAGACTTCCACCTATTACACTCATGTGACATCTGTATTTCCGATCATAGCCTGTGCTATTGATTAACTATTTTACTTGCTGCATCCCAGCAGTCTATGCTCATCTGGTGACAATCAAACAAGCCAAATTCTCCTTCATGTCAATGGGAATTATGCCTGCAAAATGAATGCTAGATCAGCTTCCTAGTATATGACAAAGGTTAGTGCTAGCCTGTTGCTACTTGATCATTCTAGGGACTCAGTAATTTCAGTCAACAGCACTTACAAGAGTAAGGGAACTGAATTTTTTAAAAAATGCAGAAGCAGACTACTGACTGCATTAAAATTAATTATTCTTTATAAACTGATCTTATATTACTCCCCCCAAGTCACTGGTTATCTGCTGATTTTTGAAGCTAACAACATTTTAGCTGCTAGGAATACTTTTATCCATGACTTCTACACTGGATAAGTGCCCAACCATTAATTCATTTACACAAGAGAACAATCCAACTAGAAGCAAACAAGTCATGAAAGTGACATCAAACTCATCATATCTTTGGTATGGTAATCCAAAAGAGCTGGGCAACATGCTGCACTAACTGGCATTACCAACATCACTGCATAAAACGAACATTTTGTTTGAAAAGTAGAATTTAATTCATCCCATGGAATGCACTTAATTACTAATCTGCAGCTTATAGCTTTTGGTAAATAATACCAAGCAGGTAAACTGGAGCACAAAAGGAACACAAGTATAAAAATCAAGGAAATTCTATATAGGAGCACTGAACCAGGGCTATAGTTAAGCATGAACACGTCCAGAGTCAGTATGATCTCTCTCAGGAAACAGAAAAACAACTCACTGCCAGTATATGTCAGAATGGAATAAAGACATAAGCCTTACAATAAAAAAAACTATCATCTTCACGCCTGATTTTCCCCTAAAGCACTGAACCCTCAACCATGACAAGCAAAGTAACAAGAATAAAAGCAAACTAATAAGGTTAGGAATATGCAAGTTCATAGGCTTTTATTAACATCCTTAATTGCTTTAAAGAGTTACCACTGATAGAGTTAGGATCTTGTACCCCAACCACAAATATCAGAATACATTCATTCCAAAGAAACTTAATTTTTTGTATGAAACAGATAAAATAAGCAGGCTGCTAATGCAAAAAATATTCTAGCCTGCTACCTTGTAAATAAGCCGTTTTAAATTCCCCCCCTCCCCCCACCTGTGTGTGTTTGGGATGCTAATGCATACCTTACACCTCAAGACAGCCCTGTTATTCCACTAAAACCAAAGTCTGATAGATGTGCAAATACTTAGAATGAAAAATAAGGGGAGAAAGCAAGGATAGCACTAATAGGATAAAGGAATGTATTCAAATGATTGTCACCTCAATATTGCTTTAGGTGTTCCATGGAGTAGGTGGAGACAGAAGTACAACAGGAATGTATTTACACTTACAGCCTTCTCTGGTTCCCAGTGCAAAACTCATGAGACAGCACATTAAAAGTTATTTCACTCAGTACGTTTGTTCTAAACACTAGTTGATACCAGAATGGCATATCTTCCACAACATACATTTAGCAAGTTTTTTTTTTTTTTTTTTATAAAGCTTTTTACACAAAGGCCATTGCAAGGAAAAAGCCATTATGTTAGGAGAATTTAAGTTGCAGTAACATTCTGATACTCTTTACAACTCTAGGACACAGAAAATACAGGACACCCTCTCCATCTACAGATACTGCATATCTGCACACCTCACTTGCTTCATTAAAAAACATGTCCTTGTCTCCTGGCATCAGTAATTCTAAGGCAAGAGGTATAGCAGACCTCAGCAGAGAAAGCCCTCCCACCCTCTGCCTTTAATTAAACCAAGCAGTAATGTGTATATTTTAATGACAGGAATCACAATACATTTTCAAAATTAAGACAGATTGTGTTCATGCAGTCAAAAGAAAGAGGTAAAAATACATGTTATGCATATATTGTTTTTAAACTCTGTATTCAAATACAGCATTGAGCTGAACTCCAGAGCCTACTGAGAGATATGGCTGTTCTTTGGGCAGAATACGATACAGCACAGCTGGTCAAGCAGAAACTAAAAATGTATGTTCGCATAACAGAAGTCAGAACAGAGCCCTAATCGAGAATAATCCATAGACGTTAAAGATACTGATAATTTGTGAAACATGTCACTATTAAGCTGCTGTTTATATCGTGTGTTCTATTTGCAAAAGTTACAAAGAGGAAAACATATTTCCAAGTAAAAAAGTCGGTTTGTATTCACCTATCTTTAAAGCCAAGTTTTAAAAACAGCTGCATAGAATAGTTCTTCAGAGAGTTGCACCCATTCAGGCCCTCCATGCTTTACAGGATGTTGGCTGCAAGAAAGATATAGGCCAACAGAACTCCAAAGAGATTCGCCCTATGCCTATCTGCCTTCCCCCTCTCCCACATTCTAATAAAAATGTTCAAAATTTTAACCAGTCCAATATTATACCTCAAATGGAAGGAGGGGAGGGAATAGGCGGGAAGCCTGACCTTATTCTTGTCCCAACTGCACTATTCACTATTATTACTTCATATAAGACCCTGAAATACATTGTCACATGACTGTCAATATGGCAAAAGATTAATCCCTTGGTATTCTGAGTTGCCCAAGTGCAACTAATGGAAAAAAAAAAGGAATATGGGAACTCCAGAAGCCAAAGCTTAATGGATAATAAATAACATTACACAATGAAAAATTTTTTGCTCTTTGAAGGCTGGTCAAGGAGGTAGGACAGAAAGTTTTTTGGCCTCTGAACATTTTAAAATGCTTTGCCCAGCTGGTCCTTCAGATTTTGTCGGGGCACTCCACATACCCCATATGCATGATGCTTACATATATATGCTACAGTTTTCACAGCTCTAATTGTACATGTTAAAATCAAGTCAACTTACTCTATTTGAGTAAAATTTACTATCAGTAAACAGCAAGACTGATTTGTTTTCTACATACAACTTTGCATCTTTTAGTTTTTTTAAAAAAAACAGAGCAGATGACTTTGTAGTCAAAGACTACCAAAGTGTGTATTTGATATTCACATGCAAGACCAAAAGAAATCCTTAAAAATGTTATGCATAAATCATGTCAAAGGACTCTGCATCCTACCTTTAAATAACAAAACATACAAAGTTTACTAACTTTTGTGCAAAATATTAGTTTGTCAAAATATTTTACATAATAATGGAAACATGTAAATGTAGATATTGACAGAAAAAAATCTGGTTCATAGGAATTTGTCACATTGTAGTATTTGTAACAGGTTTTTATATTTCCTAGTACACAAAATTTATCACTGAAGATAAAAATCCTATAGAACAAATCCAACAGGGATTTCTCTAGGCACCTTTTCACATAGAACACAATGCGATTTTAGTTAGATCCATCTGAGTTTTGCACACAATTTTATGAGCATCACATTTTCCACGTTTTATAAGGCAAAGACAACTGTTTGAAAAAATGTCTAGATACAAAATGATGTATAATAATTTATATTTGAAAACCCTGGTATAAACAAAAGTGGAGAGATGGACACTTTATACAATAGGCTTTTTTAAAACAAATTTGTGCACAGGCTGAAGATTGTAAAGAACCTTCAGGATTCACACAGTTTTGGCTTTTCTGTACAACTGCTTATAATACATTTTTAAATCACTAAGAATGCAAACTAAAACTGCACACTACTTCAGAGGAAAAAAGTTTGACTGTGTAATTTTCTGCCCCAATTTAACAGTGGCAGTAATCCCTGCATTTGTTGTGTTTCAAACAAGGATTTTAAGAAACACACATCAAAAGGAGGAAAAGAAGGCAAAAGTTGGCAGACATCCAGCATCTAGTTTTTCCTGTTTTCTTTAAAACAATGGTGGATGACAAATAGTTTCATGATTAAAAATGATTTTTTTTAAAAATAAATACACTGTATCTGACACTTGCACTGACTTGATTTGATAAATCTTTAAGTAAACGAAGGCTTTACAGCACTTTTTGTTGCCTCAAGTCACTGGTGTTAGGTTCGAGTCCTTTTCTCTCACTGAGTTTCAAAACCTGCCATGCGATATCCAGTTTGATTAGTTAACACGCTTCCATTCTGCGCCGGAGGTGGCGGAACTGCATAATTTGGACCCATCCATGGAGCAGAAGACTGTGTCTGACTGTTGTGGAAAGAGAGGGTGAGGGGGAAATGATTACAGAAAATTCTTAGGTGTTGTACACACTAGAAAGTTTGCTCGGCAAAAGACAATGTCCGCATACTCATTACAATGACTCTTTTGTCAGCAAAACCACCCTGTTTTCTGGACAAAATAAAACCCACCCAGATGAGAGGCAGGGAGCCATTCTTGGCAATGTTTTTGCAAAAAAGTGTGTGCACAAACACTGCTCTTAGGTTTTATCACTAAAAGCAGGTCTATTACCCCAGCAAGCTTTCAAGTGCTCCTCTGATCACCTCTTTAATCTCCTCATACCACTGTGGAGAATCAACTTTGCAGCACAGCAACAGCAACCCTGCCTGTCTTGCTCTGAACTACAGCGAAGTGTATAATGGACAGTCACCGTATGTATTGCAGACAGGCCGACCCCTGGTTCTGAGCCCCAAACACAGGGAAAAATGGGTGACCTGCACATAAGCCAAGGTCCCTCCATGGCCTTAGACCTCTAACCCCAACCGTGCGCTGCTGGCTTCCCTGGACTCCTCAACATCCTCCTCAACCCCTTGGCCCTGCTGCCGCTTTCCTCACTGTCCCCGATGATGGCTTCCCCAGGCTGACCCTCCCTCCAGGGCCCCCTTACCTGGCCGCTCTGGTAGCCAGGCACAGACTGGGGCTCGCTCCCCTTCTTTAAGCTCTGCCTGGGCTGAGCACTCAGTATGGCTGCTCTGGCAGCTCGACAGATGATGAGGTTCCCCCTGGAGCATGCTCGGAGCATGCTCAGGGTGGGAGATTTAAAACTCCTAGGCTGGGGCTGCTCTCTGACCTGCGTAGAAGCCAAGTGCCCTTTTCAAAGGGGATTTTTCAGGCACAAATATCTTGGTTTATACACGAGTATATAGTACTTAATCATAGAATCATAGGGTTGGAAGGGACCCCACAAGGTCATCTAGTCCTGTAAATTTAAATCCTGTAAATCCTGTAAACTTACCTGTAAATGTCCTTCGAGATGGACTGCTCACATACATTCTCATTTAGGTATGCATGTGCCACAGCACATGGTTGCCCAGCAGCTTTTTGTCCCTGTACGGTCAGTGGCCAACAGCCTCTATGACCTGTATACCAGAGCAGTATATAGGTGGCCCTGACCCTCCCCGCTTTAGTCCCTTCTTTCCGTTAATGCCAAAAAGCGGGGACAGAGGAAGGATACAGAATGTATGTAAGCAGCCCACCTCAAAGAAGGACATTTACAGATAAGTAACTCTCCATTGTTCTTTAAGCACTGCTCACATCCATTCTGGATTAGATGACTTACAAGCCATGTTTAGGAAGGTAGGCAGAGTTAAGATTTCCCCACTTGTCAATGGCTCTGCCCAGGACAGCATGGTCCTTGTTCGCTGGACAATTGTGTAGTGGGATGCAAAAGTATCGCTGAAGACCATGTCACCACTCTGCATATTTCTTGGATCAGGACCTGTACCAGGAAGGCCACGGAGGATGCCTGCACTCTAGCTGAGTGCAGCTTGATCCTCCCTCGGAGATGAGTGTTTTGCTCTGCAGTAGCAGTCCTTGGTATAGTGAGTTATCCTCAAAGAGATGCATTGGGATATTACTGCTTAACCCTTCATGCACTGTGACTGCTAAAAAGAGTTGAGTCGTTCTACAGAATGGTCTGGTTCGTTCAATACAGGTGGCAAGTGCCCTCTTTACATCAAGGGTATGCCACCTTTTTTGGTTTTCTTAACTTGTGGATCTGGGAAGACAACGGGGAAAAAAATCTCCTAGTTCATGTGAAACAGTGAGACCACCTTGGGGAGAAAAGCTGGGTGAGGGCAGAGTTGCACCCTGTCATTATGGAATACTTGAAGTGGTGGTTCTGATGACAGAACTTTTAATTCAGAAATCCGTCTGGCTGACATGATGGCTACAAAAAATACCACCTTTCAGGATAGGACCAGCAGCATACACAAGTCTATGGATTCGAATTGGGGTTTAGTAAGGCCTTCAAGCACCAACTTCAGGTCCCAGTGTGGGACTGGTTCCCTGACCTGTGTGTATAGTCTTCCCATCCCCTTGAGGAATCTAGAAGTCATGGGGTGGGTGAAGGGAGTGACTCCCTCCAAAGTGTCATGAAAGGCTGATATAGCCACTAGGTGCGCCCTGAAGGAGGGTAGCGCTACACCATTCCGCTTTAATTCCAGGAGGTAGTCGAGGATGGACTGGACAGGGGCAGACTCTGTGGTTTCTCCCCTGCTAGTAGACCACAGGGAGAACCGTTGCCATTTTGCCCTGTACACTGCCCTCACAGAGGGCTTTCTGATAATTGATCAACACCTGCTATACACTACTAGACCAAGTTCTCTCCTCAATGTTCAGGCCATATAGTCTCTAGGCTGTCAAGTGGAGGGGTTTCAGGTTCAGGAGTCTGGGATGACCCGAGTCCCGCATTATCAGGTCTGCCTGGAGCGGGAGTGTTATGGGTGGGGCCACAGAAAGGTCAAGCAGCATACTGAACCAAGGGCTAACTGGGCCACCACCGGAGCTATCGTCATCACACCTGCCCTGTCCCTCTTGACTTTTGGCAGCACTCTGTGAATCAACAGGATTGGAGAAAAGGCACAGAGCAGGGGACCCTCCCAACTTATCAGTAGGGTGTCTGACAGGGATCCCTCTGTGCTTGCCCCTCAGACAGCAAGAATTGGTTACATTTGTGGTTCGTCTACATGGCGAAGAGGTCTATGAGGGGCATCCCCCACTTTTGGGACAGGAAGTCTGCAACCTCTGGATGTAGGGACCACTTGTGTTGGGGGAGAAAGTGTCTGCTGAGCCTGTCTGCCAGAGAGTTGCTTGCTCCTGGCAGGTGGGCTGCAACTAGATGGAAATCGTTCTCTAGTACCCACTCCCATAGTCATGTCACCTTCATGCACCATCGGCTAGCATGCTCCCCCTTCACAACTGAGGTAAAACATGGCCACTGTGTTGTCCGTAAGGACCTGGGGGAAAACCATCCAATCTCATTCAGGAACGCCCTGCAGGATAAGCAGATCACTTTGAATTCCTTTATGTTTTGTGGAGAGGAGTGTCTGTGAACAAATACCTTGGGTACAGAGGCAACCTGAGACTTGCACCCCACCAACCCAAGTCTGAGGCATCTGTGATCACAGTCACAAAGGATTGCTGGGCCTCAAAGGGGACTCCCTGGCATGCAAAACTTGGGTTTTGCCATATCGTAAAGGATTCTAGGACCCATTTCAGGATAGTGACCACGCAGTCTAGGTGGTGGTACTGTGGCCAGAACACCTCTGCTACCCACGACTACAGTGGCCTCATGGAGGTGCGCCATCTATATTACAGAGATGGAGCCTGCCATGTGTCCCAGTAACTGCAGACATTGCCTCACCATCATGGTTGGGGGGAGTCGCAGCTCTACAATGATAGTAGACCAGGGGTTGGCAACCTTTGCAACCCCCTGTGCTGGCCTCTGCTCTCCAACACTCAGTCCCTGCCAGCAGCCCCCTCTACACCCCCCCACCCCCCAAAAAGCAGCTGCCGCCTGAAAATTCAGCAATGGCCACAGTTTGGGGTGTGGGGGGAATGCTTCCCAGGCATGCCACAAAGGAGCCACTCATGGAAAGAAGCTGCCTGGAACATCCCCTCTTGGCAGCTTGCCTGGGGACCTCTGAAGAAAGAAGCCACCCAGAGTGGCTCCTTTTGGCAGTGGTATGCTGCTGAGAGGAGCCACTCCAAATGGCTTCTTTCTGTGGCATGACTGGGGCATGGGCATGGCAGGGAACCTCCACACCCTAGCTAGTCACCTTTGAAAGAAGCCACCCAGAGTGTCTTTCAGTGGCAGAAGCAGCAATTTCAGTGACATCACAAAGGGTGCCGCACGCCACTCCAAAATAGCCTCGTGTGCTACTGCTGGCACCTGTACCAGGGGCTGCCTACCCCTGTGGCTGACTGACTGAAATCTGGATTGGGGGAGGGAAGCCCTCACCCACCTTGAATCGAGATGAGACCCTATAAACTCTATGTCTTGTTGGGATCAGCTTTGATTTTTCCAAGTTTAGGAGGAGGCCTAACCTGCTGCACAGCCTTTGGAAAGAGCTGACGCTAAGCCTGACCTGGACCTGACCCTGGCCAGCCAGTCATCCAGGAAAGGGAAAATTTAGACCCCTTGTTTTCTTAGGTGGAACGCTACAGCTGTTATGCACTTTGTGAAAACCTTTGGGGCCAACAAGAGCCTGAAGAGGAGGCCTGAGAATTGGAAGTGTTTACTGCCTATTGCAAACCAGAGGAACTTGGTGTTTCAGTCTTACAGAGATGTGGAAGTAAATGTCTTTCAGGCCAACAGCTGCAAACCAGTCTCCTGGGTCTAATGAGGGAATGATCTAGGATAACGAAGCCATTCAAAAGTTTATTTTTCATAGAAAAATGTTTAGGGTGCTTCAATCTAGACTAGGTCTCAGGC
Source organism: Podocnemis expansa (assembly GCA_007922195.1). Classification (NCBI taxonomy): domain Eukaryota; kingdom Metazoa; phylum Chordata; order Testudines; family Podocnemididae; genus Podocnemis; species Podocnemis expansa. The sequence continues at coordinate 52,159,930 of ML681972.1, read as the reverse complement.
GCCTGCTTGCCTCCAAGGCTAGGAAGTATCTGGAATAGAAGTCCTTTCCCTTTTCCCTGGTGGGCACCCGTTCTATTGCCAAGTTCAGGAGCTTTTTGCATTCCTGCTACAGAAGGACCTTGTGCAAGGAGTCCCAAGTCTGGAAGTGAGGGGATGGCTTCTTGTTGGGGGGCCTGGCCCTGAACTAGATGGAGTAACTGTAGGACACTGTGTCCATTATCTAGCAGTCCAAAGTGATCTTGGCCCCGAGTTGCCAGAATGGGGTCAGTTGGTTTCAGAATGGTCGTGGTTGGGGTCCTCAATCAGGGGGTCAAAACTTTTGTCTCTCGGCTGGTTGGCAGCCACTGTTGCCTTGATGGGAAGGCTGGTTGGGGCCCTGTCACATCTGCCTCTGTCTGTTTCCATAGTGGCGCTGCGATGACTGGAAGGGCCAGCAGCATGGGCCCCGCCTGAAAGGGCCATCTGGTGGATTGCAGGGTGTACATCCTCCCCAAGGACCCGAGCGTTACCTGGAAGTCCTTTATGCTGTGGAGCTTGGTGGTTGCCTCTGCTACCAATGACGGGTCTTCAAAGGGGAGATCCTGAATGGATTGCTGCATCTGTGGAGACAATCTGGGCCCCTGAAGCCAAGCTGTTTGGCACACGGCGGTGGCTGAAGCCACCCCCTGCTGGCATTGTCTGCCACATTCCAGGACATGAGCCGTGTCACGTGGGCTGCCAAGAGACCCTCCTCCAGAAGAGTGTTGTAGTCCAGCCTATGACTGGCAGGGGTGAGGCCCCCAAACCTTTGCATGGTTGAACATGCACCTGCCCATGAGGGCTTGATGGTTCGCTATACATTACTGTAAGGCCGTAGTGATAAATCTTGTGACCGAACAGGTCCCGTTTCTTGGCCTCCTAATTCTTTGGGGTAGCAGAGGGCTGCCCTTGTCTTTCTTGCTGGTTAACGCTATGTCTACACACACATCGTTATTTCGAAATAAGGATTTCGAAATGAGTTATTTCGAAATAAAGTCCTTATTTCGAAATAAGTTAAATTTGAATTAACAAAATGTTAATTCGAATTAAGGGAAAGCCTACTATCGAAATGGCTGTTATTTTGAAATGGTTATTTCAAAATAAAGCTGTTTGGACATGTTTCGAAACAGTTGTTTCGAAACAATGGTGTTGTTTTGAAACAATCAGGGTTTAACCTGTTTTGAAACAACAGTTCTTATTTCGAAAGGACAGGATCTGTCCTTTTGAAATAAGAAAACGTCATGTGGACCAATATCTTTTATTTCAAAATAACCAGTGTTATTTTGAAATAAAAGTGCTGTGTAGACATACCCTAACTGTATCCACCACCAGGGAGTCCGGGGTGGGGTGGGGTGGGTGAACAGGAAGCTGCACTTGTCCACAAAGACTGGTACTTCCCCTCTGCCCTCTTGGACACCAATGGAACTGAGGGCAGAGTTTGCCATCAGGCCCATGCAATCTTTAGCACCCCTTCATACATTGAGACTGCCATCCTTACAGGTGGGGCAACCTCACAAATGTCAAAGAGAATAGCCAAGTTCTCTCTCATCACTTTGATGGGCAGGTTGAGGTTGGCAGCCAAGCACTTCAGGAGCTTCTCGTGCACTCAAGGGTACTCCGAGAGATATGGACTGCTGATACCTGAGAAAGCAGCCTAAGGACAAGGACGTGACCCTAGGGCTGTCTCTCCCCAGTCCTGAAGGGCCCTCTCCTCTTGCATCAGAGTCCACGATGGACCCTTCTAAGTCCCGTCCCCCTTGGGACGTAGCTAGCCTCAATGAGCCTAGGAAAGGGGTTCTCTCTGTGAACTCCCAGGGGCTCCAGGAGGACCACAGTGTGGTTCAGTCCCTCAAGGTCTGCAGTGCAGGGGCTGGTGCCAAAGGCCACTTTCCTTCCTATGTGGGGGAGCGGTACAGTACCCTGTGCTGGTTCTGTACAGGGACCAGCCCCTCATATGTGTTGGTGTCAGTGATCCCTGAGGTGTTGAGCACTATATCAGTGCAGAGAGGGATGTAGTCCTGGAACAGGAGTGTCTGTGCCAGGATGAGGAGGACAACCATTTCCTCCTTCACCTCCTGGCTGGGTGCATCAGGGGTGTAAACGAGAGTGTCGGTGATCACCTGTGCCAGTGTTGGGGGTTTCCAATTGAGACGGGGACTTAGTATGGTGCCGTTTAGGTGATGGTGCCAGTGATGGCTCCCGTGACGAGGGTTAAGGCAAGAACCAGAGAGGTGACTGTCTGCTGTTTCTGGTTCCAAGTCTGATGAAGACTGGGCCCACTGCATCAGGGATGGAGAGTGACTGTTCTCAGAGCTCCCCAGGAGCTCCACTGGAGGGGAAGACGACACCAGGCATGCCAGTGACAGGCAGCAGCTGTGCCAGGCGTCCCCAGAGCAGCTGAATGGGGAAATGGGCATGGAGGCCCGATCCTGTGATGAGCTCCCATGCTGCAGACTTGGGCCCTGTACCAGCTCCTTCTGTGCTGGGCTCACCCCGTGATTGGGGCCAAGCCTCTCAACATGATAAGTCTGGGCAGTGGGCAGTGTAAGGGTTGGCAATCGCTGCTTCAAACGCCTCCAGCGCAGATGGGACCCGGAGCAGTTTTGAGGTGCCAGTCTGTGGACCCCCCTGAGTTGGCAATTTTGACGAAGGGAGGTGCCAAGGTTTCTCTCCCCTGTGCCACATCTTCCACGTGGACTCAGCCAGAGTGCAGTGTTTCCCTGATTTCCCAAACAAGGACCTGTGCCGAGGAGGGGCTGGTGCTGACTGCACCCTGCAGAATGTGCTGATGGCGCAGAGGTCAGCCCAGAAGCCAGGCGCAGGGCCTCCTCCAGTGCCATGGAATGAAGATGATTTTCCCACTCCTTCTGAGTCCTTGACTTAAAGGACCAGCATACCTTGTACATGTCAGTTCGGTGGGCCTCTCCAAGGCATTTCAGGCATTTCTCACGTGGGTCGCTGATTGAGAAGGCCTTCCTACATGCGGCACAAGGCTTGAAACCAGCCATGGTCAGGTCCATGCCGTGCCATGTGTTATCTTCTGGATGAGCAGGAGGGATAGGCTCTCCGGCACAGTCCGAGCCAGGATAGAAACAAAAAAGGATTCCAAAGTTGGAGAAGAGAAATAGAGATGAAGAAATGGACAGGCCTTTGCAAACCTGCAAAAGTGAGCAGTTCCAGCACCGTCGCAACAGGAAGAAAGAAGAAACTGAAAGTGGGGGCAAGGTCAGGGCTACCTATGTATTGCACAGGTGTCCAGTCTGCGGGTGCATTGGCCACTGCCCCTACAGGGTCAGGCTAGGGCAAAAAGCTTCTAGGCAACCATGTGCTGCAGCACAGACACCTAAAAAAGAATGGATGTGAGCAGCGCTTGAAGAACTCATTTGCTGTGCAAAGCCAGGGAGGGAGACTGGAACTTATGCAAAGGACTGTCTGAGGAGGTGGGGTGGGGAAACTCAGGACTCCTTGTTTGTTCAGCTATTATCTGTCTGTATAGCAGCTTCAGCCTTGGGATCAGACTGATGGCTTCCAGGACCCACTGTCTGAACTTACAGGAGTAGTGCGTACACACTCCTCAGTGTAGCTTAAAGCAGACAGGATTGCCAGTTGCTGTGCAGTGAGCTCTCGGCAGTAGTATGAGACACTTGAAATATCATTTGTTTTGAAAACATTCAGGGACTTTGAAGGGGGAGGGAAGCAGATGGCAGGCAGTGGAGATCAAGGAGGTGACCACAGCTGTTTGTCTCTTCCTGCATGTGTGCATTTCTCTCTCTCTTTCACACACCCACCTCGCCATCAACCCCACCCCGCCTTTTCTGTGGGCTTGCTGGGTGTTTGGCAGTATGAGTTTTGCTGACAGGGCACTTTAAGAGCAGCTGTCATGCTACTGTCGATTTTTCATCGCCTGACACTGTGCCTGTCCCATGAAGCACTGCAAACCCTTTCCAAAGCACACTGCATGCAGTTGCATGCAGGGATAGCTACCCACAGTGCTCTGCTCACTTGGTCAACAAAAGACCTGACAGTCTGAATGCAATCCACTAACAGGAGACAGTGTGGATGCACAACAACAATTTAATTATAGTGGTGTCTGTATGCCAGCAAAAAACTCTAGTGTGTACATAACCTTAGTCTCCAATAAGACTGAATTTACATAGAAATTGGAAAGAACTGCAGTGAAAGCTAATTAGACATTTCCAAGTCTTGGTCAATAGAAGCATGCCCAGCAAACAGAAAAACAAATGCCTAAATGTAACCACAGCTGCCAGATGATATGGCTTTAGGCAAGTCATTTAGGACCATACTTGAGTTCTATGAATTTAGTTCACTATACCAGATTTGAGTTCTACTGCTGATAAATATATCTCCAACATTTAATCCCTAGCTGCACTGAGGTATTCTGCATAAGAAGCCAATTTTCAGATCCATATTTAATATAGTTCCAAAGGGGCAGTCATGTTAGTCTAGTCCAGCAAAAGAAGCAAGGAGCCCTGTAGCACTTAAAGACTAACAAAGTGTCCAATGGAGTGGGATTCTCTCCCACGAAAGCTCATGCCATAAATTAAATTGTTAGTCTAAGTGCCACAGGACTCCTTGCTTCTATATTTAATATAGCATTCATCATCCCAAGACACAAGTGCATTATACACAGACATCACTTCACCCTGTCTTGTGATGCACAGTCGGGTATGATCTATGTAACTCTTACACTGAAAAAGTGAACAGAATTTTAAGATTTAATGCCAGTTATGCCATGCAATGGAGTTCCTTTATGAATGCACATAAACACTGCATTATTATAGTGTCATGTTTCCTGCAGCCTCGTGTGTACTTGTGTGAACCACATCCCAGGTATTTCACATGGCTTGGGGGGAAAAGGAAGAATCAATGAGAGGTGCCTCTGTCAGACTAGCAAAACCCAGACCCAGAGAAAATACTAATGACAACGGGCAACAATGTCTGTAGCACCCCCTCAGTAAAGGGGGAGATCTCCCACCCAAGATCGCCTGAGAGAAGGGTGAGGAGGGAAGTAGTACATACACTTGGAAGAGAGAGGGGACTTTTTGCCAGAGGAACACCATCTTGAACCACCTCCATCTGCAAGAAGGATTGGACCCTGCCTAGAATAGGTAGAGACTGGCTCTAAAAGCAGCATCAGCCATCTGGACAGTGAATTTTAGGTTAGAATGCGACTTGTTTTTTATTTACTTGTGGTAACCCCTGACTTCATTATTAAATGATTGTGCATTGACTTGCTATATACTCACTTAAAATCATATTCTAATCAGTAAACCAGTATTTGTTTTATCTAAAGCTGTGTGAACTTTAGAGAGGGTGAATGAGCAGAGCTGGAGCACTCTCATTTCTTTAATAAATGGCAAACCGGTGTCTACGAGTCTACAGTCAGTGGGGAAGGGCCCTGCTACCTGCAGGATGGAAGTTTCTGGTGAGGCTTCTGGGGGCTGGAGGACTGTCCGGAGTGGCTGGAGAGCACACACCCACTGCCTGTGACCAATTACACACAAACAGCTGGTGCAGACTGTCCCAGGAGTGAATGGCCACATGGCAAAGCAAGGTAAGATGCAGTCCAGGAGTAGGCTGTAGGGATGACACAATGGCACCCCAGACCAGATTCTGGAAGGGGAACGTCACAACCCACCACTGAGAGAATGGCAGCTGTTAGAACTAACTAAATACTCATCTAATTTAAAAATTTAGAGAAATTGTAATTAGGTGTACTATATTTACCAGAGTTAGAATTTGCCTAGGACAAAGGAACTAAATATGCCCATACTTTCTGAAGTCCAAGATGACCATGAGTAAAGAGAGTGTTATTTTGACCATGATGCTGGCATAAACATCCCCTATTCTAAAAGGTAGCTCAGGTATTTTTGCAAGGGTAGTAGTCCCTACAGCTGGAAAATATTTCAAGTATGGTAATTATTCTGCCTACCTAAATCTCCTCTTGTACTTTCAAACAGAAACTGAATCTAACCTTTTTATATCAGTTTGCAATAGCATAAGTTTCTTGGACTTCTATGAATCCTAAATTCAAATGATGATTGCCCCCTAATGCAGCATCATTCTTCATAATTTATTTATAGCACACAGATCAGTTAACATGCACACTCACCTAAATCCCTGTTGATTCCATGCCTGTCCATACATTCCATATGCAGGGACTTGCCAACCATTAGGCATGTACTGACCAATTTGCTGTGCATTTCCATACCACTGGCCCCACTGTCCATACGCCTGAGGATATCCAATTTGATTCTGAAAAGAAAGGTGCAACACTGAAAACATTTAACACATCCCTGTTTATCCACTGATGTAGAAATCAAGCACATCCTACCTATCAAGCTAGTCTTTAATCAGGAACTTGAGAGTGCATGTTAGCACTCTATTTTGACAGTTACTCTAGAATGTAATTGAGCAACTCCCTCTAAATGCAAGATATATGAAGAGCTACCCCTCCACTACCCGCTTCCCCACAGTATACTGACTGTTCTCTGGAGCAAAGCAGGCTAACATTAGAGGTAATTTTCTTTCAGAGAGCACTGCAGGAAAGAGTGAAGTTAAAACTATTCACTGTACAACAAAAGTGCAAACGTTTTAGACACTAAAGCTCTTCTCTGAAGCTCAGTTGTTGACCAAAATAAAATTCTGCAAGTTCCATGCAGGTTAATTTTGACCAATTATCTTAAGAGGCAGACATCATAGAAACAAGGACTAGTTTGTAGGTCACATGTACGATGCGACCCTGAAATCCATATGCATTTTTCTGGCCTAGAAGTCTGTTAAAATCTATCACCTTCATACAAATTAGTGTAAATTTATTCTCTCACCTGCTGGATTGGATTGATCATATCTGGTGTTTCTTTACCCCAATAGCATTTCACAACATGCCCTTCTATAGTAGTTCCATTGACAGAAACAATTGCATGTGCAGCACTTTCATGAGAATTGAACCTGTTAAGATGCAAAGAGAAAATCAATATATATCCACCTTCAAATGAACCCTCCTATAGACAAGTTACAGGCACAGTCACTCAGGAAGCATGATATTAGTACAGAAGAGTCAGAAGCAAGAACTGAAATCTAGTGTTACCATCTCTCCTTGAAAACGTTGCATAAAGGCACTTAGATTATAGGTAAAATTTGATTGTATTAATCTACACTTCACTATTGACAACATTCTCAGTGAAAAAAATTATGTCAGATAGTGCTTTTATAAACAGGATTCTGAACCTGCAAGAATCATCATATCCAATAACTACAATTAAGAAATTATAAGAAGTATACCTTGGTTAACTCACATCAACATTACCACACAATAAAGACAACATTATAGTTAAACTGTAGGCACTAAAGGATAGATTTAAATCTATCTAAATTAGGTGTCTCTTAGAAAGATTGATGCCAATGGACACCAGGACTTAACACGTTTTCAAGGGAAAGTAAAACAACGTTGATCTTAAAAGTGAGCAAAAAAAATTGACCTACCGTATAAATGAGTACCCTTTATCTGGGAAAACTCGAATTTCCATTATCTGCCCAAATGGAGAAAAGGTCTGGCGCATTAGCTGTTCTGCAGAATAGACAATCAAAATTAGGAAATACTGCTGATTTTTAGAGGTTTTTTCCTCCTAATATCCAAAATTTGGAAGATGACATACCTGTTAATCCTGAAGTAACACCACCACAATATACAGTACAATTGCTTGGACTGGATTGATTTACAACATCATCGTAAGACAGCTGTTTAGTGTTCGCTGTATTAAAAAAAATGCCGTCAGTTTTTCACTTAAATGACTTACTTTCCTCTTGTCTTCAGAAGTCAACACAAAACAAAGATTCCTAGGGTTTTCTGGGCTACTAAATCACACTAATACCTCCTCTAAATCTTAATTTTATCTTTAGTCTTCTCTTACAAAATATACAGCTGTAACTGCGCCCCCCAGAGGCAGTTTTAAAAGTCTGAGACATGTAAATTAAAGAACTACAAGCACTAAAAGGGACATGAAATTAGCTGTTTTTAAAAAAATGCAAAAACAGAAGTGCATGACAGAAGGAAAGCTCCATTCAAATACATGATGATCTTAAATAAGGAACTTGTAAATTCCTAATGTTGAATGGATTGCCGGTGCATAAAGTGTTCAACGGGATGTCATTTAATTAAAATTCAGGAGATATAAATCTGTGTTTTAAACACATTTAATGGAAGCATTTTCTTCCATCAGTTTAGCTGTAAATACCACCCCATCCCTTCCAAACCAGAATTTTCACCACAAAACCAAACTGCCAGAACAGGGGAACAAATTAAACCACACATACTATTTTCATTGTCCAAGCTGACAAATGCAAGACTAATTAAGTACTGAAACATAACTGAAGCATTTTAAAATTAAGCTTAAACATTCATATGTTTAAAGAAATATGTTTAAGTTATAATTTAATATATTTGTTCAAGCAGAATCCTTGGTTCTGAAATCAACAGTGCATAGATTTTTTTTCATGCTAAAAGGCTCTAATACTTGCAGCTAGAATGCAGGTGTTCTCTCTTTCATATTTGGGTGGAGGCAAGGTGGACAGAAAGCTAAAAACCTACATTCATATGTACTCTTTGGAGCTGGAGGTTTTCGTGTTGCCCAGTTAGTTCTGATTTGTCTTCCACCAAGCCACTGTCCACCCATCTGCTGAATAGCATTTTCTGCATCCTGTCCACAGGGGAAAAACATTTTTTCAGCAAATTCCTTTTGAGCAACACCATACTAAAAGCAAATCACTGTAGGTCTGTTAGACTTGTATTGCCAAACTTATAAAAATACTACAATAAAATCCCTACTTCAAAAAAAGATGTTCAAAAGAAGGGATTAAGACAGTTATTTTTGGCTAAACAAAACTCAACCAAGAAGAGTTATGTGTTCTTGTACAGCCTGACTGATCAGATGTGCCATTAAATTGAAAGGGCATAGGAACATTTCTTCAACTGACTTTACGTCTCTGTCTCTTATCTCCATTCAGGATCTCTCAGACCTAATGTTCTAACCTCACCTGGCTTTTTAGTATATGCTCTGTTCCCCCCAGCCTCTGGCAAAATCTTCCAGTATTTAAAATATACTTAGCATTCAATAGCTCGCCTTAATCATCCTTCCTTCCAAAGTGTATTATTTCAGTGAGAAAGGATATCTGAAGCCATACAATTATTAGTACCTTGACCATAAAGCAGCTGTAAGTTGAAAGTTTGATTATTTTATGTTAAATATTAAATTGGTTAACTCCATTTTCATCCCTTATGTTAAATACTTTTCTACTTCAGGCTACTAATAAGGCTCTGTGAAAACTGATTAACTAATGCAAATCCTTTAGAAGTATTTCCAAATACAAGTTGCTCTACAGTTAATTGCAAGCAGACCTTTAAGTACTAATACACTTCCATTCCACCAGAGCCAAATAACCCAGTCAAAATGTGTAGCTAAAATTTCCAGACATTAAATTGTCAGTTCTAGTGAGCATTCTAATTTTCACCTCTACACATAAACCCTTTGCACTTCGGATGATAGTCGGGAAGTGCTAAATACTCTATTAACATGAATGAAGCCTTACATAACACAGGATAGCTAGCAACACTACTACTTACCCATTTATAGAAAGGGAAATTGCTGTAATAGTAGGTATAAAAGGGACCAAAAAATATACACATGCTTAACACTGCTGTTTTCCTGAAAGCAACCACCAAGATTTCAGAACTCATAATACCCACAATGCTGTTACTTACCCATTTATTAAAGAAGGAAACAAAGCCATATCCTTTAGATTTTCCTGTTGCCATATCTTTAACCACTCGTGCATCTCTAAAAAGCAGAAGAAATGTCTAGTTTAGTGTTTAAAAAAACTTAAAATTAAAGTGAGTCAGAAAGCTCATTTTTATATTTCACTTTCATTAAAGTGAACTGTTTAATGAACCATCAACATATTCAAAACAAACTTTTCCTTTTCTAAACAAAAACATTACTAGTGTTTTGTCATGTAGTAGCAAAATTAAACTTAATTTTGTAAACATGCAAATCAATAGTTTCTCTAATAAACACATTTTACAATAGTCGGTTCCCAGTTCAGAAAACTTTTATATATTGTTAAGACACTAAGCATGGTCAAAGCAGCTATTCAAATGACTCACTTAAGCCACACAGCTGACTAACATTAGCTGAAAGGCTCTCTTTAACCATGCAATTTATAGCTTGCTAATAGCCAACACATTCTACCTACTCATTAAAAATATAAAATAGAAAAATGAAAAAAAATAGGAATTAAAAGGCATACGTCGCCTGTTAACTGAATTCTTTAATTTTCTCAGGTCAATTCGTTACCCCCTTTTTGGACTGTGGGCAGCTGTAAATTTTGAAAAATTGACATTTTCAGAAATGGTTGCATTATTGAAGAAAATAAAACACCAAAAACATTTACTTTTAAACTATATACTATTAAAGAATTTTCAACTGCATTTGTAAACAGCAACTATACAGGATTGATTGGAAACTACAAGATATAAAAGGCAAAATTTATAAAAGTAAATAAGAAAACTACAACGTTTGTCCACTGTGAACTGTAGCTTGTAGTTAGCCATGGCAATTCTGTCCATTCTTCTGAGACACTCTGCAAAATAACCAGAGCCCTATTATTTGAGATTGAGTGAAAAAAAAAAAAAGGAGAGACCCAGCTACAATAGCTAAAAACCCCATTTGTGGAAAGTCTGATTTTATTCAATGGTGTTTCTCAGGCAATTTGTGTACAGTTAGCCAAGTATCAAGATACTCACACATATACCCTCCCAAACCCGGCCCTCTCCAGCCCCACAAACACACAGGCACTTTTGAAAAAAACAAGACAAAAAAAACCAGTCAGCAAGTCATGCAGTGTAATGTAACGGCTTTATAAAATATGGTTTAGATCAACCAGCATAATATAAGCACAATATTCAGTATTTCAAGACTGGCAGAAAAATCACAAAGAAACATTTTATGATGCCAGTTTTAAAACTTCACAAATTGTCTTCTGTATTAAATCTAGTACTTCTACACATACATCCCTAGAATTTACATATCACTAAAAGGCCAACTAAAAGATCACTTCCACACACTCAAGAATGAAAAATAACTTCATAAAGCCAGCAAGTGTTAAACTGCTTGCAATCCTGTTTTACCAAGAAGTCTGTATTTGGGCAATACGCTACAAATTGCCTGAGAACAGTCATTTGTGTAATCTTATTAAATCAGTTGCTCTGCACCACCTAAAAAAAGAAATAAAAGCTATGCTATACTTACCCTCAACTGAAAACTTTGAAAATAAGACTTGAGAACAAGTGAAAACATGCAGACACCAAATATAAAGGGAGACTGCAATTAGGATGTATGCATTTACACTGCATAAAGATTTAATTGTAACAAAACTAAAGAATTCTTACATGTTAATCACCCATTGGTTCAACTTTGATTTCACAGAAAAATCAAGGCATGTGGGAATCACATTTAAAGGAAATAGTCAATGACTAAAGAGTTAAATGTACAAAAATGTATTTTCTCTATTTCATTTAACAAATATAAATATTCCTCACAAATCCAAGTAACTGTGTGAAATCAACATCCACTCTATTACTATTAGCCCTTACTTTTTTAGAACAACAATTTACAACGAACAAAGAGGGATCTTAAATCAATTACTTCTACGGGCGAAAAATAAGTCAGTTTGAGCAAATGTGGCCTCGAAGGATTTTCAGATAGTTAGCCTACAGTTAGGTACTGAATATCCCAAACAGAAAGAATAAGCATCACTCACACAAGTTATTTGAAACTACTTTAAAAAAAAATAGACATTATGTCCTATGAAGACTGGATAATCAACTCTAGTGCAGAGTGGATCATCACTATCAGAATTTCTTCTGTAACAAAGTTAATGATATACAAAGTTGCAGTAAACCTTCTATTTTTCAGACATGTGGTACAGTTTAAGTGTTATTTTATATCATCATAACCACCCTTCATAGGAACTGAAAAAACGTAAAGGCAGAACGTTTAAAATAGCATATGTTTGGATGTTAAACCACCCACTCCCCGCCGATAACCACAGTGTAAAGGTATATAATTTTAGAGTAAGGCTATCCCTAAACATAAAATGCTACAGCAGCACGTTTGCGGTGGCATCACTGTGTGTAGACCAGGGCTCAACAAAATTGTCCCCAGCTAGGCACCAGCAGTTTTATTTTTGGTTTCCAGAGGACGCTCCTCCACTGCATTTCTGCAGAGGAGCTAGGAGCCAGGCTACAAACCCCAATCGCCACAACAACCTGGCACCTTGGTTTTGTCAAACCCTGGTGTAGACATTCACCGTAATGACAGGAAAAGTTCCCTGGTCACTGCAGGCCTCCATGAAGCAGTAACTAGTTCAATGGAGGAATTCTTCCATTGACCTAGCATTGTCTCCATTAATGGCTTAACTATGCCTCTGAGGGGTATTGATTTTTCTTACCACCAAAAACCATAGCTATGCTGATGTAACCAGCACTAAGTCAGCTCCCAAGAAAGCTTTGTGCAGTTAACTGCTACTCCAGTATTTTGGGGGTGGAAGGATGGTTGAGCTCTGAAAGAGGATCTGCCTAGTATTAACATCAACACAAATTTCAATGTACAATTTGCTCATTCCCAGACTAATCCTTCTGGATGAGGACCAGATAAGACCTATTTTAGAAGCCACCTGTTATTTAGGAGAGTAGATGTTCACTTATGTGAAGAAACGCTGAAATCTCTCTCTCTCCACAAATAACTATACCTTCTACCTCTATAGAAAGAGAGTGACTAAAAATGCAAATGGTAAATTAATGTTCACTAAAATGAGGAAAATCTCCTGTAGATCAAGTTTTAAAACCCTATCATAATAAGAAACCAAACTAGGATTAAGTCAATACACTGGACTTCATAACAAAAACTTGTTTCAAGTAAAAGCTTCACACCACAACACTTCAAAACGTTCACTGCACCAATATCAAGTACAAGTAGTGTTATAGGGCAAATGATTAGTTGCGGTTTTGAAGGAAACAAAATAAGTTGCTCTTAGCTCTGCAAACAAACCATGTATTTAGATATGCTTTTCTAACTGTAAACACTACTTATGTACATCAATATAGCAAATACTAATGACTAGGCAGTTGGAAAACTGATCACTACCACCACCCAGTTAAGAACTTACACACACTGTTCTCCTTGTTAGCCCATCTCTCAACCTCACTGGCTCATTCATTTCTCCCAACCACCTGTTAAATCTTTTCTTTTAGACTCAACTCTTTGTGCCAGGGCCTGTTACCTTATTACATTTGTATAGGGCCTAGCAGAATAAAGCTCAACGTGATCATGGCCTTTAGTTGTTACAAGACAAGCATAGCTACAACCAAACTGATGATTAAAACTAGAAGTACAAATTGTTCTACTTAGCAGAACATATGTATTAAATATCTAGACTACCATCCAAAAAAATCGAAATCTGACTGGACCTGAATGTGGTCATGGAATCTGATCCACACCCACACTCACACTTTTTAAAGAATGAATATATTTAGTGAAACACATGAAATAGAAAACCCAAGTCAGAGAAACTTCCAATATCTTATCCGCCAAGTCACACAAGGATTTCTACAGTACTAAAAGCTACAAATAGACTAAATTTTTCTAAAAAAGCAAAACTGATGGCTGGGGAGTAGTTCTATTGTGTATCTCTACTTATTACTTAACTACTAAAATTCTGACCTCTCTCTGTAACACAAAAAATAAGTGTATGCTCCACTGCTGTGGTCATTTTTTGCAACTGCCCTAGACATTTACTTACTGTAAACACAAGCTTGCCTCCAGTAAAAGGGAATGTTTAGTTAATTTCCCCCTAAGAAATTACTTACGATATTCTTCCAAATGGAGCAAAAGCTGCTTTTATATCTTCAGTTGTTATTTCTGGACTGAGGTCTCCAACAAAGACATGGAAATGGTCTTATTGGGGGGGAAAAAAAAAAGAGAAGAAAAAATATAATGTACAAGTTTGAAGAATGTTCCTGGAAACACAAGCAATATAAGCAACTGTATATTGCATTAACTTCATGTATCTGAGACCTACATGGCAAATTAAAATCCTTTCCCTATCAAAGATAACATTTACCACCTTTTACAAAGATAGTCATCATTTGGTGACACTACAGCGAAAGTTTAATACTACTACTGTTATATACAGTATTTAACTTGATTTTGTAGTTCTGTTCATATCCAGTCACTGGTGTATCATATGAAACTTGCAAATGTTTACTTAAAAGCCTAAGTTTAATTTAAAAATCTTAATGTTATAGTAGTAGTGTTTAATTTAACACATTTGCGGGTAGTTTATTAACTACGCAAAACTCTACCAGCTAAAGTATCTAGTGGTTTTGTGAGCAATGTGGAATAAAATCAGCTAAAGAAGTAAGATGAATGTTGAACCTAGATACAAAATGTTTGGTTTAAACCATATTTTGTGAAGAACAAATAAATACCTTGCATTGCAAATTTGATGTTAAAGAATTTGACAGTTTTCTCAAACAGTTTTGGTTGCCCAGCCATTACATCATGTGAATCCAATGCAAGTGAACTAAGACTAAACTCAATGGAATGGAAACAGTAGTCCTTCAATTTATGTCAGAGCCATTACAAAGAGCACTGGAGAGAAATAAAGATCTCACATCTCAGGATTTTTTCACTTTGATTAAACATTTTTCATAAAGCACATTAACAGTTAGTTATATAGACTCACTTGTATTACAGCCAATGTGAAGCTTATAAATCCACTACAGAACTACTATTTAAACCGCATTCTTAAAAGCGGTTTAAGACTGGCCAAGTACAGAAGCAACACACTGGGTTGCCATGAAAGGGGAAGGAAAGAACCCAATTTCAGAAGCAATATGAGTACTCCAAATGAGTTTGTATGGAGCACACAGACAACAGCCTTGAAGGAAGCTGGTTATCTTGCCCTCACAGTGGGAGAAATTCTGGAATAGCAAATAGAGTCAAAGACTACAAGAAACACCAGAATGAAATAGTGGGCAACAAGCCACATTCTGATGCAATGGGGAAGAGAGGGGGAATTCTTGCTACAAAAAACAAAAACCAGAATAAAAAAACCCCAAAACAGCTTCAGCTAGTTAGTGAATACCCTTGAGAGATTTCATTTTATGTTTAAGAAGATACAATTACCTTGTGAACGCAGTGTGCTGACAACGGTACTACCTGATGACAAAGATTAGATTTGTTCTTAAGTTTATTAACACAAACACATTAAATATCATCTTAGGATAATGATCAAAACTTTATTGCAAATGTTTGTATGATGCTTATTGCTTATGTTTAAAAACTGAGCAAATCAAAAAATTACTCAAAAGCATGAAGGACACTTACTGCTGGTATCTTTCTTCTGGCTGCTGGGGGTTGTTGCCCAGTTCACTTTGACCTCCTACAAATAACATTTGCATAAGTTATATCCAAGTAAACACAAACCATATTATCATGTTTGCAATTATTTGTATACTGAGACACAAGGTACACGAGTTTGTGGTGAAAGAATCTAAATGGCTAAAGTTTCTGGGCAAACTGTTCTATTTCAAGCTACATTAAGCATTTTACAGTGAAGATGAAAATTAGCCTCTTACTACTCTGCTAGTCAGGCCTTCAAGATCAGAGGAATTAAAATATTATGACCATTTTGCCTTTGTCCCTGCCCCACTTCTGTACCCAGCTCTCCTCTGAATTGTTAGCATTCAGTTTTACTAACACAGTGATAAAGCTCAAATGAAGTTAAGACTTCTTCACTTTATAAGATAAAACAGGAGAAAATATTTACCTTTTGTGGCTCACTTCTGCTTGTTTGTGTTTATTTTAAAGATGTTTCATCCACATAATTGCATATATCGACATGTTATTTCCACTGCAACTCCCCCTTTAGACATGACAGCTTACCTTACCCATTATCTTCCGTCCATTCATAGCAGCTAAAGCCGCAGCTGCATGACGATGCTCATAAAACTCCACAAAACAGTATGGATCATTTCCAGCTGTCTGTTTAAAAACAAAAACAAAAACACAAAAAACATACATTATGAAATGTTACCCAAGACTTCAAATTTTACTGAGATTGTAGCTGGTGCACCACTCTATCTAAATAACAACCTTTCACACAAAGTCTACTGCAAGATTTTAAATCAGCCAAATATTAACTTATTAGAAAATTTTTTTAAAACAATGCTCTGGTGGTCATCTTGACAGCATGTTGACGCCCCACCCCTTTTGATATAACAAAAAAAACTAGATTACATTTGAGTTCAATTATGAGATATGCTTTATTACTTTTACAAAATCCTACCCCATAATCAAAGTTAAGCTCCCCAGCATTCTTCCTGAAGTCTTTTCATCGTTCTCATGAAAGAAGTTAAACATGCTATACCGAGTGAGGAAAACTGGCCAAGTAAAAGTCCTTACATCCATGATCATTTTGCAGTTCTTGCATGGTCCAATTTGGCTGAACAGTTGAAGGATTAGTGCTTCAGTCACATCTCTTGACAGGTTACCCACATATCTGTAAAATTAAAAAAGCTTAGATATATACATGCTCCTGTTATTTATTCCATTTCACGTTAAAAATTAAAGCAAGAACTTCTGCTCCAAGCACAATCCCTTAACTGAGCAAAATATTTTATTACATGAATTCACAAATTCAACCCTTCTGGAAGATTTTTTGTTTCAATCAGATGTCCATCAAAACTCATTCTAACTTCAGATTATGGAGCTGCTCCAATAGTAATGTTATTTAGCTACTACAGTGATGAGTACAATGTAAAAACCTAAATAATAGTCAACTTCAATGCTCACATGAATTACTGGACTGATAGCCATCTACTGATTAAAGAACAACCTGGCCCAGAAATTGCATGGAGCTCCATATGGATAGATTTGTGCCTTGGCAGATCTCTGTTGATTTCAGTGGGGCTCCACGTAAGCACAAGGCTCCTTACAGGGTTGGAACTTTAGCAGGGAAGAGCCTGGAGAACAGTTCACATTAACGTGCTTCAACTATGGCTTGGATAATGATTACAACCATCTCTGAACATATCTGTACTACAGTAGTGCCTAGTCTTCAACTGAGTTCAGGACCTCATCATGCCAAGTATTTGTACGTACAGAGCAAAAACATAAGTCTTTGCACTATAGAGCTAACACTATAAATAAAGAAGATACACCAAGGCTGGAAGAAATGGAGCATGATCCCCATTTACAAATGAGAAACTGAAACAAAGGCTGTGTCCACAGCATGCAATCATATAGCACAGATAACCTACACTTGACAGCAAGTGTTTTCCCCATCTGTTCAAGCCCATCGCCTTGCTGAAGAAAGTTTGCTAAGTTACTGAAGCATTTGCCTGTCAATTTAGCTGCACCAATGTCAGGAGGAGGGGGATGTTTAGGCAAGTACAGTTATGGCATTCAGGACCACAAGAAAAAAACTAAGCTGTGTCAACCTAACTGAGAAAGGACCTTAAGCAGGTGCAGTCCTTTGTGCCATGTTTATCAGAAAATGAACAAGAAGTTACTTTCAACAGTGACTGGGTTAAATCCTTGAGCACACCTTGCTAACACTCCCCTCAGCTACCTAGTACTGCAGATTACTTGTAGACTCTAAGGCCAGAAGTGATCAGTATGATCATCTAGCCCAGTGGGTCTCAACTGCTGTGTCGGGACACATTACTGTGTTTGCCACATGGTGGTAAGTGTGTTGTGAAGAACTAAGGAGATGGCTGGATTTGGCCTGGGGAGAGCAGTTTGGTGTGCCCTGTAGGGTCACAATACACCAGCTGGTGTGTCGTGACCAGCAAAATGTTGAGACCTGATGATCTAGTCTGACCTCCTGCACAATGCAGGCCACAAAACCTCACCCACCTACTCCACAATAAGCGTCTAACCTATGACTGAGTTACGGAAGTCCTCAAATCATGATTTAAGGACTTGAAGATACAGAAAATTCACCAGCAGGTGAGCCATATTCCATACTGCAAAGGAAGGCAAAAACCTCCATAGAATCATAGAATCATAGGGTGGGAAGGGACCCCACAAGGTCATCTAGTCCAACCCCCTGCCAAAAAAAGCAGGACCACTCCCATTAGATCATCCCAGTCAGTGTTTTGTCCAGCTGGGACTTGAACACCTCCAGAGATGGAGATTCCACCACCTCCCTAGGCAACTTATTCCAATGCTTCACCACTCGCCTAGTAAGGAAGTTTTTCCTAATATCCAGCCTGGACCGCCCCAGCTGTAACTTGAAACCATTGGTTCTCGTTCTGCCCTCTGTTACCACCGAGAACAGTCGAGCTCCCTCCTCCTTGGAGCAACCCTTCAAGTAGTTGAAGGTTGCTATCAAATCCCCCCTCAGTCTTCTCTTCTGCAGGCTAAATAAGCCTAGTTCCTTCAGTCTTTCTTCATAGGGCTTGTGCTCCAGCCCTTTGATCATTTTGGTTGCCCTCCTCTGGACTCTCTCTAATTTGTCCATGTCCTTTTTGTAGTGGGGAGCCCAAAACTGGACACAGTATTCCAGATGTGGCCTCACTAGTGCAGAATAGAGGGGAATGATCACATCCCTTGATCTGCTGGCAACACTTCTTCTGATGCAGCCCAGTATGCCATTGGCCTTTTTGGCAGCAAGAGCACACTGCTGACTCATATCCAGCTTCCCATCCACCATGACTCCCAGGTCCTTTTCTCCAGTGCTGCTATTTAGCTGATCACTCCCCAGCCTGTAGCAGTACATGGGGTTTTTTCGTCCCAAGTGCAGGATTTTACACTTATCCTTGTTGAACCTCATGAGATTCCTCTTGGCCCACTGCTCCAGTTTGTCTAGGTCTCCCTGAATCCTGTCTCTGCCCTCTAGGGTGTCTACCGTTCCCCCCAGTTTGGTATCATCTGCAAACTTACTAAGTGTGCAATCTATCCCATCATCCAGATCATTAATGAAAACATTGAACAGAACTGGCCCCAGGACCGACCCCTGGGGCACACCACTTGTTACTGCCTGCCAACTTGACATGGAGCCATTGATTCCTACGCGCTGAAACCGTTGTTCTAGCCAGTTTTCTATCCACCTTACAGTCCATGCATCTAACCCATACTTCCTTAATTTGCCAATGAGAATGCTGTGGGAAACCGTATCAAAAGCCTTGCTAAAGTCAAGGTATATCACATCAACGGCTCTTCCCGCATCCACAAATCCAGTCATCTCATCATAGAAGGCGATGAGGTTGGTCAGGCATGATTTACCCTTGGTAAATCCATGCTGACTGTTCCTGATTACTCTACGTTCCTCCAAGTGTTTCAGGATGGATTCTTTGAGAAGCTGCTCCATGATTTTTCCAGGGATTGAGGTGAGGCTGACAGGTCTGTAATTCCCTGGATCCTCCTTTTTGCCTTTCTTGAAGATAGGTACTATATTTGCTTTTTTCCAGTCCTCTGGCACCTCCCCCGTTCGCCATGAGTTTTCAAAGATAATGGCCAACGGTACTGCTATCTCATCAGCCAGCTCCCTCAGCACCCTCGGATGCAGTTCATCCGGCCCCATGGACTTGTGCACATCTAGTTTCTTTAAGCAGTCCCTAACCTGACCTTCTGTCACCAAGGGCCTCTCTTCTTCTCCCCAGTCCCCCGTACCTAGTGTAGTGGGCTGGGAGCTGACCTTGCTTGTGAAAACTGAACTAAAAAAAGCATTGAGCACTTCAGCTTTTTCCTCATCCTCTGTCACGAGGATGCCTGCCCCATTCAGTAAGGGACCTACACCCTCCCTGATCCTCTTCTTGTTATTGATATACTTGTAGAACCCCTTCCTGTTATCCTTCACATCCCTTGCTAGTCGCAACTCCATTTGTCCTTTGGCCTTTCTGATTTTATCCCTGCAGTCCCGAGCAATGTCTTTATATGCCTCCTTAGTCATCTGTCCTAGCTTCCACTTCCTGTAAGCGTCCTTTTTATGCTTCAGCTCAGTGCAGAGCTCTCTGTTAAGCCACAGTGGGCGCCTTCCACATTTGCTGTGCTTCCTCCTTATCCTCCTTCCTCCAGAGCCCTAGCCAATCTGCCCTGGGGGAAAATTCTTTCCCAACCCCAAATATGGCAATCAGTTAAACCTTGCGCATGTGGGCAAGCCTCACCAGCCAGCCACCCAAGAAAGAACTCTCTGCAATAACTCAGAACCTACCTTATCTACACTCCCTTCTTAGGCCACTGGCATATCCAAAACCAGTGGTCAAAGATCAGTTCATTTCTAGAGCAGGAGTCTCAAACTCAAATCACCATGAGGGCTGCATGAGGACTGGTACATTAGCCCGAGGGCCGCACCACAGAAACCTTTTCATGCAATGATACTGCAAATATTGGTAACACTAGTGTCATTATGGGCCACAGGAAATAGCTTTAGGAGACGCCCGTGGCCCATGGGCCATGTGTTTGAGACCCCTGTTCTAGAATAGGCCATCCCATCATACCATCCCCTCCACAAACTCACCAAGCTCAGTTCTGAAGGCAGTATTGTATTTTGTCTCCACAGCTCCTCTTGGAAGGCTATTCCAGAACTTTACTCCTCTGCTGGCTAGAAAACTGCATCTAATTTCAAGCCTACATTTCCTGATGGACAGTTTGCATCCATTTGTTCTTGTGTCCACAATGATGCTGTACTCAAATAATTCCTCTCCATCCTTGGTATTTATCCCTCTGATGTATTTAAAGAGAGCAGTCATGTCAACCCTCAACCTTCTTTTGGTTAGGCTGAACAAGCTAAGCTCCTTAAGTCTCTTCTCAAAAAGCAGGTTTTCCATTCCATGGACCATCCTTATGGCCATTCTCTGCACCTGTTCCAATTTGAATTCATCTTTTTTAAACATGAGGGATCAGAACTTTACAAAATATTCCAGATGGGGTCTCACCAGAGTCTTGTGGAGCAGCACTAACACTTCCCTATCTCTATTTGAAATACCTCTTCTGATGCATCCTAGGACCCCATTAGCTTTGGCAGCTCATAGTCATCCTGTGATCAAACAGTACTCCTAGGATCATTTCCTCTGTCCCTTCCAACTCATGCAACCCCAACTTACAGGAAAAAATTCCTGTTATTTGTCCCTAAATGCATGACCTTGCACTTCCCGTTATCTTCTCCCACGAAAACTCATGTGATAAATAAATTTTTCAGTCTTTAAAAGTGACACCAGATTCCTTCTTCATTTTACAGCAGCTGGAGCTGCAAAACCATGTTCCTTCTGGATCAATGTCTGCAGCATGAATAACTGCTACATCGGTTTTCTGACATTTTAGTGTCAGTGATGCCAAATATCAAAAATCAGCTCTCTGTGCACAGACAGCTGGAATTTCTACACACACATGCAGAATGTCTTAAAGGGCATGCAATAAGCATAACAGAAAAGCACACAATATTTTGCTAAACCAGCATGCCCAACCTGCAGCCAGGGGGCCAGACTCTGGCCTGGCAAAGGCTTTCATCCAGCTGGTGGAGTGCTGCCACAAGAGCCTGGAAAGCTGAGCCAGCAAGGTGTTATGTGGTTGGGGGTGTGTGAGCTGGGCTAGCATTGTGCTCAGTCTGGGGGGAAGGGGAGGAACTAAGCCCGAGTGGAATAGAGGGGAAGGGGTGCAATGCTGAGTTGAGGTGAGGTGAACACAGGGGGATAAACACAGGACAAACTGTGCCAGTTCTGGGATGGTGAAGGGGCAAGGGCGCAATGCAGCTGGTTGGTGGTCCCCAGCTATTTCCTGACCCGGACATCCCCTCAGTTCTGTTCTCCTCCCACACCCCTAACCGCAACAACACCTCTATCCTTCCCCTCACCTTAGAGTCAAACACTCTTCTGTAGAAATTGCTACCTATCATTTCTGTTACAGAGATGCCCAATGCCAAAACCTGTGACCACTGCAGAATGGCCAGGGTTTCTGTCCTGTCTCTCTTCTCCTCTCCCTGTCCCCAGCATTGCTCTTTTTTTCCCTGAGCAGTGCCTGACAGCGAGCGAAGAGAGCAGGGTTAGTGGGGTCCCTGTCTGGAAGTAGCTGAGTCCTGCCACTCAGCTGCTCTGTTCCCTCCACCTCACCCTTTTTCCCCTTCCCTCCTCTGCCATGCTCCCCACACTCTGCCTTGCCCCCTCACACAGGCACCTCTGCCCCCTTGTCCTCTGTACACAGTGCAAGCAAAAGCAATGCTAAATATCACACTAATTGTTTTATTAAAGTTTATTAATAAAGATTGATTTGTATGTCTTATCAAAAGTTCTCACCACCCATCCCCCCAACTGAGAAAGAATTACAATGTGGCCCCTTACTCAAAAAGGCTGGACACCCCTTGCTAAACAGTAGTGATGGTTACTGGAGAAAGCTAATCTGAAAGCTGTAAATCATGTAAGACTTCTCAGAAATGTAGTAGAAAAATAGGTTAAAGATATTAAAGACCAAGGGTGTTTCCACTTTTTACTTCTCATTACAGCTTAATTCTTACAGCTGTGCATGCACACCTCTGCTATTTATTTTCAATGGTTAATAACTTGGGAGTTTTTTATTACACTTGTTGGCTAAAGAAAGGCATACAAGGCTTTTGGCTTGTATCAAGCTTTTGGATTCTGAGAACGTTAAAGGCTTTGCTCAAAGAGTTAACAAAAAGCAAAGGTGTGAAAGAGTTTATAAGCATAGAATTCATAAAATGGCCCAGTTGCTATCATATAAATTGGGGAACTATCCTTAAAAGTCATGCATGCATAATAAGAGTCTATAAGCAGATTTGTTAGAAGACTAGCTCATATGCATTTGAAACTTAAGAGTTCCCAAATTCTCTTTTTAAGAAACTTGTCCTATGCCAACCCAACCAATACAAGAAAAGTGGTTCCACAGCTGCTGCTTCAATAGACTGATGAAGAAAAACTACATTCTGAAGCTGACAGGCATCAATATTTCTAGAAGTGGACTGTTTTTTCCATGTTTACTAAAATATGCTAAATGAATTATTTCACATTAATGGGGTTTAGGTTAAGAGTTAGGTCAACAGTAAACATGCAATTATTAAAGACCTAGCTCTGAAGACAGACAGTATTGCTTGCTGACAATTAATTAAGTCATCCTACTAACTGTTCAGCAGTTGTCACTAATGTCAAGTTTCTTGTTTGTTTGGGACTTTTTAAAATTAACTTACACCCAGTATTACATTTCTTTGTACATGTCATATTCACAGGAGACAACATGATAGTACATGTCACATGAATTAGTGGGGCATGTAATAGCTTTAAAGAAAAAATTAACAATACCCTGTGTGGAGTGACAAGAGCATGACTGCTGGCAAGTAAGCTGCTATATAGTGCAGTGGTTCCCAACCATTTTGCCTAGGGCCACAGATATTTTTACAACCATCAAGGGCCACCAGTCCCCACCAGCAGGCCACTGCCTCACTGCAACCAGACAGAAAACAGTTCAGCAAGGAGCTTCCACCTCCTTGGCTGCAGATGGGAAACTGCATGCAGCCCGTAGCCCCATATGCTTCATCCCTAGGCAGTGGCTCCCCTCAGCAACCAGGCAGACAATTTCAGTGTACCCCTCCCTCCGGCTCCAGCAGGGACCCCAGTGCATATGGACCTAGGGGACCACTTCACCATTCCATCTGCTGTAGATAGGGGGAAAAAAGAATTGATCTCCCATCCCCTTGGCTGCAGCAAGGAGCCTGAGCTGGTCTTGTAGCCCCGCAGAAACATGCTCCAGCTGAGTCCTTAGACAGCAGCTCCCTTCTCAGCCAGCTCCGCTAACCCCCACCAGAAGGTTACACCCATTGAGGCTCTCAAGACACCTGGTTATTGAAGGAATTTTTTAAAATGGATCCTATCTTTTGGGTTGCCGACCCCTGATATGCAAAGGACGTTGTGCTTTACTGAAGCAGTTCTCGCTAACGCCATGCACTCAAGAACCCACTCCCATTTAATAAAATAGGAACAGAGTGGTAGTGATCCCCACCCTTCACCCTGAGAACTCCTGCTTTATCCATATCACACATATACCATGGACTGTAGATTAGTCTAACTGCTCATCTGTGCTAACATTCAGGTTAACGTTATTACCATAGATATTTCTACACTCCATCATTTTTACATGCTTTTTCCCCACAGGAAAACAAAAACTACAATAAGGCAACTGTGGAGAAGCGACAGATTTAATATCTTAAGGGTTCAGTCCTGCACTCCTGAGTTTAACTCAACTGAAGTTAAAAATAAGCTCACACATGCAACAATTGTAAAAACTGGCACTAACACCAGTGATTCTTCTGAGCTGGACTGGCTCACAGTTCCATAAGAGAAAAGAAACTTCCCAATATATAGGGATTCTATTGACTTCTATACCTGAATTATATGTCTCTTCATTAATTAACAGTGTAGGTTTCAGTGTGCATCTTCTTCAAAAATGTGTTGCCAAACAAGCAGACACTAACAGAAACTGATCTTTAGAAAGTAAGAACCATATTAAAGAATGAGACAACTATACAGCTACTTACTGGTTCTGTGAAGTTCTGCAAGTGACCCTGAGACTTGAATGCACAAACATTTTTTTAAACAAAAGCAGTGGTTACACAGCTAGCTATGTAAAAATGAGTAAGTTACTCAGTGATTGTGTTACTTAATGTAGGTATCAATCCAGATGAGATGAGCTTCAAAGTATTTAAGTTTCAACACCCCCATGTCGAAGTGTCAAAAGTACATGACTACCATTATAAAGAAAAGGGTGTTTTAAAATGACCTATGTTCTCAAGAAAGATCTACTAAAAAGTGTTCTAAAACCAGAAACATAAAGGTTAAAAGTTGGTAAACACCCAGACACATTGGCATGATTGAACACTAATTCTCCTTTGATGGAGGTTTTAGTAAAACTGTACATAAAAATCCTAAAACTATCAGATAATCCAAATAAACAACAAAATCAGACATTGAAAACTGGCCTTCTATTCAAAAACTGAGAAAAAATGAACTTTACAGACTGAAATTTAAATTACCAACAATAGACCAAATGATCTAACTAATTTCCCTGAAACTGACTCAAGGAAAATTAACTCTCAGTATACTGCTCAATAGCTATTTTTATAGGTCAAAATACACATTTATGTTTTCAATAAACTGCATGTATTTGGGTCCAGATAATTCATTCTCTAAAGCAGAAGGAGTACACTCAAAGTAACTGAGACCGTTAATCAAGACTCCATATGAAAAACTCAGGGAAAAAATGAGTACAGCAAATAAGTTAGACTATGTATGGTGGGGGGGGGGGGGAGTTGGTTTTGAGACAGTCCTGAAAACAAACATGTCATGTTTCTAGCAGTAGAAATGGACTAACTGAAAAGATAATGGGTCCATAATATTTTAATTATGTTTATCTCTTAGGAAAATGGACTAGAATAGTTGACACTGGACACAGAAGAGTCCGGTTTCCCTACAAAGCAAGTCAGCAAGGACATTTATCACGGGACACATGCAAAGCATCATTCAAACGCTAACACAGGAACTTCACCCTCACTTCAACACCTCCTTTTGATCCCTCCCCTCAAATCCCAAAGGTCTATATTGCTATAGTCTGAAGGTAACACAAGACAGTAGCAGCAGCATATAAGGGAAAACAAGTTCAAAGAGCAGCAAAGCTAGAGATCAGCAATAGCATGAAGTCTAAGCCTCAGAAACTGCTCCAGATAAGAATCTGTCAGTAATTGGAAGGGAGAAGAAACGCAAACAAGATGTATACATCCTCTCCCATGTGTTTCCAAACGGAGCCAGTTGTGCAAACTGTCGAGTTTTTGAAAGTGCCATCAGATTTTTCAAAGCAGTGTGCCAACTGCACTCAAACTACAAGGAAAATTCCCAGTTTATAACCACCCCACATCCCAGTTTATTTTAAAAGCTGACTGCTCTAGTACATGAAACGCCTCTGAATCTAGACATATTTACCCCCTTCTGCACATTTCCTAAACAGCCCTGCCATCAATTTTCACCCAGAGACTCTGCTGCATGCTTTTTTCTTTCTTAATATAAAAGTTCTGGGTTCTTGTTTGGGGGCTTTCACTCAATGGGATGATGATCGGAAACCCATTTAAACTTCAGGGCTCGTGCTCGCAGGCCCCGTTAATACAGAGACCAGCGCATCAAAATTAAGCCAGATGCGCATCAGTCAAGCTACTAGGAAAAAAGCACAGCTTTCAGGGAAAGGCAGACAGGAACAATGCAAGCAAACAAAAGGACAGAAAAACCTTCAATGGGTGGGGTGGGGGGGGAATAAAGCCTTAAAACAGGAAGGGGGGGAAGAGAAAAAAGATCATGAGTGGAGGGAGGACACGATGCAGTTTGAAGCAGCTCCTCCAGCCCAGCCTTGACCCAGGTCTCCCCCTGAGGAAATGGGGAATGAGGGAGCCGCTTGCAGCGCCCCAGGGAAGACCCACACAGGACACCCCCCACCCCAGCTGCCTGAGGGGCGGCGCGGGACGGAGCCCCCACACCAGGGACCTCGGGGCGGCCGTGAAGCAGCCGCAGCTCGGGGGGGGGAAAGGAGAAACCCAGGCCCAGGCCCAGGCCCAGGCCCAGGCCCGAGGAGGGAACAATAACCCTTCTCGCCCCCTCCCCGGCCCCACTCACAGGGTCTTGGGCATTTCGTCCTCCATGGCTCCACCGCTGCCCCTCGCGCCCGCCCGCGGCCCAGTCAGCGCCTGGGGAGCCCGAGCGCCGCCGGACCCGCGACGCCCACACGGCGGACAATGACTCCCCCGATGCTCCTCACAAGATGGCGGCGGGGCGAAGAAGCCCGGCGCGGCCGGCAGAGAGGAGGCACTCGACAGCAACCGCGCATGCGCAAAACGCGGCGCGGCCGACCGGCGAGGAGCGCATGCGCAGTGAGCGACTTCCCTCCACCCGCTCAAGAGGGAGCATGCGCACTGCTGCGCGCTCAAGATCCGCTTCCGCCGATTTCCTTTCTCGCCGCCGGACATCGGCGCGTGCGCGCTCCCGTCGCGCGTCCCTTCTGGGCAGGTTGCCGCAATGTTAAATTCGGAAAAGGGGCGCTGTGCTAGTTTAGTCCAGCAAGCAAAGCAAGGAGTCGTGGGGTCCTTCAAGACTAAGACATTTATTTATTTATCGGATGAGCTTTTTGACCACGTGGGATTGTCTCCCAGGAAAGCTCTTGATATATAACTTCGTTAGTCTCTAAGTGCCCCAGGACTCCTTGCTTCTTTTGCTAAATGTTAAGGCAGTCCCTGTCCGGGCAGTGAGTTAGCTGCTGCCATTGGCTCCTCTGTTGCTTTGTTTAGTCTTAGGAAGGCAGGTTTGGTGTTTTCCAAAAATAAAACACTCATGCGCCGCCCGGGAATCGAACCCGGGTCGCAAGAATGGGAATCTTGCATGATACCACTACACCAGCGGCGCTTCTGGAATCAGTGTTTGCTAAAGCCCTCATGTGTTCTCCTATAAATTTACCACCATCAGTCACAGATGTCTGTGGGCTTCCCATAAATGTGCAAAGCAGCTACTTCACACGTTTGTTCACATTTGCCTTATAGACACTATTAATTCCTAAATGCAAATTCCATCATGCAGTATTAGGTGTAATACACACACACACTACACAGTAGGCTACTTGTGTACCAATTGTTCCTAAAGTAAAACATACATACCTAGGTACCTACATACCTATAGCTCTCCATGCATGTACACCAATGTGTAATTTGTATTATATATTCACCTATATGCAAAGCGAGTCAAGTAATTACAAGAACCTGCGCTGCAGAGTATTTGTTATTCTTTGTAAGAGCCACTTCCTTGTTTATTTTGCAGAATATTTAGGTGCAAAAATAAACATGCAGATTAATTACAGTGTACTACGTATTAAAATGTAAATTAACACTATATTTCATAATACAGTCAAAGGTACAGCTAAGACCAGGAAAATGTAGCAGCACATCTCCAAATCCATTGTACTCCTATTTGCTACTACATAATCAAATACTACTTTATTAATATAGGTAGAAGTACATCTGATGTGTAGGAGCATATATATATTTACAAACCCACATGTAAAGATGGTCCTAGTCCTAGAAAGATATACATAAATATTTAACATTATTTACTGCGTGAAATATTAAACAAGTGTGTATATCTTTGCAAGACTGGAGCTTTCATATGTATGAAAATATTAAGGTTATATGTGCATATACTTTGGACATTTCCAACATTCCATAAGTACATTTAGGCCAGGTTTTTTTGTTTAGTTGTTTTTTGTTT
The DNA here is from genome assembly GCA_007922195.1 of Podocnemis expansa. Taxonomy (NCBI): domain Eukaryota; kingdom Metazoa; phylum Chordata; order Testudines; family Podocnemididae; genus Podocnemis; species Podocnemis expansa. Next base: position 52,131,531 of record ML681972.1, on the reverse strand, counting down.
AAATTCAACATTGTTTTTACTATGGGAAATGTAGGACCACATCCACAAGGCTCCCAACTTTTGGATCCTACTGCAGTAACACCTGGGTACTTCACATCTTTCAAAAACACGCACAAAAAATACTAACTAGGAAGTATACAAATATACATAAAATATATGCAAGTATGTCACACAGAAATATAACATATTTAGTTTAAGACAGTTTGAACTAACCATGGGTCTTCTGAGTGTGGCACTTAACCCAGTTAAGCTCTGTATGGAAAATTAGCAGGGTGTTTCTAGGGAGGAAAGGCTGGAATTCACTACACCACCAACCGACTTTGAAGCCACATAAACATGGATCCCACATTCTCTTACCTGCCTTTCCTACATCAACTCCTGCCTGAGGCCAGATCCTCCACTTGTATCAATTAAGGGAAAACTGCCATGGGTCTACCTTGGACACCTATTTGGAGGTAGTACCTGAACAAACAGAAATAATGGAAGTATTCACCTCCTGGCATATTTGAAGTGGGTGCAGAATGGTTATATGTAGCATGCAGGTGACAGAGAAACCTCTAGGTGCTTTCCTGCACCTCTCCACCATTAAATCTAAGAGTTGTGAAAGTCTGAGCACTAAATCCACATTCCCTTTCCCATGTGGTTTTCACCATAGGGGCCTGATTCTGCAAAGTATTGCATATGGATGGACTCTTGAACACGTGCAGTGATCTGCTGATTTAAGTGGAACTGTGTGCCGCTGTAAGGGGCCAACCATGAAGATTCAGCTGCAGGATTGGGGCCTTGAAAGTTTGAAGAATTTGCAAACTTCTACTTTTTTTAAACAGCTGCAACTATGCCTATCTGGCTATAATCAACTCTTCTTTTAGAAGACAGTGCAATTGAAATAGTGAGGATAACAAAACGTCTTTCACTTATTCCTTGATTAACAGCAAAAAAGGTCTTAACTATCTTGGAAATTAGTATGGTGTGACTCAAATAGATGAAATCTGTTTTAGAATACTTCAGACAAGATTTAACTTCTAAAAGAAATCTGTTTTCAAAACCCAGGTGTTTCTCTTTGTTCACAAATACTTAGTTTTTTTGAGTTCCAAAGGGGCAGCTGTGTTAGTCTAGTAAAGCAAAAAAAAAAAAAAAAAAAAAAAAAACCAAGGAGTCTTGTGGCACTTAAGGACTAACAGATTTATTTGTTCCATGGGCTTTTGTGGGAGAATATCCCATTTTGTCCAACGCTTTGAAGAAGGAGAGCTTACAGAATTGGATGAAAATAAATTGAGGGGAGTGTAAGACATGAGATCAGGATCCTTATAAATGGTCTGATTTGCTGTTGCAGTATGACCTGATCCCATGTCGTACACTCCCCTGCATTTATTTTCATCCAATTCTGTAAGTTCTCCCTCCTCAAAGCGTTGGACAAAGTGGGATATTCTCTCACAAAAGCCAACTCCACCTGCCATCCATCAGCTTGGCTAGTAGTCACCTATTACTGAATGCATCCAAGCAATGCTCGAAGAAGAATGGTGGGTTACTCACCAGTAACCATCCTTCTTCGAGATGGGCTGCTTGGATCCATTCAGGTCCCTCCCCTCCATCCCCGCATCCAGAGTTGGAGACTCCTAGGAACTGGGGAGGGGTTGTGAGGCGACCGTATATATAGCCACTAGGTGGCGTGGGGGGCGGTGCCCACCTACCCTCTCCTGACAGGCTAAGACAAAGTTTTTCCAACCAATCCGGCGCTCCGGCACAGAAACACCTATTACTTAATGGATCCCAACAGCCCATCTCAAAGAAAGATGGTTACTGGTGAGTAACCCACCGTTCTTTGAGTTGGGTTTCTTTAAAGACATGATCTGTAAACACAATGTGGGACTAAGCCAGCAGTAGGCAGAAGTATATTAAGCACCTGCCACTGTGCATTGTCATATGCAGATTACTGACCACAATAGCAAGGCATCTTGTGGCACTTAAAGACTAACAGGTGAGCTGGCCAAAAGCGGTGGCCTGGTTCAGCACTGCTGGTCCGCCCCCAGCCATGCACGCTGCTTTCAGCCCTGTGGCGGAGCAGCAGGGAGGGGACAGGAGGTAGCACAGCTGGGGGGGTAGCTGTACAGGCCCCATGCTGCCTCCTGCCCCCTCCTCACTGCTCTGCCAGAGCTGAAAGCAGCACATGTGGCTGTGGGGGGAGGACCCGCAGTGCTGAACTGGGCCACTGCTTTTGGCCAGCTCACCTGGTCCCCAGCATGGGGGGGGGCAGTGGTGCAGCCCTGTGGTGGCCCCCAAAGTGCAAGGCCCTGGTTGGCTGCCCTCCTTGCCTCACCCTCAGGACAGCCATGCTCAAAACATTTGGTTATTGAAGGAATTTTTAAAAATGGGTCTTCTTATCTTTCGGGTTGCCGACCCCTGCCCCTGGACGACTAGGCACCATGGTGAATGGTGCGTGGGGTGATCAGGCAGCAGCAAGTGTGAAAACTCTGGACACTTTCTCTTTGCTGCGTGGTGGTGGTGCACACAACAGCAACAAGTGAACCCACCCCAGCTGTTGAACATGGGACTGCAGCCCCAGTTGGGTCTGGGTAGGGTTACCAGATATCAGGCAGGAGGAGGACAATTTCCAGAGGGATAGCCGTGTTAGTCCAGTCCAGCAAAAGAAACAAGCAGTTCTGTATCACTTTAAGACTAACAGATTTATTCCATTCTGTAAGTTCACCCTCTGACGAAGTGGGATATTCTCCCACGAAAGCTCACGTGAAAAACAAATCTGTTAGTCTTAAAGCGCCACACGACTCCCTGCTTTTTTCTTAGGAGGAGGAGAAGTCCTCCTTTTCACCTTCCCATCGTCCGTCTGGCAGGCGTTTTAAAAATACATGCTTTTGTCTGGCTTTTTACTTAGGGGTTTAAAGTAGGCTGGAACGCCCCCAAACACCCTGTGTTTAGGGGGAAGCGTTCCAGGGCCCCCTAAAACCACAAGCATATGCCATGAATAGTGCATTTGCTCCATGTGTCCTCCATGCCCTCCTTTTCAGAGTTCCCTGGCCTCCTTTCCAGGCTTTGGTTAGCCCTAGGTGTGGCTGAGGTGAGGTGCTCACAGCTGGGCATGTTTTAGGGGAGCCCCCGCCCCGCGCTCTCTCCTTCCCCCGCAGCACCCGTGGGCTGGGCCCCGCCTCCCAGCCGGGCGCCGGAGACAGGCTGCGGGGAGCCCGGTCGCGAGCCGCCATGGGGAGCCAGCTGTTCGCCGCGTTCTTCCTGCTCCTCACCTGCCTCTGGCGGGGGGCGCCGCGGGCCGCTGAGCCCCGCTACCCGCCCAGCAAGATAGGTACGGGGGAGGCCTGGGGCGCCGCTGCAGAGACGAGGGGGCGCCGGGGGAATTGCTGCGTTTGGGGCAGGGTGCAAGGGTTGTGCGCACGGCTGCTGGGCTGCTATGGGGGATGGGTTTGGGTGTCCCGCTGCTGGGCAATGGCGACCGCGCTGCACGGGAAAGCAAGGCGACGACTGAGGCCGTCTGGGGCAAGGATGGATCCATAACGTGACTTAGGGGGAGCAAGAACTGGAATAAGCAGGGCGGTGGGTCCCTGCAGTCGCCCCCGTGGTGTCTCATCTGGCGTTTGCTCGCCCAAGAGGTCACCGAACTGCTCCCTGCCTCAGCTGGCAAGCTCCAAAGAGGCAGCCAGCTTAGTCTAGTTCAGCAAAAACAAACCAGGAGTCCTGTGGCGCTTAAAAACTAACACATTTGTTCATCCCGGAGGAAAATCCCACTTTGTGAGCCACTTGGATGCTTCTTCAAAAGTGTTTGATGAAGTGGGATTTTTCTCCGAGGAAAACTCATGCAATCAATTTGTTCACCTTTCAAAGGGCCACAGGACTCTGGAGCCAAACCGGCGGCAGCCGTGTTAGTCTAGTTCAGTAAAACAAACATACAAGGAGTCCTGTGACTCTTAAAGACTAACAAATATATTGATTGCATGAGCTTTTATGGGAGGAAATTCCCACATTTACTGCATGAGCAATAAATTCATTAATCTCTTAAGTGTCACAGGACCCCTTGTTTGATTTGCTGAGCATGCAGGCACACCTATAATAAGCAGTTAAAGGCCCTTATGCTTAGTTTCTTCTGTCTTGTCACAGCTCTGTATTGTGGCCAAGTTCTAAAGGCACAGCTGTGTTAGTCTAAAAAAAGCAAGGAGGAAGTGCTCAGCAACTGGGTTTTGTGTGTGTGTGTGTGTGTGTGTGTGTTGTGATTTCTGATATAAGTTTTATGCGCATTTAGTCTTCTGCATAAGGATTGTCCTGTTTGTCCAATGTATAAGGCTTGGGGGCATTTCTGGCACATGGTGGCATAAATCACATTAGTGGATGAGCAGGTGAAGGATGCTTTGATGGAATAGCTGGCTTGATTAGGCCCTATGATGGTGTCTTTAGTGCAGATGTGTGGACAGAGCTGGCAGCGATTTATGCCGTCATGTGCCAGAAATGCCCCCGAGCCTCATACATTGGACAAACAGTACAATCCATATGCAGAAGATTAAATGCACGCAAAACTGATATGAGAAATCACAACACACACACACACACACACACACACACAAAACCCAGTTGCTGAGCACTTCCATCTTCCTAATCGCTCCATTGATGACTTGTTAATGATGGTCGTCAAGAAAATCAATGGGGCATCAAGACTTCAAAGAGAAACAGCCAAAATCCAATTAATATGCAAATTAAATTGTGTGAAAGCAGGGCTGAACCATGACTATGGATTCTTTTCACATGCAATTGGACTTCACCCTCTCTCTGTATGGTCTCTCCTGGAGTTTGAATCCTTACAAATACTCTGATTTGCTGTTGCAGTATGACCTGATCCCATCTCTTACACTCCCCTGCATTTATTTTCATCCAATTCTGTAAGTTCTCCCTCTTCAAAGCGTCTGATGAAGTGGGATATTCTCCCATGAAAGCTCATGCGATTAATAAATCTGTTAGTCTTTAAGTGCCACAAGATGCCTTGCTATTGTGGTCAGTAATCTGCATATGACAATACCCAGTGGCAGGTGCTTAACATACTTCTGCCTACTGCTGGCTTAGTCCCACATCGTGTTTTCAGATCATGTCTTTAAAGAAACCCAACTCAAAGAACGGTAGGTTACTCACCAGTAACCATCCTTCTTTGAGATGGGCTGCTCGGATCCATTCAATAATAGGTGTGTCTGTGCCGGAGCGCCAGATTGGTTGGAAAAACTTTGTCCTAGCCTGTCAGGAGAGGGTAGGCGGGCACCGCCCCCCACGCCACCTAGTGGCTATATATACGGTCGCCTCACAACCCCTCCCCAGTTCCTAGGAGACTCCAACTCTGGATGCGGGGCTGGAGAGGAGGGACCTGAATGGATCTGAGCAGCCCATCTTGAAGAAGGACAGTTACTGGTGTGTAATGTGGGGGACAAATTAATCAGGGCTCTCAACCGGGAAATAGAGACCACCGATCCTCCCCAGTGATGAAGGCCCGTTCCCAGCTGAGACTCGAATTAGCAGAGAACGAGATGTGGTTCAGAGTTTATTATTCAGCTGAATAACAAAAGGAACTGCATCAGAGGGCAGCAAAGAAGTGCTAGCCCCTCCAAGCAGGCCCCCCCAACAACTCGAGTGTGAGAGAGAGCCCTGAGGGGCAGCATCACAACACTTTTATCCAGTACAGTATGATAATGCTTACATGATTGACAATGTTTTAGAGACCCTTATATGGTTACATTAACACCTATTTAATGCATATTAATAATTAAAGAATGCATATAATTATCCCCGCCTCTGTTTACTGTTGACATCATTTGCATTATCCTGCGTAGCCGCAGTACCTGCAAACTCATTAATTTCTGCCTAGAGATGCTGACCTTACATTGTTGCAAGGCTATGGTGCCAAGGAGGGTGAGCAGGAGATAGGAGGTAGTACTCCCTTTTCAGTTAGAACAAAGACGGGACAGTCTCTAGCTTACATTCCTTGTCTGGATGGTCAGGAAAAAAAAAAACATGAGAAGGGGAGATAACACACTTTAACTATCAACTCTAGGCTGCTTGTTAATAGAACTTAGATATCTAACTTGCCTGAGAAACGACCCCACTACCATAGCAACCTGCAGCCCCTATAAGGCCTATACTATGGCACCTTCCCTACTATTCTACAAAGGAGATCACCTAATATTTCCCTCACAGTAACCCACCATTCTTCTTCGAGCGCTGCTCGGATGCATTCAGTAATAGGTGACTACTAGTCATGCTGATGGATGGCGGGTGGAGTTGGCCCTTCTGCCTTCAGCACAGCGAAAACCACCGAAAGGCCCAGCGAGCAAGGCTCTAGCAGGACCCAAGGAACCAATAGGCCTCTAGGCCTGCCAAAGGAGAACCGACAGCTGTGGGCCCGACCCAAGGAAGGGGGCAGGTCTAATCCAGCCGAGGCAAGAGTGTGTGGGCTGGACAGACTAAGGTCACCTTAACCAGAGTTGAGTCAACGCAACATGACCACATGGAGAAGATGTGTTTGGTTGCTCTGTCTGTCGGGTATAGTATGAGAGCTAGAGGATTAATGCCTGGCCATAGGACACCTCAGCGGGAATTATGAGAGAGAGCACTGGAAGCCATAGGTTATGGGGTTAACCATGATGGCTGCGGGCTACGCAGATAACAATAGAAGGGATGAACATTATCCCTTAAACTGTCTGCGTCAAGGTCCGAAGGTACATGCCCGAAGTGTGTAAGAATTAAAAGTACCCGACCAAGTGCAAGGGGAAGGACTACTGAGTTCAGACGAGAAGGGTCTAAGGGAAGGCACTTCGTGCTAGATAATGAGAAAAGAAACAGGGAGCAGAGGTGGTGTGATAAGCGCCACATGGCATATGGGGCAAGATGTCCCTGGGCTAGGAGGATGCAACGCCAGCCTCCAGCTGTGTACAGTGTAAGAACCCAGAGGGCTATCATTGGGAAGGAGCGTTTCAGGCCACTAAATGCCCATAAGTCAGCATGGTGGCCTTAGGAAGTGCTGTTGACCTTGTTCTCTGTGAATACCATGGTATTTGTGCAGACTCAGTGAGAAGGACCCCCTCTTGACCCTTATGTTCCACCTCAGGATTCGGACACCAGGAAGACTGCCTGGAGAGCGGGGCGGGGGGGAGATGAGGGCAATGGAAAACGATGTCACCGATTGGCCACTTAACAGTGACAACCAAAAGGCCTATGGGGGTAGAAATACAGTGATGTAAAACGTTGTGTGCCTGGGGGCACTGCTAGGAGTGATATCCGCCCTATGTGTGCACGGGAGTTAAGGACTCGGTGACAGAAGGACTAGCCTTCTAAATGGTATGGTAGTAGGATGAGTGAATGATCTCCTCCCAAGGCCACCTGGGAATATGGTATTCCCAGGGTGAAAACCACGGCTCTGTAGGAGTACCTTTGATTCAGAAAATCCGACAAGGGCGGTTTGCCCCTATCTAGCAATCTTATCCAGGACTGCATTCCACCATGGGGAAAAACAAATTACTGGGTTACCGTGCGGGTCAGGAAACGGGGCTCTCTCTTTGGTTTTTTTTTTTTTTGTTTTTTTTTTGTTTTTTTAACTCGAGCTCCTCAAGTGAGCAGAAGAAACAACAGCTCTTAGCAGATGACTATAGCAAGGGTATCATAGAGATGCTACCCGATGGTTTCCGGTCTCAGGGCCCAGAAAGGAAGGCATAATATGATTGCTGGATGCTCAGGTAGTAGTGTCCCGGCCCCAGCTGTGGGTAATCATGGTACCAAGGCGACCCAGGGTGAGCCATGTGTGTACATCCCGGTTGGGTGACAGCCATGTACGGGACCCAGTGGTGCACACAAAGCATGTTAACAAGCTAACATTACGGCTAGCTAGCAGTTAGTTTGGGAGGCTGAAGGCGAGTTTCTTCACCTCTGTCCACATGGCCAGGGAAGAAGCCTTATCTCTTCCCCCATGGGCCTACTGACCTGGTTAAGTCCAAGTTGGACAGAGAGAAGCTGATACTTCGGGGGTGGAGAGAGAGAAGAGAGAGTAGGGAGGGTATCACCCCACTTTCCTGGTAGGACAGGCCCTAGCTACGGACTCCCAGTCGGAGATGTCCCGGTCAGATAGAGGCCATCCCAAAGAGGTGGGAAAGCTGTTGTTTACGATCGGTTGTTTTCCCCCCATCCCACAGGGGGGCAGGGGAGGGGTGGTTAGCAAAATAGGGATTGCGAACAGCTCTGCCTTGGCCTCCTTCCGGGCAGTGAGCCGCATGCGGTAGAGTGTACTGAGTATCGTATTCCTACTTAACGGGTGGGATAGAAGGTGGGTTCCCATACCGTAGAGGTGGCTGAGGGTCTATCAGGACCGACTTAACCGCGCATGCCGACCGTTTTTATTGGGGTGGGAAGATGCCCAAGGCGTCCCTCCCCGTCCCGGGTGCGGAGGAGATCCTGCCTGATGTAGGACAGGTGGTGGGCAGGCAGGGAAGGGATTCCACACATCTGGATGGGCACATGTGTCTGCGCATACCAGGATTATCTGTAGTCATGGCTAGAGCTACTACGCGATGCATCCTTTGGCTTTAACAAAGGCTGCCCTTAATGTTTTCGAGAACAGAAGGAACTGTCAGTCAAAAGTACTTGAAGGGCTGGGGGCGGGGCTTTCCTGGTCCATTTCGTCCAATAACAGCCCCAAGGGTAGCAATAGCTTAACATTGTCTGGGCAGTGGGCCATAGTTTGGGTGGGTCTTGGTAACCAAGAGGGGCCCCTTGGTTGCATGGCTGTGCCTCTTATAAGATCAGGGAGGCAAGGCCAAAGACTAACTCATCCCTGTTTGCGATATCGACGCAGGGTGGGTGGCTGGTGACAGCACTAGCGAGTTCTCTGTTCTCTCACTAAGGGAAGGGAGGGAAAGGGGCATCAGTCACCTTCTCTAATGGTGAACTGAAGTCATGGCCATATCCTGGATGTTATGGGGATCACGGTACGCAGTAAGTTGGGATAGGCACCCTTCCTTGATAGTCCGAGGATTAAAGGACATACAAAGGGAACATGTGGAGCCCAAATGGTCTTCACCTAGGCACCATAGGCACTTCCCATGGGGATCGTCCCAGGGGAAGGCCTTGCCACACTCGGAGCAGGGTTTAAACCCTGGCATGTTGGTAGACGATCTCTGATGTTCCTACCCGAGAGTGGAAGATCCCTGTGGTGGAACTATGTCCACAAAAAGGTGCTCACAGTCAGGCGAAAAGCTCATAGAAAGACGGACAGGCTGCTTGTGTTCGCAAGGAGCGGACTTTCCAGATCTGACGCGTAAGGCGGAAGAAATGAAACTGGGGAGGGATCGGTAGATGGCCGTACATATAGCCACTGGGTGGTGTGGGGGGCAGTGGCCACCTACCCTCTCTTGACAGGCTAGGACAAAGTTTTTCCGACCAATCCGGTGCTCCAGCACGGAGACACCTATTATTGAGTGCATCCAAGCACCGCTCGAAGAGCAGGCTGTGTTTTAAAATGTAGACTGATTATTACTGGAAAGAAGCCTGATGTTTGGGACAGTTTGGAACTATAGTTTTGCTTCAGCCTGTCGAGATGAGATGTAATTAGTGTCAATGAGACCAACTACATTTACAGGTTAAGGCTTAATAGAAATTAATTTGATTGATAAATCATACTTTGTTCTGTTCTTGCTGATTTTGCTCTGTTCTTGTTTTGTGGTAATTCCAGACACTGAGTTACTTCCCTGTTTACAAAAGAATTGCTTCTGCAGCAAACTTCACAAAACCGTGTCTGCCTAATAAGAAATTCTAACTGGCTAAAGAATTATAATTGACAGTAGGGTATCTATATTGAAAATAGTAACCGGAAACACAAATAAGGTGGTGGTGTAATGTCTCGGTGGAATACCAAAAAAGGCAAAGCAATGTAATGGTAACTTTTTGAAACTGAAAGTGGGTTGTGGAACGGGGATAAAAGGCTGCAAAAAGCCCATGCAAACTGGAGGTCTGTGGAGGCAGGTATCACATAACCAGACTCTGGACTGATCACCCAAAGTTCCCTCCTTGGCAACAAATCAAACTGCTAGTAAGTTTGCAGGCCGAGAACGAAAAGTCCCACTTACAATATGACCCGTACACCTGAATCTGAATCAAAACTGAATCTGAATCAAATGAATAAACCATGGTTCTGTAAGTATAAAGGATAATGCTTAACAGTACTGATTGTGGCCCTGTATCAATTAAGGGCTTAGTAATAGGTGCAGGTTTAGAAATCATAGTTATAGTTTTGCTGTAATAAACCTTTTGCTCTCTTTTTGATTTTGCCTTAGAACATTAAAAAGAATAAGAGAAGATAATTTATTCTAATCAGATTAAATAAATAAATTGAGTTAGTAAAAGAAATTCAATTTACCCCTTGTCTGTTTCCATGTCTCATCCACCTCAACTGTATCCAAAGAATCCATTTTTAAACAGCAAAATCATACAACCCACCAAAATCTTATGGGTAGCCACAAAATTCAGGAAACTCCTTCAAGTTCATAGACAAGGGAATGTCCAGGTTTGTTACAGGTCCTTCTTCTTCGAGTGCTGCTTGGATACATTCAGTAATAGGCGTATCCATGCCGCAACGCACGATTGATCGGAACCTTTTTGCCCTAGCCTGTCAAAAGAGGGCTGGCAGCCACCATCCCCCGCACCACCCAGTGGCTACATATGTGGCCACAGTCAGACCCCTCCCAATTCCATTTTGTCCACCTCAGCGACTGATCTTGGAACAGCCCGCTCCTTGTGTTAGCAAGCAGCCTGTCTTTTCTCACTTCTCTCTTCGTTTATGAGCCTTCCACTCAACTGGGAGCACCTTTTCGTGGAGCTGGTTCCACCAAAGAGTGTTTCCTCTCTTGAGCATCCGGCTTTGGAGCAACGACACCGCTCTCCTCTGCTGTCCGCCATGCCAGGGTTTAAACCTTGTGCTGCATGCGGCAAGGCCTTCCCACGGGACAGTCCCCGCAAGAAGTGCCTCCGATGCCTGGCGAAGCCCATTTGGTCACCTCCTGCTCCATCTGTCTGTCTTTTAAGCCTACGACAGTCAAGGACAGGGAGCAAAGGCGCTGTGCGTTGGCCTCAGGGCAAGCACAGCAGCCTACCCCCAAAGCTTCAGGGTCTTCTGCGGTACCACATGCTGGCTCGGCACTGGAGCCTTCCCGGCACCTCTCCCCCAGGGAACATAAGACCAGCTCGGTACCAGTGTCAGTACCATGGCATCGGCACCACTCTGTGTCCCCCACACAGGGCTCCCCACGGGACTGGGAGGAGTTGGTGCTGCTTTCAATGACTCCAGAGGCATTTGAGGCAGTGAAGGTGCTCCTTTTATTGCCTACTCCACCCTACCTGGTACCCGCTAAAAGAAGGGGTAAGCCAGCCTTTGTTTCGAAGGTCTGGGCACGCCGAAAGTGGCACTGAATGCCACCTCTGGTCTCAGTGCCGAGTTCCCCAGCACTGGAATCTCCCACCTTTCAGGGTCCTGGTACCATCAAACCTTCTCCCTGGCACCACATCACCTTGCTGTCCCCAGCACTGTCTTGACAGTCCTGAGGGGTTCCCCCACTTCCAGTCCAGGGGAGGGTGCTTCAAGGGGAACTAAACGGCCTGGTTGCTGACCTCCAGTACCGTCACCATTTCGGTACCGGCCTCACGAATGATCCCCCCAAGAGACTGCTTTGCCCACCTCGGCACCGATTTCTACAGCACCGGCTACAGCTTTAACTCTGGAGCCTTGTTCCTATACGGGGGATCTCTCGGCCCACTTCGACCTCTTGCACCGTGTTTCAGCCCATGTGAAGATGGAAGTCCAGCTCTTTTGAAGGGCCCTCTGATAATCTGTTTGGGCTGGCGTTTACATCAGCAGAACCCATCTCTGTTCCCCTTCACTCTAGCATCTGGGACCTCACCTCCTCACACTGGCAAAGCCCGGGTTCTGTTTCTCCGGTGCCAGACACGGCAGGCCTCAAATATCAAGTCCCAGGGTCGGATTTTCCCTCTTTCACCCACCACCCAGTTCCATCTCAAGGGGTGGTGGAAGCGGCGCTGAGCCCGGGATAAGTTCCTCGTGACCCTCTCCCGGCATTGAGGGGTGCCAGGGAATCAGACTTTCTGGGTTGGAAGGTGTAGTCCTCTTCTGCCTTCCAGTTAGGCGTTGCTAACAACCAGGCCCTGGTGGGCTGATATATGTTGGACATCTGGGAGTCAATGAACAAGTTCAGACACCTACTCCCACAGGCGGTGAGGGAGGAATATGATGCCTTCCTCAAGGAAGGCAGGGTAGCACCCCAGGACCTCCTTCTATCGGCTTGGGATGCTGTGGATACGGCCTCCCGCACAATGGCCTAAGCCGTGACCCTGCAACGTGCAGCTTGGCTGTGAAAGGCGAGGGTGCCTCGGCCTCCCAACAGGTAGCCTCTGACCTCCGCTTTGACAGCGAAGCTCTCTTCCTGACGGAGATGGATGCCATCCTGGGTACTGCCTGTGGCCCTCAGGGGGAGGTTAAGTATTTGGGCCTCCTCTCCCTGGGCCCCTTGCGTGCCCTCCACCCCGATAGAGTGTAATATCCAGCCCCAACTCACCCTTCCTTTGGGCCACTGGATGGGAGTCGACACTCCCACCACTGCAGCATGGGTCTGAGTGCCAGTTTGGGGAATTCCTCCCATCCCGGATCCAGCCCTCAGTCACGGGAGGGCGCCTAGCCTTTCATTTAGGGGTAGGTATTCATGGCCAACCCGGGTTGGTGTTACAAAGCTCACCTCCTGGGAACCCCTACCCTGTGGGGTGCCCTCTGACTTGGGAACCTTCCCTCAGGCTGATGGACAGCACTAATTTCAGGCAAGGTCCTCTGTTTACCCCTGGGCACCTTACCTCTTCCTTGATGCGATGGGATATTGGCCTGCCATTGCCTAATTGTTTTGGCTCCCCTGGCCTCATTATATGCCCATTTACCACTGTCAATAGTTGGAGGAAGCTTACTTGCTCCCCATGTGCCACCCTGTATATCTTATTGACACTCCTTTTGGTGGGGAAGCCCCCCCCCCACCAGGCTTATCTGCGTGGCGCCTCTTTCGCTTCCCCTAAGGAGCACATAGGCCGGAAACAAGGGCATTCTGCAAATATTGGAGGGTACAGAGCCTCCCCCTCAGTGCTTCACGAGGTAGACTGAGGGATTTTTCTCCTAAATACTCTGCCCCGTACCAGGAAGACACACACACTCATTTTCCATAAGACCTTAACTCTGGCCCCTTGCATCTTTTGAGTCAGATGTCCAAGAGGCCCTCTTCCCAGAGGGGTTATGACTCCTCGCTCCCTCTTCACCAGAGGACATTTGTACTCCTCTCTGCAGGGCTGGATGGAGCCTTCACTTTCCTTTTACTCACCCCTTCCGCGTCACTCGCTTTTACACCACCGAGCACAGATAAGCCTGCACTCGGATGATCCTCAATAGGGATGCTAAGGGAGACTTCCTTTGCTCAGTGGTGTCTCATGCCCTTTTTGGGCCCATGGGGCGGGCCAACCTGATATTGTCCCACCCAGCACTGGGTGGAGATGTTGGCTCCCACTAGACACAGACATTTCGGGCCAGTCGCTTGTGATTCTCATTAAGGGGGTAACCCCCCCGAAACCATATTTCCATTAGCTTATAGATAGCTTCTTCAGTGAGCATGCTTGAAACAGGTCTTATCATGATAGAGCCCTGGCCCAGTCCTCCCTACCTACCCATTATCCATATTGGGGAAAAAGGGCTACTTTAAACTTTAGTGGGGAAGTGATCCTTCTTCCTTTACTACCACAGCCTGGACCCTGGGGTACGTCGTGAGTGCTGTCTACTCAATAACCTGGGATTTCAGTTTTCATGACCCTGAACTCTGTCCCCTAGTTCCTCAAGGGATGATTGCATGTCTATGAAGTGACCCAAGGTCACCCAGTGGGCAATTATGGGTGCTGCGAATGCACTTGAGGTGCTACCAATAGAACAAACCCAACACCGCCTGGGTTTGCCTTCCTTTTCTCTTCCTATTGAGGTCTGGGTAATCTTTGGACCACCTGCCTCCCCTTTCCCTTTTCCTTTACGTTGGATGGATTCCCATCCATCGTGGGTTAACAGTCCCTCTGATACTGACCCAGAGATCGGTTGTATATACTCAGTACGAGTATGGGACTAAACACTTCTCCCTGGAGTTCCTACCCAGTGGGTGCCTTCCCAGTAGATCCCTTCCCCAAAGGTGACCATAGCGTCACGGTCACCCCTTATGACAGCTCTGGGGGGCGGGGTCTTTTCTCTCAGGGGTTCCATCCAGTACAACCCATTCCCTTTCCCCCATCTGAAGACCCTCTTGAGCCTTAGTAGCCGTTCTTCGGCATATTTTAAGCTCCTATACCAAACCTGTTGGAAATCCCTTCAACAATTATGGTGCCTGCTAACAGCCCTGTCCCGGCAATTCTGAGTTATGACCTGGGTCCTCCGGAAAACCAGCTGACCCTTGTCTGTGACTCATAGCAGTTACTTTGATGGCCGCCCCTCCCGGGCCATCATTAAAGTACATAGAACGTGTGAAGTGAGCAATGGCTCCTTCACCTTAACTAGGTGGCCCCCTTGAACTCAACTAGATGGCCGTTACCACCCTGGAGGCCCATTGTTTTCCAGGGCTTGGTGTAGGTGGGCTCTGCCTAACTGCAAGGTTCTGCAGGGCATGACTCATACCCCCATTGTTCCCCACATTCCCTGTAATCAGGGAAAGGCGGGAAATAGTCTTTAAAAGCTGAGGTTCTGGGGTGCTCAGGCAGGACGGTTTTCAACATCTAGCCTGGCCTGATCAACCAGAAGCTGCCTTCTCCGCTCATGAGTTCCCCCTAGAGCGTATCCACGAGTTACCCCCACGAGTTACTGCCGGCCGATTACGAGTCTCCTCCAGCCTGTAATGCTGTTACCCTTGCTGCTAGGAGTGGTAAGAGTCTGCCCTGCAACCTTTCTCTAAGAAAAAAGTTATTCTATTTCTTTAGGGCTGCTTTAAAACTGCTTTCCCCAGCTTTACAGGCTTGCGTGTGTACCTTTCTGTTTGCTTGCAGCTCCAGTTTGTGTTAGGAGCTCCCCGTGTCTGTAATTGCTTCTTGCTACTTTGTATCACCCAGTGTATCTCTTTTCCTCCTGGGTTGTTTGAACTTGCTTTAAGCGTATTGTGTTTTGCAACATTGTATAAAGTTAATTGGTAGCTGTAAAAGTCTTAAGTTTGTTTCCTTCAGTTCCTAGCCTTTAGAATTGTTTTGTTAAGTTGCCTTTGCCCTCCCCTCTGTAACTTCCCCAACTTAAATAAACTTTTTCTCCCTAACTTTACTCGTCCCCTCTTTATTTCCCGACTCCCTCCCGTGTGCCCGAAGTTCACCGCTGCACCCAACTCCCTTTCCCGCACTCCTTTCTTCCCCTGAAACCCCCTTTCACCCCTGCACACCTTTTCTGCGGCTTCCAGCGGGCTCCCCGCCCTAGCCGCTGCTTTCTTGAGGCTCCCCATGGGCTCCCCGCCCTTGCCGCGGCTTCTCCGCCGCTTTCTGCAGCACCCCGGCTCCCAGCCGCTTTTCTGCGGTGCGCCGGGCTCTCCAGCGGCGCCCCCGCTTTCTTTGTGGCTCCCGAGCTGCTCCCGCGGCCACCGCCGCTTCCCCCGAACTCCTGCCTTCCCCACCGCTGCTTTCCCCGACCCACTCCTGCCTTCCCTACCATTTTGCCTTCCTTTGCCTCCCTCACAGACCCCTGAATCCCCTTTCAGCCCCTCCTGCTTCTCCCCATTGCCCACACTCCCATGCACCTACAGCCCGTCTCCTGCCTCTGTCCCCTTACCCCAACCCCCAAGCACCTCCTCACCCCACTGCCTTTCGACACCCCCCCCCCACTTGCCTTTACTCCTCTTCAGGCCCCAGCTTCCCTGTTACTTATCTTCTCTGCCACTGCCACACACTAATTTGCATTGTACCCCCCCCTTTTCCTATGGTGTATTAAAGTAGCCTTTAGGTTATAGTGAGTAGGGCTATAGTGTTAGTAGGTTAGTTGAAGAACCCCATTGTTCCCCAACCTGTCCCCACTCCCGAAAGTTAGGTACCCCCCAACACTTTACAGATACCATTGTGACAAACACCAACCACAGCTCAGCTTACCTTATACTCATTTTAATAAAGTGTACCCCAAATCCACCCCCGTACCCCATGGGTGCAGTGGTTGCCCCCCAAGATCCTCAAATCTCCGAACCTGCTGGCAGGGTCAACCCTCTCTAAAGGTCATCCTCCTTGGTATTAAAAAAAAAAAAAGGGGGGGGGGAGGATAAAGGATAGACCAAAAAGTAACTCAGTGGGCAGGGCCGAGGTTACACTGAATCAGGATGGCACAATCCTGATTCACCAGGGGGGAAACTTTCCCCTTCCTTATCTGCTAGATCCCTGAGAACTTCCTCATCATCCCCCACTTTGGTGGACCTCGACTCCAGTACCCGTGTTTCTGGGTTCCGGTCATCTTAGGGTGAGTGTGCTCTTGTCAAGCCCATGCCATTGTGGCCGCTGCATGCTGCAAGGTCGCAGATTCCGAAGACAAGATCGGTACCATAGGCTGCGGGGACTGGTTTCC
>ML681972.1:51881799-52114789 GCA_007922195.1 Podocnemis expansa | reverse complement strand
GATGCGGGTTCAAGTACCCACTCACATCCCGTGTTGTAAGAGGTAGTTATCTCTTACCTCAAGCCTCCTGTGCTTTACTCCACCAGACTAGGAGAGAGGTGGTTTCTCCTCTACCTTTCATTTCCTCACTCCTCGCAACATCTCTCCTACTGCGGGTACACTGAGTGCTCCAGGTTTACTTTAATTTCTTTCACAACTATTGCACCTGATGTATGTTAGCACCAGAATACCTAGCTCTCTGGTCTCAGCATATTCGTATTAATACTTGCTCAGGTCCTTGCTCGGCAACACATTCCTTGCCATAGCCGTAATGCTTCTTGTCTGACACCTTATAGTAGGGAGACCTTAGGCCGCTCTGCCCTGTGCACATCAGCTAGCGCTCGGGCAAACTGGACCTTCTATCCTCCACTGCCTTCTCAGGTCGCTCTTGCCTGGGCCCAGGTACTTAGGTCAATACCTTAGACCTCCCAAGGACCTTACTTGTTGGGCAGCTACCCATGGTGGGGAGAGGCTGTGTTGAAGGCGGAGAATTCTGCCTACCATCCATCAGCATGGCTAGTAGTCACCTATTACTGAATGTATGCAAGCAGTGCTCAAAGAAGAACGGTGGGTTACTTACCAGTAACTGTCCTTCTTTGAGGTGGGCTGCTCAGATTCATTCACATTCCTCCCACCATCCTTGCAACTCAGAGTTGGCGACTTTTAGGAAGTGGGGAGGGATCAGGCGGTGGCCGCATATGTAGCCACGGGGTGGCGTGGGGGGCAGTGGCCACCAGCCCTCTTCTGACAGTCTAGGGCAAAAAGGTTCCAACAAGTCGTGCGCTGCAGCATGGATACACCTATTACTGAATGAATCTGAGTAACCCATCTTGAAGGACAGTTACTGATAAGTAATCCACCGTTCTGCAAAAAAAAACCCAGGTGAAAGTCCATGCACTCATAGGGTATGATCTGTGTAACTTTCCTGTTCACTTTCACAGTTTAAATGATCATTTGAGGCTAAATATTCCATGAAGGGGATTCCTTTATAGATGCATGTAACATGCTTTGGAGTATTGCTATTGTATGATGTTTCCTGCAGCATCATCTATGTGTACAGATACGAAACATGTTCCAAGCATTTTACATGACTTGGAGGGGAGGCAGACCATCAGGGCTATTTCTCAGCACAGAGGCTGCAGAGGTACATGACAAAGACAATGCAAATTGAGTTCCTTGGCTCTGGTGGATCAAAGCAAATCACCTTGCCCTAGGAACAGGAGGGTTTAAGAGGGGTTAAAAACAAGTTCACACACTTTGACAACTGTTAGAGGCTTTTTGCCAGAAAAACACCATCTTGGAGACATCTCCAACTTCAGGCAGGATCTGGGTGCTTCCTAGGGTTAGGCAGAGACTGGCTGTAAAACCATCTTCAGCCAAACACAGTGAGTAATCCTGGACAGTGATGTTAGGTTAGGATGCATTTTTTTATTTGATTGCGGTAACCCCTGACTCATTTAATAAATGATTATGCATTGATTTGCTATATATTCACTTAAATTTTTTTCTAATCAATAAACTAGTGTTCATTTCATCTAAAGCTATGTGAACTTTAGAGGGTGTGAATGACTGAGCGTGGGCATTCTCATTTCTTTGATGAATGGGTGAACTGGTGTCTAAAAGTCTACAGTGTTGGAGGAAAGGCCCTGTTTCTGTAGGACAGAAGTTCCCAATGTGGTATCTGGATGCTGGGGTCCACCCCCTGAGTAGCTGGAGAGCATATACCCGCTGCCTGGGGCCAATTATGCACAGGAGGCTAGTATGCAGGGGGTTAAAGTATGCTGGAATGTGTGGAACGCCATTTTGGGGCCCACAATTTTTACGGGCTTAGTGTTCCAGGCTCCCTAAAAATAGAAAATGGAGCCAGAACATTGTGTTCTGGGGCCCACCATTTAAAAATAGTGGACCCCAGAATGCAGCGCTCTGGTTCCATTTTCTATTCTTAGGGGCCTGAATGCTGAGCTGCTAAAAATAGCAGGCCCTGGAACGCCTTTCTGCTGTATTCTGTCAGGCAGGGGAGAACAGGAGGGGGGCATGCCTGGCCTGCAGGAGGGATTGTCTCCTGGCCCAGCATGCAGCTGCGAGTAAGTGCTGGGGCAGCCCAGCTCATGTTGGGAGTGGGTATTGGGGGGCTGGAACTGGAGGAGTACTGGGGACAGGGGAATTGATATTGGGGGCAGGGGTGGATTTTGGGGGTGGATATTGGGGGCTTGGTGGATATTGGGGTTGGGGTGGTTATTGGGGGCTGGGATGGATTTTGGGGTGGGTATTGGGCTCTGGGTAATATTGGACAGGGGAATGGATATTGGGGGCTGCGGCTGGGTACTGGCGGCAGGGGGTGGATTTTGGGGGTGGGTATTGGGGCTGGGGTGGATTTTGGGGACAAGGGAATAGATATTGGGTGTAGTAGCTGGGGTATGTGAAGGGGGCCCGGACCAATGTGAGAGAGGCCCCTGGCCCTGTGTGAGGGGGGCCTAGAAATTTAGGAGGGTTCAGCGCCCCCGCCCCCCGAATTATACTTTAACCCCTGCTAGTATGGACTGATCCAGTAGTGGGTGGCTACTGAGAAGCAGGGTAAGTCAGAGTTCAAGAAGTGGCAATCAGGGAGGAATAGTGTCACACTGGACCAGATTCTGGGAAGGGAACACCACAGAAACCCATGTGATATTAGCTAAATGTCTGGTTTTGAAGTTCCTGTGAGTCTGTTACTGAGCTCTAAAATACTTGCTGGGCTCATAGTTTACTTTCTTTGCCCTTGTGATTCTATGTTCAACAGTTTTCCAAGACACACAGGAAGTCTGAAGAAACAAGTCTTGCATCTCTGGTGCCTTGCACCTTGTACAGTCATTTTCCTCAGGGCAAAGTGGTGCTAGGTACTACACTTTAGCTCTGGTAGCATTTTACACTCACTTTGCATGTTTTTATTCTGGTGCAGTGACTACTGCCAAGGGGCTAAGAGTGCATTCTCAAGATGTAATTATGGGGCCTTACTGACTGTCAGATAAATAGCTGGTTTAGGCAGTATTGCCTGTTGCAGGCACCAAGACTATGTCTTCACTTAAAACTTTACAGCAGTACAGTTTGCAACACTTCTGAGTAGAAACTCACTGGAGCAGCGGGAAAGGTTCCGCCATCAAAGGTTCTCCACATCCCTGACAGTTGGTAATTTCTACTTACAGCTCTCTAGACTGGGACAGAGGCTAGGTCTGCACCACAAAACTACACAAATGTGTTGATATAGCTTATGTTGACTCTCAGCCACTGCTATAATTAATAGTGGCGGCTAACATCCATACTGCCATCCTTGGGTCAGTGGAGTGCATCCTCAGTAGGACTACTTCCACCGACTTAAGCGGCAGCATGGGGGAGCTGAGAAAGCAATCTGTCAGCTCCCTGCGAGGAGCCCATAGGTTCCCAGCCACCCCCTGCCCACATCAGATCCCAGCTAGGATGGGGGAGGGGCAGAGTGTTCCCTGCTCCTGTTCGGGAGCCGCCTGCAGCCCCCAGCAGTTTGCCTGGTCCCAGCTGGGATCTGGGAGACAGCCACCAAACCCTAGTGCAGGTGCTTCCAGGCAAGCTACATGTTCTCTTTCCCTCCCTTGTTAACAATCATGACAGCTCCTAGTCCACTGTAAATGGACACAGTGGCTATGTCTACACTGGCAATTTAGTTCGGATTAAGGAGGCTTGATCCGAACTAAATTAGCCCCAGTCTACATCGGGCTTCAATTAGTTCTAATCAAGGATTTCCTTGATTTGAACTAATAAGTACTGCCATTTAGTTCGAATTAGCTGTTAGTTCGAACTTCTGAGTTCCAACTAAACTGATGTAGCTGTGTTAGTTCAGACTAAGTGGCTAGCTCGAACTAAATTGTGTTTTGACCTTCCTCTCAGGGTGCATGGCACCAGGAAGTGCCTGCACTGGGCACGTTACCAGCCACACCCGGGCAGGACAGACAGTCCTGCAACATGGCTGAGGACACAAGCAGCCAGCAGCGATGCAGGGCTCCAGGCTGGAGCCATAAAGAGGTCCTCACCCTCCTGGCCATCTGGAGGGATGAGGCAATCCTCTCCCGGTTGCGGAGCAGCTAGCAGAACCAGGAGATATATGCCAATAGCTCCCAGGGCCTGGTTGGCAAAGGCCACAGCCAGAGCACCGAACAGGTGTATGTGAAGATTAAGCACCTCCAACAGTAATATCACCAGGTTTGGGAGGAGGGGCAGTGCTAAGGGGCAGCACGCACCACCGGCTGCCCCTACTACCAGGAGATGGACACATTTCTGGGGGAGGGAGAGAGCACCAGGCTCCCAGCTCCCAGCTCCCACTGTTGACACCAGCAAGCCTTTCCTTGTGGGCGATGACGAGAACGAGGCATTGGTGGATGAAGAGGTGGTCCTGGATTCGGCCAACACCAGCTGGCAAGAGGGCACCCCAGCACCAGGCCCCGGCAGTGGAGCCAGCCTGGAGGTCTTCCCTGCCACTGCAGAGGGCCCAGCCACTCTGAAGGAGCAGCAGGAGCAGGCCCACCTCGCTGAAGAGGACCCAGGCTTGGCTATATTGCGCCGGGCACCCGCAGCACCTGCTGGTGAGTGCTCCCTCCCTCCCTCTGTACAGGCAGGGCAGGGCATTCCTGTGCCACAGGCACTGCAGGGGGACATGGCCCATAGACAGGCAGGGACACAGGGATGGGAGGGAGGGGCGTAGAGGCCCTCCCATGGGCCAGAGGGGCTAGGAACTGTGTGGCGGGAGGTACCTAGACCTGAGCAGTGCGGGGGGCCTGTCAGCAGAAGGGGGTGGGGGAAACCAGATGTGGGAGTGTTGAGGGCAGACATCATGAAGCCTATACTGCTGGCACATGGCCTCAGGAGACAACTCGGGGTCGGGGCTGACTGCTGCTTGCCACCATGGCACCACACCCAACCTGGGCAGCACAGTACGGCTGCATGTACCTTGGGGGCCCAGTCCCACAGGACACGGATCTGGAAACAGGGGCACCTTCAGGGCACAGCAGCTGCTGTCAGGCTGCGCACAGCATTAGCGAGCTAACTAATGAGAGGAATCCTGTTCTCTGCTTCCCTCCAGCAGCTCGGGCAGCCATGAAATGCATCAGTCCCTGGAGCCTGCCAGTCACAACCAGGTGGAGAAGGAGGACCCACCATTCCCAAAATGAGCAACTGGGGGACCTGGTCCACCTCAGCAAGGTAGTGGAGGTGTGCCTCGAAGCCTCGCGTGAGAGGGTGGATGCCAACCAGAGGGCTGGCCGGGGAATGTTTCAGCACCTCCTGGAGCTCATGGAGCGCCAGAAGGTCGCCCTCAAGCAGGTGGAGGCACACCTGTACTTCCAGCGGGCTGAGGGTGCTGCTTCCACAGACCACAGCATCCCTCGTCGCTGGCACCCCAGGGACCTGCCACCCTCAGGGCACTAGTTGTGCCCCCCCCCACCCTGAGCTTCCGGCCCCCCCGAACCTTTTCCTTCTCCCCCAAGCCCACAACTCCCACTGCCTACCCCCCGCCAACTGCTCCCAGACCGCCTCACTCCCCCCAAATCCCCTTGTAAATAAAACCTTTGAAACTGATATCTTTGGTCTTGTTGTTTTTATTGGTTTGGGGATGGGGTGCGGGTGCATTGGTGGGGGCCAGGCATGGGCAGGTGGGGGAGGTGAGGGTGCCTGGTTCTTCAGATGATGACCGCTTACTGCTGAGCTTGCTGCGTCTGGGGCGTGGCATCGGGCTGCTTGAACTGCCTGGTGAGGCATTCAGCTTCAGCCTCCCAGATGTGGGGGACCCTGCCTCCCAGATGTGGGGGACCCTTCCCCCCATAGTTCAAAGAGATTGCTAAGCATGCAGCAGCCGCTGACGACCTCAGTGATGGTGCACTAGGCGAGATGCAGGCACGTCAGGAGGCTCCTCCAGCATGCCTTGAACCATCCAAAGGCACACTCCATGATGAGGCGGCACTTGTTGAGCCTTCTGTTGAAGAGCTCCTTGCTGGCGTCCAGGTTAGCAGTGTAGGGCTTTGTGAGCCAGTGGAGCAAGGGGTAGGCGGCATCTCCCATGATGAGGCTGGGCACCTGCACATCCCCAAGGGTGATGTTGTGTGGGGGGAAGAAGGTGCCTGCCTGCATGTGCCTTTACAGGTTAGAACTCCTGAGCACATGGGCATCATGCGCCCTCCCTGGCCAGCCCACATAAATGTTTGTGAAGAGCCCTTGGTGGTCCACCATGGCCAGCAGTACCATGGAGTGGTAGCCCTTTTGGTTCCTGTAGTCCAGGGGTGTCAAACACGCGGTCTGAGGGCCACATGTGGCCCTTAAAGTCCTTTCTTGTGGCCTGCGACAACACTGTTGCTATCAATATTTGCAATACCATTGTATGAAAAGGTTTCAGTGGTATGACCCTTGGGCTACCATACTAATCCTCATGCATGGTGCGGCCCTTGGCCTAACGTACTAGTCCTCCTGCAGCCCTCAAGGTGATTTGAGTTTGAGACCCCTGCTGTAGTCCACAGCCCAGGATTCTGAGGCTTGGATGGGGATGCGAGTCCTGTCTATGATGCCCCCACTGTTGGAGAAGCCAAGTGAGGCAAGGCCATCGAGGATGTCCTGCAGGTTGCCTGGGGTGACGAGGCAGGCTAGCAGGACCCGGAAGCTAGCCCCGCTCACCTGCAGGAGTGTGGCTCCCATGGTGGCCTTCCCAATGCCAAAGTGGTGGGCAACAGAGTGGTAGGAGTCTGGGGTTGCCATTTTCCAGACTGCGATGGCCGCTCTCTTGTCCACAGGCAGTGCGGGTCTGAATTGGGTGTCCGTGTGCAGCGGCACTAGGGTGAGCTCATGGACCAGCTCGAGGAAGGTCCGCTTGCTCATGTGGAAATAATGGAGCCTCTGGTTATCATCCCGGGTGGTGAGGATAATGCATTCCCATCAGTCGCTGACGGTTTCCCATGCCCATAAGTGATGGGACACGGAAGGCTAAATTAGCACAGCAGCTTGCAGAGCCAGCCTGGCGGTGCTGCTGCTGTCTGCCTCTGTGCTGTTGAGGTTCAGCTGTGCTCCAGATGAAGAGAGCACTCAGGAGTATATAGCAGGTGCTGGGCACCCGTCTGGCAAGTTGAATGAACTGAGTGTAGTCCATGACCACCTTGTTCTGCCTGTTGCCAGCCATAATGGGCACAGGGCTGAGCTCACTTCCTCTTTTTATGGGATTGGCTGAGGGCTTGGGACCTTCTTGGGTGCCATGTTGGCACACATCCCAGGATGCACACCCCTAAGCTGACCTAGCAAGTGACTGCATGGCCATGGTAGTTCAACTTAGGCTTCTGCTAGGGACATGCTAATTTGAACTAGGTTAGTTTGAATCAAGCCAATTTAGTTTGAACTAGTTAATTCAAACTGACTAGTTCAAACAAGCTGGTTTAGGTGTATACATAGCTAGTGTGTACACTGACATTGCTTTTTTTAAAATTTATTTTGGCAAAGAGGTGAGTGTAGCATATGCAGCATGACTATTTTGTCAACAAAAGTAGGAAATATTGTTGACAAAATCGAAGTGAGTACAAGGTCTTAAGTAGACTTTATTACCTCCCTTGGGGATGAGAATTTTTCACACCCCTAAGTGAGGTAGCTAGATTGACTTAACTTTCTAGTGTAGGCTAACCCTTAGAGAGTGACTTGAGAACGGTTGACTAGATATTATACTAGTACCTCCTACAATGTATGTTTGTTCAGTCTGAATAGTTTGAGGGCTTGTCAACACTTGAAATTGTATGGCAGCACAGCTACACTGCTTCATCCACATCACTGTAGTGCTTCAGTGTGGACACTACCTACACTGATGGGACTGGTTCTTCTCTCAACATAAGTAACCGACCTCACTGAGAGGTGGTAGCATTCTTCTGGTGACCTAGTGCTATGGAGTTAGATCAGTATAGCTATGTCTCAGGTGTGGATTTTGCACATCCCTGAGAGGCACAGTTAAGTTCATGTAATTCTCTACTGTAGACCAGCCTTTGGAATTGTGTTCTGCTTCTCCCACATTAACATTCAGCTGAAGGGATGTAGTTTTAAAGAATGTATGATGCAATTTTTTAAAGCATGCAAGTAATCAAGCACAAGTCAGGTTGGGGCTTTTGAAAATTCTACCCTTAAAATGAAAAAACTCAGCCTCTATGGTCCAAAAAATAGAAATAGCATTGAAGGACTAGACCTGCAACTAACTGTAAAATAAGAGTGGCCTGAATTCAGAGACTTGGAATGTACCTGCAGAAATAAACTAACATGGGGGACATGACTGCCTTCCAAAATGTCTTTTCAGCCATTATCGGAGCTGGTATTGGAGGCACATCGGCAGCCTATTTTCTGCGCCAGAAGTTTGGGAGGGACATACAGATTGACGTGTTTGAGAAAGGAACTGTGGGGGGCCGTTTGGCTACTATAAATGTGGAAGGAAGAGAATATGAAGCTGGAGGATCCGTCATCCATCCCCTTAACCTACATATGAAGCATTTTGCCAAGGAGTTAGGTATGTGACTTTCTTAAGGAAAAGTAATCAGTGGGCTCATTTCTCTATTCATACCAATGCAAATAAGTAGTAACAACAATTTAAGTCAGTGGAGTTACACCGTTATACATGAAAGTAGAATCAGGTCCAAACATCTGCTGTGAAATACCAGGGTTTTAGCCAGACCAGGGGCAGGGGGCTGTGTTTTTCTTGTCCTGTAACCTGGGGTGCTTTGCAGTGCCTCATAGATACATCCTCCGACCTTGACTGCTTACAAACAGCCTTCTAACGTGCCTTTGTGAAATTGCAGCCTGCCAGCAGGGCCGGCTCAAGGGGTTGTGGCACCCCAAGCAAAATTTCGACTTGGCGCCCCACCCCCTTCTCATTCATGGAGGTTGAAAACAGTTTTCCAAAGTGCATAAATCCCTAGTGTCTGCCTGCAGAAGGATTTAAAGTGCACACTGGCTACATGACTTAAGCTGCAGGTTGACTAACAGTGCCTGAGCTGCTAGGAAAGCGTTGAAGAGGCGGGAGCCAGCCTGATCTTCAGGGATGCTAGGTGCCCCTAAGAACTGTCACCTGAAGCCATGTCTGTCTCTTGCCTCACAGTAGAGATGGCCCTGCCTGCCAGCCCCCACCCCCAGCTTCCACCATCCTTGGTTATATCACAGGGTAAGCCCAACTCTATGTTAGATTCAAGGAGTTTCTCACCACATACTTCCAGCAGTCTGGTCAAACTCTTCAGGTCAGAACTTGTTCCTCAGAGTTCAAGGGCTGGTTCCTTTCTCTTTTCAGGTGCAGAGCATGAGTTGAGCAAAGAGAGAAGGCAAGCCTTCATGGTCGTTTCCCTCCTTTTTATAATTTTAGTTCCCCCCCTTGAAAAACATTTTTCAACTGAGAGACAGTAGTCTGTGGAGATCTTCCCTGCAGGGGTTTTGCACCTTTGTGAACTGTGTTTGTTTTCTCCCTTCCTGCTTGATGACACTGTTTATTGCTTAAATGCAAATTAATGCAAGCATATACTCCTTTGTTTGACCAGTTTGGTGCTATGTGAATCTGAACAGATATTTGTTTTTTTAACATCACACAGAGATAATTTATAGATGCTACATATCATATACCATGGTATTACTTATGTTCAAGTTAGTAGTTTTCAAATGATATCTTCCAAAGGTGTACAAAGATTATTACAACAGCATATTCAATGTGGATGCAGGGATGTATTTCATCACATCTGCCCAACTAACTAACCGGTGTAGAGTGTCCTTGCTTTTGAGGCTTGCAAGCTTTAGTTTGGTCACTGTTATAAACGAAACCAATTGTGTACTACTCATGATGTTATTTTGGGGGTGAGGGGAGGGCAGCCTCTTAATTTTTTAAAAGATTTTTCACAAAACCCTTTTGTTCTTTCTAAGATTTGAGGTGCTGTTTTTGTCCCCTTAACTAAGTGGGATGACCACAGCGAAATATCAGAGAACATACACAGCATCCAGCTCAATACATTATCCTTTACTTGAGTTGAAATAATCCTCATATAATGTTAGAGGAAGTCCTGCACTCTTGGGGACACTACTCAAATTTTCTAGCAGCATCTTTGCTGCTAAGATTTTTTTAAAGGAAATGATAAAAAATTAGACAGTTTGAACTGATAAGTCAGAATTATTGCACTTGTCATTGTTTATACTGTTAACGCCGTTTATGGTTCCAGAAGCAGTACAGTGCAATAGATAGACTTGTCTCTTTTTAAATTATGCCAGTAGGCCCTGTTAGTTTATGGCAGTCAATATTTCTCCCCTTTGCAGGACTCTCTGGTCCTGAGATCCCAGGTGGTCTTTTGGGCATCTACAATGGAGATGAGTTGGTATTTAAGGAGAGTAGCTGGCGTATCATCACTATTCTGAAACTTCTCTGGCATTACGGACTCAATCCACTGCGAATGAATATGTGGGTGGAAGGTATCTTGGACAAGTTTATGAGGTAACAATGTAATCTCTAAAGTCTGAACTAAGTTAATTGTCCTACTGCAGTGATTAAAAACTAGTAGACACTATCAATGGTGATGAATGCTGTGGAAAAAAACTATTAATAAAGATGTGGGAGTTCCTTTTTTTCCCTTGCCTTTCCTTCTATTTCACTCCTGTTATCATCCTTGATCTTTTTTTCCCAGGACAGTATGTCACAGTATACCTAGGACAACCCAGGACTCATTTCTCATGGCAGTGTGGTAATCTCTATAATTAGTTTTTGTTGCCTGCCCATTTTACTTTTTAAACTGTTCTAATTAAAACAGGATTAGTGTTTAAAAAGTGCTACTTTGTAGTAACATGCACAAACACAGCAACCACCATTTGTACATTGTACAATGTATTTCAGCCAACATACTTTTGTACAAAAGAAGTCAACAGTATAATTTGTCGTTATGCCCAGCACACTAATATTTGGATGCACAAAAACAGGGATTAATGTGTAACTGCCTGCAGTGAGCAAAAATACCTACCCATGAACGAGAATGTCAGGAAAAGTATGAAAACACCACCTTGAATGTCAGCTAGTGCCAGTGGCTCCCTCCATATAAATAAAAGTGGAAGCTGTCTGAAAATTTGGTGGCAGCCATGGCTGGAAGTTGGGGCACAGGGAGGGGGGCGCTTCCCTGGAATGCTGCTGAAAGAAGCCACTTGCGGAAAGAAGCTGCCTGCAGTGGTGCCTCTTGGGGTGAGAGGGGTCCCCAGGGATGCCATGGAAAGAAGTTGCCTGGAGCAGCTCCTCTTGGGGGTGGGGGGTTTCCCAGGCATGCTGAGGAAAGAAGCTACCCAGGGCAGCTCCTTGGCAGCTGTACAACATGGAGAGAAGCCGTTCCAGGCATCTTCTTTCTGCCCCCACCTGGACCATGGGCATTGTGGGGGTCCTCCACGCCCCAGCTGTCCCTGAAGGAAGCTGCCCAGAGTGGCTTTCAGTGGCATGAGCCACAATTTCTATGGCATTACTGAAGGCTTTTTTGACACTGTCGACACACGGGCGGGGGGTTGCCTACCTCTGTTTTAACGGTTAAGAGACTGTTATGGCAAGAATGCATTTCCAAGGGCTATCAGCAGGAACACTGCAACTGATCTGACTTGTCTGGAGGACGCAGTGGGACAGAGACAAAATTGAAAGTGGCCAGACCCCCACCTCATATTGATCTTTGTAGAGAAAAATAAAAAACTTGAAGTGTTCCAGAAATTTTGTTAATGATTTTCATTTACAGTAATTCAATGTCAGCAAATCAATTGCTCTGTACTAATTTGTATAGTCAAGATTTTTTTTTTTTAATTTATTCATTATGTCTTTCTCCTTTTGGATAAAGAATCTATCGCTATCAGTCTCATGACTATGCCTTCAGCAGCACAGAGGGCTTGCTTCATGCACTCGGTGGAAATGACTTCATCCAAATGCTGAATCAGACCATTGGTGATACTATGCAGAAGGCTGGCTTCTCCCAGAAGTTTATCGATGAGATAGTTACTCCAGTCATGAGAATCAATTATGGCCAAAGTGCCAACATTAATGCTTTTGTAGGTGAGTGTTTAAGTGTCTTCCCAAGCTTACATAATATGTTTCTGCTGGCAGATGAAGCCATCATTAAAGGGCTGGATGTCGTATCCTCTGCTATGCTGTGGGAACTCTGATTTCATTTTTAGGCATTTGGATCCCTGGATTTGGGTGGGTTTGAAGGCAATGCATTTAGTCCTAAGGAAAGGGGAATTACTTCCATTAATCAACAGTTTCTTTGCTCACTGTGATATTCTGATAGGAAAGCAAACTGTTCAGTTGCCGTTTGATACCAGTATTTTTCAGCATGTTGTGTGTGTCATTTTCCAGTAGCAAAGCTATAGTTTTCTTGATTCCCCTTTACCATTCTAGTAGCCCTGTGTGAAGATCAATCCCCTGTCTACTTCAGTGAATGGGATGTTAGAACACTGTGTTTGGAATTTCATCCTCTTCCTTGGCAGGTGCAGTGTCTCTGGCAGGTACAGACTCTGGACTTTGGTCAGTAAAAGGTGGCAACAAACTTGTCTGTACTGGGCTTCTTTATGCTTCCAAAGCACAACTTATCTCTGGCACAGTTATTTCTGTAGAGGAGAAGATGCGGCCCAAACGCACAGGTGAGGTTCATTTGCTTTCTTTGGATGTAAGAGGCCAAGCCTTTCAACCTAGAGATTGGCATATGCAAGAGCTCAGTTTGGGAACATCTGGTATTCAGATCACTATATACACACAGGGCCTATCTGATTTTCCGGGCCTTTATAAGGGGTCAAATTGGGAACCCAAAAATCACTTCCCTGAAAGGCTTGTTTTAAATTATTTCAGTACAGGATCCAGTGAGCAACATATGAAACAAAAGGACTTATCGTATATAATTGCGCATAAGCTGACCCCGCCCCCCCACCAGGTTATGAGTCCCAAAGGGGGGGGGTGTGTGGATGCATGACCCACACATAAGCTGAGGTCCCTGCATGGCCTGAGGCCCCTACCCTGCCCCGCTGGTTTCCCCAGACTCCCCTGACCCCCTCCTTAACCCCTGGACCATGCTGTCGCTTTCCCTAGACTCCCTGACCCCCTCCCTAACCCCCAGGCCATGTCACCATTTTCCCTGGACTCTCCAACCCCCTCCCTAACCCCATATACTGCCACCGCTTTCCCTGGACTCCTTGACCCTGTCCCTAACCCCAGGGACGTGCTGCCGCTTTCTCCAGACCCCCTGACCTCCTTCCTCCCTAACCCCCCAGGCCCTGATGCTGGCTCCCCCAGGCCACCACCCACCCCCACCCCAGAGCCCCCTTACCTGGCTGCTCTGGCAGCTATGACATATGCTAGGGCTCCTGCCTGTTACTTTAACCCCTGCCCAGGCTGATTCCCTGACATGTCTGCTCCGGCTACATGCTGGGACTCCCACCCTGAGCATGCTCAGAGAATGCTCACGGCAGGAGATTTAAAACTCCTGGGCGGGGGCCACTCTTTGCTGGTCTGACCTGTGCATAAGCCAAGAGCCTTTTTGAAAAAGTGATTTCAAGGCATAAAAATATCAGCTTACTCACAAGTACATACGGTAGCCTCATAAGGGAAAATCCCCCTCTATTTTCCCCACGAG
The DNA here is from genome assembly GCA_007922195.1 of Podocnemis expansa. Taxonomy (NCBI): domain Eukaryota; kingdom Metazoa; phylum Chordata; order Testudines; family Podocnemididae; genus Podocnemis; species Podocnemis expansa. Next base: position 52,101,125 of record ML681972.1, on the reverse strand, counting down.
AAAAATTTGTTCACAAAAGGGATACCAATAATAATAATAATTTACACCCATGTTCCCTTGCTATCATTCTACATTTTCTTAAACATTTCCTTTCTTCAGGCGGTACAGTTACACTGTATGAAGTAACCTACAACTCTACATCAGGGCCTACTACAGCCATGTATGATATAGTTCTCATTGCTACACCACTGAGTCATGAAATGTCCAGCATCACTTTTCGGAACTTTAACCCTGCAATCCCAGAGTTCTCAAACCATTACCATCAGACGGTGACAACTTTTGTTCATGGACGCATCAATGCATCTTTCTTTGGCTACAAGGACCCATCTCACTTTTATTTATCTGACATTTTCACAACAGAAAATCGCAAACTATTTATCAACAGCTTATGTGCTGTAGCTCCTGTCCAGAACAAACAAGAGGAATTGAAGCAACCAACTGGATCTGCTGTTTGGAAAATATTCTCGAAAGAACCTCTCAGCAAAGACCAAATCGGTTTGCTTTTCTCATCCTATGATTCAGTGAAAGAGAAGACGTGGCTGGCTTACCCCCATTACAGTGTCCCAAAGAAATGCCCTCCTCTAATCCTCCACGATAGAATATACTACCTTAATAGCATAGAATGGGCAGCAAGTGCCATGGAGATGAATGCAATAGCTGCCAAAAATGTAGCTCTACTTTCTTATCATCACTGGTATGGAAAAATGGACATGATTGACCAAGAAGATTTAAATGAGAAACTCAAAATGGAGCTATGAGTATCATGCAAATCTGAGCTACAAAACTGGCTGATGAAAGAGTCTAGACCAGTGGTTCCCAAACTTTTTCTGACTGGGGACTGTTCGTGACTCATTGAATTGATTAGATGGCTACCCCTCCTGGGCCATCATTTAAGTACGTAAGGAATGTTGAGGAGCAGATGGCCCCCTCAACTTAAGTAGATGGCCCTTAAACTTAACCAGATGGCCATTGACACCCCATTGTTTCTCTTGGGCTTGGTGTAGGTGGACACTGCCTGACTGCAAGGTTCTTTGTAATACTGAAGGTATGACTCACATTACCTTTGTTCCCCACATTCTCTGTAATCAGAGAACTGGCAGGATAAACAGTTTAAAAGCTCAGAGTTTGGGGTGATCAGGCAGGATGGTCCCTGACATCCTGCCTGGCCTGATCACCCAGACGCTGACCTCCTCCGCTCATGAGTTCTTCCCCGAGCGTACCCGTTTTGAATTGTCAGCCGAGTATGAGTCTGTCTCTCCCCTGCCTGTAATGCTGCTGCTACTGCTGCTGGGACTGGTAAGAGCCTGCCCTGCAACTTTCTTTAAAGATTAAAGTTACTTTATTCCTTTGCTGCTGCTTTGACACTGCTTCCTCCCAGCTCTGCAGGCTGGTTTATGTCTTTTACCTTCTCCTTTCCTCTTTTTACTTGCTGTTTCATTTTGTGCCATCTAAAGGAGCTCCCGTGTCTCTAATTATTTGCTGCTGTTCTGTATCACTTGTATCTCTTCCCTCTGAGTTGTTGAACTTGTCTTAAAAGTATCATTGCGAATTATAACATTGTTTTTGGTTTAATTGGTAGCCTTAGAAGTGTTAGGTTAGATTGCAAGATTGTTTCCTTTAGTTTGTAACCTTTAGAGTTGTTTTTTCTAAGTTGCCTTTGCCCTCCCCTCTGTGACTCCCCTGATTTGAAAAAAACTTTTCCTATTTGAGCTTTCCTTGTCCCCTCTTTATTTTCTGTATTCCCCGCCCATTCCCCAACTCCCTCTTTGCCTCCCCTGTTGCTCCCGCGGCCCCCCTCCCTGCTGTGGGATTTCCCCCGCTTTCCTTGGCTCCACTCCTTCCTCCGGCTCGCCGCTTGCCCTCTACTGCCCCTTCCCCCCGGCTTGCCACTTTCCTGCGGCACCCCTTTTTCCCGTGGCCACCGCTTGCCCTCTACTCCTTCCCCCAGCCCGCCGTTTACCCGCGGGCCCTCCCCCCCCCCCCCCCCCCGGCTCCACTCCTTCCCCCGGTTTGCCGCATACCCTCGGCTCTGTCTTTCCCCCTGCAGCTGCCGCTTTTCCACGGCTCCCACCCCTGTGCCCCCCCCCTTGCCGCTTCCCTGCAGCTCCTTCACCTGTCCCCTACTTGTTCCCCGCTTCCTGCGGCAACCCTCCCATACCACTGCTTTCCGTGGCCCCAGCTTCCCCTGCCCCTCCTTGCTTCTTGTGACCACCACTTTCCGCAGCTCCGGTTTCCCCAGCTGCTGATACCGCTCCCCGCTTCTTGCGGCAACCCCCCCCCCCCATGCCACCGCTTTCCGCAGCTTCGGCTCCCCCTAGCCGCGGCTGCCATTCCCCACTTCTACGCTCCCTTCCCTGCCATTCAACCCCCTCTGCCACCCCCTCAAACCCCTGGACCTCCACTCAGCCCCTCCTGCTTCCCCTGTTGCCCCGAACCCCCACCTGTGTCCCCAGCCCACTCACCTTCCCCTTCTTTGAACTCCTCCGTACCAACCTTGAAACCCCTGCTCTACCACCTGTTTTCATTCTCCTCTGCCGCTGCCGCATACTAGTTTGCATTGCACTCCCCCTTCTGCCTATGTGTTATTGGAACAATTTTCAAGTTACTGTGGGTAGGTTCATAACTGTAAATTAGGTCAATTGAGAGTTCTCATTGTCCCCTAGCCTGTCTCACTCCACAAAGTTAAACACCTCACAACACCTCATTAGAAATACCATGACAACCACCACACACACACTGCCCATCACCCACCTGACACTCACACTCATTCGTAATAAAGATTAAATTGCTCCCCAAGATCCTCAAATTTTTGAACCTGCTGGCAGGGTCAGGGACCCCTTTTTAACAAAAGAAAAAAACCGAACAAAAAAAAAAAATCTTTGCAGCTCCCCTGGCTGATTATGTAACCTGGCCCATGCCACTCTGGTAGCAACAATGGGCCAGCTGGCAAGCAGCGCTGCTGTCACCATGGCCCATGCTGCAGGGGAGCCGAGCTACAGCAGCTATAAAGGGCTGGATTTTGGTGTTCGTAGGCCCTAGGCACTTTTACTCTGAAATGTACAAAAAGAGGGGTAAACGCCAATTGAATTACATTGATCGACATGATGCACTTTAAACTATTCCAATGCTAAACCACATGACTTTCCTCATTTTTCCTTATTTTTTCCCCTCCTTCACAGGCCGTAGGCACTGTGCCTGCAGTGCCTAATGGGATATCTGACACTGCAGCTATGGCCCCCTGCCCTTGCCCCTGCCAGGGGGCTGCCACAGCCACATCCTTCTGCCAACATCCAGCCACCAGCAGGGAGAGGCAGCCCTGGCAGGGAGCATCAGGGCTGTAGCTGGATTCTGGTCCTGGTAGGGAGACTCTCCATGGAGCCCTTGCAACATGTCCACAAACCCCCAGGGGTCCCCAGACCACAGGTTGGGAACCACTGTTCTAGACTGCCCATACATGATAGCACTGATCAAATGCTAAGTGTTTCTTTTCCACTGTACTGTTAAAAATGAATATATGGAACTATTTTTCTGTAATCTGATGCAGTAATCATAAGTGTTATTTATCACAATAGCAAAGGTGGAAAAATTGCTGAGAGATGTCAGATTTTTAAATTGATCCTTCCCCTAGTCTGATCTCAGTTCAGGATAGCATTTGCCAATGCCCATCCATATTCAAGATATGTACTTCTGCAAGTATTTAAAGTTAAGTATGTGCTTAAGTGTAGTCCTGCATTGAGACATATTAGTAATAATCACCTAGGGGCAATCTTGCAGACACATTAAACATGTGGTTAAGTATTTGCATGATAAAGGCCTTAGCTTTGTGATTTGTGTGAGCATTTTACATAGCAATGAGGGAGGGAGAAACTCTTAAATGTAGGGAAATTGCAGATGGATGGGGAGCCAGGTGTAATAGTCTTTTTTTTTAATTGACAAATCAGATTCTGAAACTAGCTTTTAAGAGGCTGTCTAGTCAGATGTTGTTGGCTCCCCTCATTTCCAACCACTAAAAAGGGTAGTCCAGATTAATTCCATGGTTTTCTAATATCAGATTTCCTTTTAAGCAGTTGCTTTCATTGCTAGAAGGACCTTATGTGAGCAGTGTCTGATCACATCTAAAGGTCTAAAAATACCTCTCGCAGATTTCAAGCTGTGAGACTTCAGTAAAACAAAAAAATTTTTTTAAAACCAATTAAAGCATGGACCAGTGCATAGACATGCTTTGTAATGATTTATTTCCTTTTCCTTCTGATTTTATTGTAACCTTTACAGCCAAATTGGTAGCTCTAGGTTCTACAGCAGAGAACCTAAGTATAGTTAAAAGTGAATATGGCCTCTTCCTATTTGAGATGAACATGCTGCTGACAACAAGGCTGTAAGTCAGAAAACCACAAAGAACTGCAATCATATTTGTTTGTTGATTCAAGGTTGCTGCTGTTCTTACATTTTCTAGCCAATTTTGCGCCATCCTGATAGCTCTCTTGCTAAATCCAAAGCCCATCCTTTGGAAACTTACCTTTTTGACAAGCTAAGTACACTATAAAAATGCTCTTCAGTAGAGGTCTGACACAGTGGGATGCATTAACACTACTGTAATTTATTTTAAAACATGTTCTTAAGATGAGCGCATATATGAGCATGTTTGAGAGGGGAGAGAAATGAAAAATTACAGACCTACAGAAAGAGAATGGGAGGTGGTTTAAAGCAGCGGTCTCAAACAAGTGGCCCGTGGGCCGCATGCAGCCCCTAAAGCTATTTCCTGCAGCCCGCAATGACACTCATTAGCAATGTTTGCAATATCATTGTATGGAAAGGTTTCAGTGGTGCGGCCCTCGGGCTACTGTACTAACCCTCATGCCGCCCTCCTGGTGATTCGAGTTTGAGACCCCTGGTTTAAAGAGTTACATATGTTGATAAACATTAATAAAATAGAATCCTAACTAGTTAATGTGGTCAGGGGACAACAAATGTTAGGAAAGTCTGCAGTCAATAAAATTACAAAGATATGCTCACCCTGCAGCAGAAAGGGAGATTCAGACTAATTTCAGGCTTTTATTCTGTAAGCTTCTTTTGATTGCACATCTTATAGAAATCCTTCTACTTGTAGGAAAAGGGGGTCTAGGGCCACGCTTTTTAAAAGTGAGGCTAATTTAAAGTTGTAAACACATGTTTAATTCTGGATAGCTTTCACAGACTTATCAAGCACAGTAAATCTAGCAAGTTTCTTACTTACATCTTACTTGCTTTAATTACTAGAACTCCAGCTAGGTTATGCAGTTTGTAGAAATACGTGATTTTCCGTGTTTAGTTGCTTACTTAAAATCAGGTTGCTTTAACCAAGTAGTGAGCTGCAGTCCTGCAAGTACTTTAAAAAAAGGTGATACTCACTGCTCAACAAATTTATATTGCTGGATTTCACTTGTAACTGTCTTACTATTTAATTTCAATAGAAATTCTAGGCACCTAATGGAGCACTATTAATTTGCCTACCCCCACATATTTTAACTTTATCAGCTACAAAAGCTATGACGACAAAGTATTTTTTCTTCAGTTTTTCTTTGTGCACTTTTAGTCCTTCACCTATTCTCACACCCTGGGTTGTCGTCTTTTCAGCAACAAGGAAACAGGACCTCCAACCTTATTTTTTAGAAAAGGAATCTTTTAAAGGTGTTCTATCAAAATGGAATTTTGTTTAGATTTTTTTTTTTTAAATTTAGGGCGATGTTATTTTTTAAAGGTAACCTTTATGTAAATACTTCATTTGTCCTTATTGAAAAGAATGCAATATTCTTCAACCATTATTCTCAAAGGCTTTCAATCTCTGCCATCTTAATAACCTTAAACTGTTTAGGGTCCTGAACTTGCAAACACATGTGGATGGGATTAAGTCCATGGATTTCTCACATGAATATCTTTCACTGTTTATTCAATACTGTTTGCATCTCTCAGCAAACTGTGCTTTTTCAACTCACCTTTCCTAATAATAATGCAGATGAGTAACATACATAAAGACATTTGCTTAACACGATTTGACTATCCTAGCTGAATTTTCTGTGTTTAAAGTAATTATATATAGAAGTTTCCTCTGAAACAAGCTACCAGAGATTGAGCAGCAAGCTGAAGCAGTGGCTTGATCACCCTTTAAACAATGGATGCATTTCCTGGGAAAAGCAAGCAAGGAGTACTGTGACACTTAAAGACTAACAAGTTTATTTAAAAACTGTCCAACCTTCCTACTTATCAGAGTAGACCTAAGCCCTCATTTTTGCCTCCAGGAGCCTGCGCCTTCTATTCTAAGTGAACCTTCCACCTTCATGCAAAGAGTTTCAAGCTTCTGTACAACCATTAAAAAATTATGTTCATACTAGTTATTGATACGAAGTTTTGCAGTCTTATTATTCTGATCCTTTTCTGCTGTGAAGCCTGGAGACCTTTTTCCAGACATTTCTGACCAGTCTGATTGAAGGGGAAAGATAAAGAGTCTCTAATTCATCATAGAAACTGGAAGGAACCATGATAGGTCATCAGCTCCAGTGTCCTGCAGTCATGGCAGGACAAAGTACCCTCTTCAGCCATCCATACAAAAGACTGGCTTGAAAGCTTATGTCTTAATAGAATGATCAAATAAAAAAGCATAGCTCACCTACAGTACAACCAGAGTGATACATCCTGATAAGTCTCCGCATCTTTTATTGGATTCAAGAGCCAAGACTACTGGGAATATGCACCAGATACTTCAGCAGGCAACTGGTGGAATTTTAAGAAGTCAATTCATTTACTAAAGTTACATTATCCATAACAAAAATTTATTTAACAAAATAAGTTTACACGAAGAACACACAGTTTCTGAAGAATGCTCGTTGGGCAGGTTTATCACAGCATAAGGCAAGAGTTCAGAGGTTAACCTATACTCTTTCCAAAGCTTCTAACATAATGATGCTGTTTCCTCGTATTACCTAAAAATAGGGAATACAAAAAGATTAGAATTCTATAACTGCCAATGAGGTTTTGCAGAACTACAGATGAGAAAGATCAGGAGTATTTAAGACTACCCCCCCCCCAAAAAAAAAACAAAAAAACAAAAAAAACCAAAACAAAACCCAGTTAGGAATCTGTTTTCAGCATGTGAATTTCTCCATATTAGCTCTTCTGGAAACATGAACAGTAATTAACTTTAACCCATAAGTCACCAGGTGATTGATATTCCAGGGTTTTACAAAACTGGTGCCCAGGCAGGTACCAGGCTACAAACCCCATGCACCACGGTGACCTGGTACCTAAGGTTTATCAAGCCCTGGATTATTCATTGCCAGGTATGCTGTGGATTGTCTAGTTTTTCTGGTATTCAGCTTGTTCAGGCACAGTTGCTGGGAAAGGTGTGCATCTCTGGACACTGGGGCTATAGCACCTGAGAGAATCTGAAATAAAGACTCTCCTTGTAAAAACGTTTCAATCCATACCATCCACAAGGAATGAAAAATCTCACTTACCACCATCCCTATATTGTTCTGTTGTCCACCTTGTGCCATCTCCACACACTCATCTATCACTAGATTCATGAAGGGATCAAACCCTCGTAAAATCCCTTGGACGTGTCGGCCACCATTTAGCTTCACTAGAAGAAATATATGGTAAATAAAATTACTGGTACCCTGCTGTAGTACTTAATTTTCTTGATTACAAACAGATGGGCGCTTCAGACCCATCTTTAAACACTACGATGCTTTGAAATACTATTTAGTCATACTGCATATGAGAGAAAAATCATTTATTAGAACTGATTTATCTCCAATGCCACAGACTTCATGTGCAAAAATGAAGTCTAACAATGAGAAAGTCTGAAAGGTGCCTAATATTAACAGATAATGAACTGATACTGCAAGTATAAGTCCTGCATTTTGAGAGAAGAGATATCTGTACCTTTCTTCTGAGAAACAAAATTCTTGGAGCATGTTCACCTTACACAGAAGAGCCAAAGGGGTAGCCATTTAGCCCAGTTCAGCGAAACAAACAAGGAGTCCTGTAGCACTTTTAAAGACTAACAAATTTAATAAAATGTACTTTTTTTTTTAAACAAAGAAGATGTGTTCCAAAAATGCACCTCTCAGATAGGAGCATCTATAATCTTTCACAATTTATTAAACTTTCAATATGTCACTAAAATCTAACCCACTAGTTGGTACCAGTTTGTTATTCTGTACCTTCATCTTTGTTTGGATACCAGCAGTCTAAGTACTGGTCCATGAATGTACCTCCCCAGCTTGTATCAAAGCAGAACGTTCCTATATTTTGCCCTTGAAAGTTTCTCATTTTATAATGCAAAAGCTGACATCAGTTTTATAAAATCTTGGGGTATGCTTAACGTGGATGAACAGAATTATGGGAACACCAAAATAGATTGTTAATGCCGCTTCTAAATACCAACATAAAACAACACATATTAATACTCTGCACATAATACCTATTAACATGGCATATACCAGTGGTTCCCAATCTTTTTGGTCTGAGGGCCACAGACATAATTTTCACAACCCCAAAGGGCCATGAGTCTCCACCAGCAGGCCCCCCCCCACTGCACCCACATGCAAGCTCATCAAACAGTTTGCCTCCCTCATCGCTTGGCTTTCTGCTGGAGCCAGGGGAGGGGAGTCTTTATCCTTCTTTCTCCAGGCTCCAGCAGAGAACCCAGCACCTATGGACTTAAATGAAGTGCTTTACTTTGCTCTGCAACAGCCAGGGGGACAGGAGCATTGATCTCCCATGGCCTTGGCTGCAGTAAGAAGCCTGCATCAGTCTTTAGCCTCACAGAAACACACTCAGCCCATGTCCTTAGGAGCAATTCCATCTGCAGCCAAAAGATGGGAGTCATAAGCCACTCTGAAAGACTCCAAGGGTAGGGTTACCAGCTACAAAAGCATGAAAAGGGGGACAAGGAGGTGCAAAAAGGAGAATGCTAGAGGACACACGGAGAAAACGTAATATTAATGTAATATTCTTCTGTTTTTAGGGAGCCCTGGAACACTTCATGCTAAAAACATGGTGTCCTGGGATGCTCCAGCATACTGTAACCCTATAAGTAAGAAGCCAAACAAAATCATGTGTTTTAAAACGCCTGCTGGATGGAAGACATGAATATGTCCTCCTTTTGCCTGACATCCGGTAACCCTAGCCAACAGCCATTTTTTGCAGCCAAGGCACAGGCTGGGAACCACACGCACATACTATGCCTAATGGATATGTTTTGGCTAACAACCCAGGTGTTCAGTGATGCCATCAAAACATCTGTAAATGTGAACCTCAAAACAATACGTATGCTAGTAATAAGTCAAGGCACATAACTTACACGACAGCTTCTTGTCCATGAATCTGGAAGAGTAAAGACAGAGATATGTTAGGAGTGCAGAAACCAGATTGCAGGAGTTAACCTAAAATGTAAACAGCACCCTCTGCTTCCCCTGCCCACGGGTGTCAGATGTGGTCAACAGATCTGCTCAGCGTTTGCCTCTTCTCTGGGCTAATTCCAGTCACACTGCAGCCAGCCTGACCCAGGGCACATAGCTATGTGCTGCTCTGCAGCTGGGGGCAGAGAGGGTTACCCCCCAAAGCAGCATAAGAAACTTGAGAAAATATCAGCAGGGGTTGCAGGGAAGAGTCCAGCAGGGATGCGGTTACCAGATGTCATGCAAGAGGAGGACATGCCCTTTTTACCTTCATGTCCTCCATTCACCAGGCATTTTAAAAATATGTAATTTTGTCTAGCTTTTACTTATAGGGGATAAAGCATGCTGGAAGGCCTGAGAACACCCGATTTTTAGTGGGAAGTGTTCCAAGGCCCCCTAAAAACAGAAGAATATGACATTAATATTACATTTGCTCCAAGGGTCCTTCTTTTCGTACTTCCCTGCCCTCTTTTCCATGCTCTGGTGTCTGGTAACCCTAAGCAGGGACCTTATGCCGCAGGAAGGGGCGGAGACGGGGGAGGGGAGGCGGTTCCTGCAGCCACGGGCAGCACGTGCCCGGCCATGGGGGAAGCACCATCCCACAGGAGACTAGACGCTACCAAAGAGGGGCCTCGCGGGCCGCCCAGTGCATGCCGGGATGTCGGAGGAACGGGCGATATCGCTAGGCCCTACTGAAACGCTCTCCCCCTCCCGGCCTAGGCCCGCCCCGCTCCGCATCCCGCTCCCGGGCGCCCGTCTCGCCTCGCTTACTTCTTCAGCTCGGGCGGGTGTGCTTTGCTCATGGTGCCCGCTCACTCGCTCCCCGCCACAACCGCCTGCCGCTGCGCCGTCCGCTCTCTGGCGTCACCGCCTCCACAGCCAGTCAGGGCCTCCGCCGAGGCCGCGCGCTCGCCCCTGCAGCCAATCAACGAGAACGCCAGCGTCTGACGTCGACTGCGCGCCCGCAACGTCTACGTGTGACCTCACTGGCCGGCCAGCCCACGCGAACCGCGCCGCTTGCTCACCTCCCGCAGCGGCCGAGGGCGGGCGCATGGCCTACCTCCACCGTAATCCTCAGAATAGAGGCAACCTCTGCTTTTAAAGCAGAAACGGCAATAAGATACAGCAGCGGCCTCACGTTAACTATCGAGGGTAGATCACGACAAGGCCGCTGAATACACCAGAGGATACCTAGCTAATTAAAGACAGAAGGGCCCAAAATGTTGAGGCGCGACTCCCCAAAGCAGTACGATAATTTCTGGAACTCCCCCCGCCTCTCCTTTTGTAGAAGCACGAACCGGCCTTGCAAGGCTCGGCTGTAAAGACTTTCATCAGCCGCAAGTGGCCCTGCAAAGCTTGCAGCTAGAACCAGCCCAGCCGATGCTTAGGAGGTTTGGATCCTAGCTTTGGGGGAAAAAAGTTAGCACCCAGTGGAAATGCAAATTCTGCTTTCAAACATGTCCAAAGTTTGCCTTGCTCTCTGGTTGAGAGGTGCCCTGTTTTTCATTCACCACATTCTTGAAAACTATCAGAAACTTCAAGCTAGGTGGCAATTTCCATGCATTTGCTGCCATCCTTTTCATTGCTTTGCTTCTATGAACCCTCCCCCTGTCTGATTTAGATTGTAAGCTCCTTGGGACAGGGACTCCACTATTTCATCTGTGCAGTACCTAGCATGATGGAGCACCATTTTCCACTGCCCCCTTATCAACATGATTATAATAACCTTGTCTTTTTGTTTCAGAGCAGTGCCCTGGAACTAGAGCTGTTTTAAAGGTGAGCAGCGAAACCCACTGGCTATAGCTATAATAAAAAATGAAGAGCTTAGACTGGCGAAACATCTCATAAAACCCAAATCTAGCATGTCTCATGGGGTAGCCATGATGAGCCCTATTATACATAAAAACAGAGGCATTTTCTTCTAAAATTTATTTTTCAATCAAACTTTTAGAAAATAAGTCAGCTTGAAAGAGACAACAAAATGGCTGTGTTAATTATAGCTGTTCACAAGATGGTACAAAACAGGTCATTCAGCTCATAATAAATAGGACCATCCCAAGATACTTGCTCCAGTGTGTCTAGCCACAAGGACAGGACAAGGTGGTGCTGCTGTTTGCTGGATGTCATTTTCCCCTTTTATTCTGGTGATCCTTTCTTTGTATTGTGCTCATTTCCACTGAGGACCAGGTTCAGAACTGTAGATGAGTAGCTCCACATCTGAGGAAGTCAGTAGTGCTGCTCCTTGACTCAGGTGTGTGTTAATCTTGCCCCAGCATTCAAACCAAGCTCCTCTGCACTGCCCACTATCCCTACTGCTCTGGTGAAAAACACGATCTCAAGTCCACTTCAAGCAGGTGCTGCAACATGCAGCAATCTGATTGTGCCCTGACTTACATTGTAGTAAATCCATTACTTTAACAGAGGGCTACCTGACTTAGTGGACTGAGAGAGAAGACATACAGGTTCTCTGGGCATTTAAAGAGGTTAAAAAGACTGCACCTGTTAAAAATCTTCAGTGATTGTTTTGCAGAGGCTCAGGTGATGGCACAGTTATTTATACCATGCTGCATGGAACATGCCTGGTATAACTTTTAATAATAAGAGTTCAAGGCTAACTCTGCTATTGCTTAAGCTGGTATACATCAGGACTAACTGCACTGAAACCAGTAGAGTCATAGTAGTGTAAAACCAACAGGAGTGGCAAATTAATGGTAGTGGCCATTCGTTTTCAACAAGCCATCCTACTTCATTGCTCCAGAGAACCTATACTGGACTGCTCGTGCAGGGTTAACTGATGAGGTCAGATAAAGGGTGCTGATTCTCCACTCACTCATACTGGGTGCACACACAGGAATCTCTCTCTTTATTCCAGTGCAATTACTCCTGACTTACACCAGGGCGAGTGGCAATACAAACCAAAGATATTTTAACTGCAGAGACTTGGCCTACCAATGCAAAAATATTCTCCCTGACTTCCTCTTGTCTACATGTGGGGAAATACTGTAAGAGAAACAGACTGATGATCTAATAAATTGCACACCTTCCCTTTTGAACGGTTTGTTCTAACTGTGAAAGCATCTGCACTAGAGAGACAAGAACCTGTCAGTGCTACATCATCAGGCCTGCAGATATGAGAGCAGCTGAGGAGGGGAAAATTCTGTCCCCAAAGCATTTTTTTTTTTTTTAAAGTCACAATAGTTCAGGGATCAAGTGAGGTAGTAATACTGGAACTTTGAGCTCTAGGGCATTAGTTGAAATCCAACCCAGTGGTAGTTTCACTTCAAACCCTCCTATGTCATCAAACCACCAGCACAAAATGGACATGGAGACTGAACTTTTGTAGTCAGTTCCTCAGTGGGTGTATGCTCACATAGCTCCACTGATACTATGGAATTACCCAAATTTGCATCTGCTAAGAACCTGGCACTTAACCTCTGCAGGCACAGCTGAAGTGTATTGGTTTAAAAGGAACACTGGGGAAGCTTACAGTGTTGTTATACCTGCCCTAGGGACAAAAGCTTTTCATGCTGTGGGCCTGTCAACCTGGTGCCCACCTAGAGTGCTAAATTCACCACAACCAAAGGAAGTCAAGGTCAGTAGAGGACACTGTGATTATCAGCACAGTCTATACACACACTAACCATTAAGCCCTTGAGGAATGGGGCAAAGTGACTAAACTCTCTTCTCCACAACCAGTGACACTCCTCGAATCAGTTGCAGACCACCGAGCACTTAAACCAAACCAGGTCTGGAATGGACCATACAATGCTTTGAAAATATAAAGCCACTCTTATCATTCGTTTTCATTCCTCAATTTCCAGCACGAATCTCTGTGGACACATCTCTCTTTTAACAGAAACTACACTTCCCCTGCTGTCCCCCAAAAGAGACTCAGATTTATTGTGCAATGTCTGCTAAAGTCTCCTTCATTTTTTTGGTCATGCTGGGGATGAGATGTATGTGATCATCCACACACTTCGTTACGCAGCTGTCCAACTGTTGTTTCACTTGCTGCTCCTTGCTCCCTGAATCCAGGGAATCTTTCGCTTTATCGTTACAGTGCATTGTGCAGCGGGCCAAACGGTCCTGTGGAATGAGAATTGAGGACAATGAGAGGTTCACATGGCTGTAACCAAGAGCAAATTACATTGGGTGGTGTGTGGGCTAGACAAAGGAGCCCTTAGCCTGTCATCTAAGGGGGACATCATGCTTTTGGAGAAACAGAACAAAATTCTTTTATAATGGAGTGGATAGATGGAAGAAGAAGGAAGCCTGCTGGTGGCTGTAAGTTCATCATCATTTGTGATGAGACCTCCAAATTCATTTTACTTAGGCTACGAAATAATTTTCAGATGCTATGTGATCTATGTGCAATAAGTTGGGCAGGATGTCTCAGCCTAGTTCAGTGGTTCCCAACCTTTTTGAGTATAAGGACCGCTTTTTAATGTAAAAAAAAATTGTGGGTCCCCAAATGAGAATAGTTATTATTGGGGACTGAGTGCAGGCAACAGTGCTGCAGAAGGGCAGTAGAGGACCTGGCCCCCACCTGCTCCCAAGGGGTGCAGCATATCCAGGGTGTGGCTGCTCACAGAAGGCAAATACATTTCATTTAGAGCAGAGGTGTCAAACTCATTCAATATGGGGGGCCACATTAGAAGGCAGGACACCTGTTGTGGACCATGTGGCCGCATGGACTCTTCAACCCTTTCTCCTTCCACCTTCAGAATGGTGTGGGCTCCCTCTTCCCCTCCCCAGCCCTGCAGGCTCTCCCATACCTTCCCTGTCCTCTCCCCTGTGGGCTCCCCTTTGTCACACTGGCTCCCTGACTCCCCTGGCCCCTTCCCTTCCCTTTCCCCTAGTGGGTGGCAAAAGAATCAGTCTCAGTCACAGGCAGCCAGGCTGGGCTCTTGCCTCTCCCCCTCCCACCCATCACTGTCAGTCATGGAAAATGCTGTCTTTTGGTTGGCTTGTTCCCACATAGGCCCCAGCCACTTTTCCTTTTTTATTTGTGATTCGTGCAATGTGCTGTCAATCAAATTACCATGCTGACTGATAGGGGACAGTTGGGATGGGGAGCAGTGTGGTGACTCTTTGGAGCTAGCCTAGCCTGCTGTGACTGAGACTTTCTGGTTGGCAGACAACAGCAGAGCTGAGCCAGGATTGGCTGGAGTGCTTCTTTTGTTCCCCTGTGCTGTGTGACGCGGATCATATACGTGAATCAGAAGCACGTCTAGCCCTGCTGTGCCAGGAGCCTGTCTTTAGAGTTTGCTGCTAAAAACAGATTCCAGGCACAGCCCAGGCATCAGCTCCACAGGCTGGATCAGTGAACTTGGCAGGCCAGCTCCAGCCCTGCAGGCTGAAAGTTTGACAAACCCTGATTTAGAGCCCTCTCCAACAGAGATCGCTGGCGGGCAGCGGCTGGGTCAGGATGTATTCACAGACCCCTTACAATAACTCTGTGGACTAGAGACTGGGAACCACTATCCTAGTTCGTTGATTATTCCAAGACCAAAAGACACCATTGTGATCATCTAGTCTGACTTCCTGTATAACGCAGGTCGAAGAACACCCCAACATAATTCCTAGAGATCTTTCTGAAAAACATCCAGGCTTGATTTAAAATAGATGGTGGTAGCGATCCATCAGAACCCTTGGTAAGTGGGTACAATGGTTAATTACACATTGTTCCAAGTGGCCCGCTGTTTACGTCAGGAGGAAGGATTGAATGATGTGTATTTAACACAGGGTATTTCACCTCTAGTCATCAGTATTAATCAAGCTCAAGTCAGTAAAGGTTTGGAGATGTTGCAATGACTGTGTGATGTGCTATAGGCAGGGCCGTAACTATGGCAGGGCTAATGGGGCTTTGCCCGAGGTGTCCCAGGGTGGTTCCATCGAGCCACTCTATCAACAGATGCATTTCGTGCTGCTCGCGTTAGGTGCTGCTCATTGTTAGGGGCACATTCCAAGTGGAATGTGCCCTGGGCACCCAAAGACCTTGTTACAGCTCTGGCTATAGGAAATGTTCTCAGCCCAGGTACTAGCAGGTGACCTTTTCATAAAAATGCTAGCACCCTTATTGAGGTTCTCAGAAGAGAGGCCAAGGTTGAATGTCCTTGGAGATTACATTGTTCTCCGACCCCAAAAAGTGGTCCTTGTAAAGTAACCAAATCCAACTCAGTAGGGTGGCAAAGAGATGGCCCTGTGGTGAAACAGATTATGACCTGGGAGACCTGAGTTTAAATCCTTACTTGATCAAAGACTTCCTTTGTAATCTTGGGCAGGTACAGACTCTCTGAGCCTCACCTGTAAAATGAGACCAGACTTGCCTTGCCTTACAGACTGTTTGAAGATAACTACCTTATCCAAACTGGGAGGCACTCAGATACTAAGGTAACAGGGGCCATAAAATATCCAAGATAGAGCAAGGCTTTCCTTCTGTCCACTTTGCTGCTCTAAGGACAAAGAACTCCTTTCAGACTAACACCTTTCACCACCACTAGAAATGGACACTGAAGGGGGGGGACGGACGGACATCCAAACAATACACACACTTTTTGCAAGAGCTTCTCCTTCCTGATGCCTGAGCTTTTGAGCCTTGAACTGCAGAATGAATCAGGATTTAAGACAGAGTGGCAATCTGAGTCTACATTGCTCCCCTCACCTACAGCCTTCTCCAAAATGGGATGAACTCTCTGTTTCAGGATGTCCTCTTTTCTTCAGGTTACTTTTGCAATGAGGTTGGGCACAGCCCTGGCTCACCCCACATCCTATACCCATGTGCATCTTGCTACAATCCTCTGTGCTTGGCTTGAGACTAAACCACATCAGCTGAGGATCTGAAGAAGATTGAAGGGGGAGCTAGGATCCCAAGGGACCTTTGCCCAGTGCTACTGTCCTCATTATTTCCCCAGGGAATGACAGCGCTAACCTATGCGAGGGTCAGTGGTCGCCATCTCCTCACCTGAAACCTCTCCAGCTCTTTGGTTACGATGGCCTGGGCCTGGGCCATGGGCGCGTGGCAGCGCTCGATGCAATGGTGGACCTGCTGCATGGAGGCCTTGTCATTCTCACAGCAGTTGGCGCTGCACCGAAACATGTGACCCTGCAGAGAGCCGAAAACAAACTTGGCTGGGATCAGGCTGAGGGCCAGGTGTAGCCAGAGGCTAGTCTTTTCTGAAGCTGTTGCCTCACATCTGAACCTCCTCCTCGATACACCCCTGCCTCATTTACTGAAAAAGCGGGGCGGGGTGGTAATGTGCATATTGCAGTCCTCCCAACTACCGGAGGTTTGCAGAACTTTCTAGCTTTCACCAGCAAACTCCCCCTACTGATCTCCAGGCCGTGTACCAAGGGTCCTTGTGGGAGAGCCCACCCCAACCTTAGTGGCACTGGAACCTGGTCCACGAGGTGGCGCTGTGTCCTGCCTCAGCCACCTGAAATGTTGAGGGATATTCTGCAATGAGGGTGGGCCAAGCTGGCCCCCTCTACCCCCCCATCCCATGCGTGGAGAGACGCAGACCCCCAAAACACTCACTGCAAAGGGCGTGACATAGCTCTGACCTTCCCACCCCATTGCAGGAGGGACCCCCATATTCTGTGTGCAAAGGAGCAGAGATTGCTGTGCTCTCACGATGCAAAGACACACAGGGAGATGGGAGGGTCGGCCCGCCAGTCCCCCCAATTTGGGCCCAGATCACAGTGCACGCTTTTCAGTTAGGGTTACCAAATGTCAGGCAAAAGGAGGACATGTCCTGCTTTTTATCTTCACGTCCTCTGGCAGGCATTTTAAAATACAAGATTTTGTCTAGCTTTTTAGTTATGGGGTTAAAGTAAGCTGCAATGCCACAAAATACCTATTTTTAGAGGAAAGCATCCCAGGGCCCCCTAAAAACAGAAGAATATGACATTAAGACTACATTTTCTCCACGTGTCCTCCAACATCCTCCTTTGCCTACTTGCTCACCCTCCTTTCCAGGCTTTGGTATCTGGTTAGCTGTCAGGCAAAAGGAGCACATGTCCTTCTTTTCACCTTCATGTCCTCCCTCCAGCAGGCATTTTACAAATACATGATTTTGTCTGGCTTTTTAATTCCTGGGGCTCCAGCGTGCTGGAATGCCCTGGAACACCCTGTTTGTAGGGGAAGCGTTCCAGAGCCCCCTCCGAATAGAAAAATATGACATGAAGACTCCATTTTCTCCACGTGTCCTCCTTTTCCTACTTCCCTGTGCTTTGGTAGCCGGTAACCTTGGATCTGGCAGCGCTACTGTCGGTGGCTTAGAAAGCAGAGGGCCAATGATCGGGGGGGCAGCAGGAGAGGTGGGCAAGGCAGTGGGGGAATCCCCGAGCCCCCAGCCATTCACCCCCTACCTGCATCTTCCGGATCTTCTCCCTCTCCAGCCCCTGCACCATGCTGTCTATGGCCGCCTGCATCCTGCTCTGCTGAGCCTCAGCCATGCCGCCCGCCCTTCACTTCCCGGGTCGGGGCCGGGGCACTGCAGCCTCGTGGCCGCCCGCCGGAGCGACTCGCTCCGCCTCCACCGCGAATGCAGCGAGCCCAGAGCCCGGGCCGGAGTTGCACCGCCGACTTCCGGGGCGTGCAGGGGGCTCATGCAGCTGGAGGATCGCATTGCGGGCGGGAAAAGTGCAGCCCGGAGCCTGCTCCCAGATCTTCTTTCAGGACGCTGCTTTGTCTCGCTTGCATCCCTCTCAGTGCTCTCCCCAGGACTTGAAATTAGGGGGTGCTCACTGAATTGGTATAACACTATTGGGGGGGGTTGTTCTGGAAATGCCTGATCGCTGACCACCAAGCTGCAGCTTCCTTCTCAAAGCCTGCTGGCTGACAGCCCCTAGCCCAGGGGTCTGCGACCTGCAGCTCCGCAGCTGGCTCTGGGCTCTGCTCCCCCCCACCTAGGGTTACCAGATGTCAGGCAAAAGGAGGACATCTCCTCCTTCATGTCCTCAATCAATCAATTCATAGGGCTGGAAGGGACCTTGTGAGATCATCAAGTTCAACCCCCTGGGAATTGAACCCAGGAGCTTCTGCATGTTAAGCAGAGGTGCTAGCCACTCCAGCAGGCATTTCAAAATACATGATTTTGTCTGGCTTTTTACTTTTGGGGGTTCAAGTATGCTGGAATGCCATAGAATACCTTATTTTTAGGGGAAAGCATGCCAGGGCCCCCTAAAAACAGAAGAATATGGCATTTTTTTCCACATGTCCTCCAATGTCCTCCTTTTCCTACTTCCCTGTTCTCCTTTCCGGCTCTGGTATCTGGTAGCCCTACCCCCACCACAACTGGTGCACCTTGCCGGCAGCCTGCGCCTGGCTCCAGGCCACCCTCCACCAAGGGACCCTGCAGGCAGAAGCGGCTGTAGGCAATTGGGGGCTCTAGGCAAAGGCCCTTTGTGGGTAGGGTCACCAGATGTCAGGCAAAAGGAGGATGTGTCCTTTTTAGCTGCACATCCTCCATCCAGCAGGCATTTTAAAAATACATGATTTTTTCTGGCTTTTTATTTACAGGAGTTAAAGGATGCTGGAACACCCAGCAACACCCTATTTTTAGGGGCAAGCAGGAGCGTCGCTGCCCCAGGGAAGGACCTGGGGCACGGGCCCAGGCCCCACCCCCTGGCCGCAGGCCTTGCCTCTGGCCCTGATTCTGCACTTGGGCCTGGTCTGGCCTGGGGCACCTGCTGCTGCCATCCTGGCTCCAGATCCTCAGCTGGGGACAGGGCAGGGAGCGGCAGCCACAGCCACGGGCAATCCGGCCTCAGCTCTCCAGCCAGAGATGGGGCCAGGAGAGGCAGGGGCTACGCCAGGACTCAGGGCACTGGGGCTGAGACTCGGGGCATGAGCCCTGTGTGCCAGGTGCCAGCAATGCCCCTGGGGGGAAGTGTTCTAGGGCCCCCTAAAGCCCAAAGACTATTACGTTAATACTACATTTTCTCCATGTGTCCTCCAATGTTCTCCTTTTTGAACTTCCTTGTCCTCCTCTTCATGCTTTTGTATCTGGTAACCTTATTTATGGGGCTCCTATAGGCCACCACTGCTGCCCTCCCAAGGCCCCGGGCTCCCACTGCCACCGTAACTGTCACCCCCACAGTCCCAGCTGTCATGGGGGGGAGCAGGGGACTGCAGCACTGCGGCTTGCTGAGAGTGGGGACCCCTGGAGCGGCCCACTCCGAAGAGTTCAGGCCACTTCGCCCCCAGCCACCCCGGGCCTGAACAGAGGCCACCTCACCCCCAGGCCCTGGATCAGGCCTGTTCAGGCCTGGGGTGTCCAGGGGCGAAGCAGCCTGAACTCTTCGGAGTGGGCTGCTCCAGGGGGCCCCACTCCCAGCAAGCCGCAGCATGCTGTGCCAGGGCTGTCACTATCCTCCCTCCCAGTGGGGAGGCGCGGCAAGCTGTGGGTAAGTGGGGAACGCTGCTCTACCCCCACTGCAGAGATGCCACACGAGTGGACAAGGGCCGCAGCTTCTGGCTCTGGCAGTCCACGGCATCTGCTCCCCCACCACCCTGCAAGCAATAGGGTAAGTGAAGCAGGTAACCACTAGGGCCCCCCCTTACTGCTCAGGGCCCTAGGCGACCACCTGCTTTGCTTACCCCAAAAGCCACCTCTGCCTGCAGGGGCCCCACATTTGGTTCCAGGCTCCCCTCTTCCCCCTGCCAGGTGATCCTGCAACAGCCACACCAGCCCAGCTCCCTCCATCCCCCCACCCCTCCACCAGGAGGCTACACCCATTGCAGCTCTCAAAGCACTTGGTTATTGAGGGAATTTTAAAAAAATGGCTCTTCTTCTCTTTTGGGTTGCCAACCCCTGCCCTAGCCAGAGCCATGAGAAGTGTCTTAGTATGTTGCTACGTGGAAAAGGCTTCCTTGTTTTTTTTTTGTTTTTTTTGTTTTTTTTAAACCATGGGATTGGCAAATAAACCAAGTGGAACATGAACACGGTACTCGCAGTACGCAGAGCAGTATGCACAAGTCTTTGTGTAGGTGAAAGGTTTGTACCGGCTTTGCTAGGGCTTTTCAGATCTCCTGTAGCTTGGCAAACATTTTCTAGATGACTTAAAATGCTCCCTGGAAGATCTGTGTGTACCCCCAGGGATGCATGGACTCCTGGCCAATAACCACTGAGCGACATCATCATTTCTCATAGCAGAACATGAGTGGGACTCATCATTTACTAATAACGATCAGCCATGTGCTGGACTTCCATCCAACCTGATAGAGCTCTCTCTCTCCAGCACCATACAGCTGTCTCCCTAGCTATTCAGCCAATCATCCATACATCTGGCACCTCTCTCTGTCCACATCTAATCTATACATCCCCATACATGTCTCTCTCCCTACCTATCCTTCCACTTGTCTACTTCCCCATAGATCTCTCCTTCACTATCCCCATGCAGCTTTTTCTTCCCTTTCCCATCCATCCATCCATCCATCCCTCTCCCCATGGGCAGATTTTGGAGTTCACCCTTGGGGAGAGCAGGTTCAAAGATCCAGCCTCCCACAACCACACCCCTTCAGCAGTGGCTCAATTTGGCACCTGCTGCTATGGCCAGGGCTGAATCTTGCTGCCGGTGGCAGCTCCAGGTCCCTCACCAGTGGCGGCCCTGGGTCCTGATCATATCCTGCTCCTGCCACCTGTGGCAGCTCCAGATCCCTGGCCGGGAGTGCATCCCGCTGCTGCCAGTGGTTCCGGGTCCCCGGCCAGGGCTGGATCTCACTGCCGCTGGTGGCTCCAGGTCCCTGTCTGGGGCCAGATCTCACCACCATTGCGGGTTCTAAGTCCCTTGCCAGGGCCAGATCTCACCCCGGAGGCAGCTCTGGGTCCCCAACTAGGGCTGGATACTGCTGCCAGCAATGGCCGCTCTTTGCCTTCCCACTGAGGCAGGAGCAGGTCTCAGCTGGGGCCCCCTCAGGGAGGCAGAAGCATCCAGGCAGGGGAGGCAGTGCCTCTCCCTGCCTCTTATAAACTCTTCCCATGTCTTTCCCCATCTAGCCTAATCTATCTTCCCTCCCCTACTCCCCATTCTCTGTATTCTAATACAGGTATTAGCCAGAGCTATCACTGATCTGTCATCATTCCTAATCCAAGTCATCCTTGTAGATGCTAGTCAAGGGTTATGAAAGCCCAGTGGACACCAGTTGTGTGTAGTATTTAGTTGGTAAACAACTTCTGGGTAGAGAAACTAATGTATCTAATCAAGTTCCAAAGGGGCAGCTGTGTTACTCTAGTTCAGCAAAAGAAGCAAGGAGTCCTGTAGCACTTAAAGACTAACAAATTTATTTATCGCATGAGCTTTTGTGGGAGAAAATCCCACGTTGTCAGATGCTTTGAAGATGGGGGACCTTACAGAATGGGAGGAAATAAATGCAAGGGAGTGTAAGACATAAGATCAGGTGAGACTGTAACAGCAAATCAAAGCAGTTGTTAAGATTCAAACACCGGGAACCAGCACACAGAGCAAGGTGAAGTCAAATCACCTGTTGTAATGGGAAAAGAATCCATAGTCACAATTTAATCCTGCTTTCACAAAACTGAATCTGCATATTAGTTCTAATTCAGCTGTTTCGGTTGAAGTCTTGATGGCCTACTGACTTGCTTGAGCACAGCTGTTAACAAATCATCCAGAGTGATTAGAAAGATGGAAGTGCTCAGCAACTGGTTTTTGAATGTTGTGATTTCTGATGTCAGTTTTGTGCCCATTTATTCTTTTGCACAGAAATTGTCCTGTTTGTCCAATGTATAAGGTGTGGGGGCATTTCTGGCACATGATGGCATAGATCACATTAGTGGATGAGCAGGTGAATGAGCCCTTGAAGGAATAGCTGGCTTGATTAGGTCCTAAGATGGTGTTTTTTGTGCAGATATGTGGGCAAAGTTGGCATCGTGGTTTGTTGCTGGGGTATGTGCCCTCTTTAATGATTCTGTTGTTAGGTCTGTAGTTGCTGGTGAGTATCTGTTTAAGGTTAGTGGGCTATCTGGAGGTGAGGAGAGGTCTGTCTCCCAAGGCTTGAGAGAGGGATCATCTTTTACAATAGGCTGTAAGTTCTTAATGATCTGTTGTAGAGGTCTGATTTGGGGTTGTATGTGGTGACCAGTGTCTTTCTATTGTTTTCTTTCCTGGGCCTCTCCTGCAGTAGTTCACTTTGGGGTACCCATCTAGCTCTGTCAGTCTGTTTTCTTATGTCCACAGGTGGGTACTGTAGTTTTAAGAATGCTTGATAGAGATCCTGAAGATGTCTGTCTCTGCCTGAGGGATCAGAGCAAATGCAGTTATGCCTTAGGTCTTGGCTGTAGGCATGGGTTAAAGTAAGGGGGAATGCACCAGACCACCGTTCTGGGGCCCACTATTTTTAGGGGCTCAGCGTTCCCGAGCCCCTAAAAATAGAACGTAGAGCCGGAACGCAGTGTTCTGGGTCCACTTTCTAGTTTTAGGGGCCTGAATGCTGGGCCCCTAAAAATAGTAGGCCCTGGAGCAGCATTCCACTGCATTCTGGTGGGCAGGGGAGCGGAAGGGGTTGGGGCAGGGCAAGGGGCGTTACTGGGGGCTCAAGCCCCACCACAACCCCTCCCCTTCCATTCCCTGCCCCAACCTGGGGACTGCAGCATCGGCTGTGGACGCAGCGCCGCCGGGACCTGGGGCCTAATGTCCCCACCTCCCCAGTCGCACCGCTGGTGAGTGTGGGGGCAGCCAGCTCGTGCTGGAGTGTTATTGGGGGCAGGGGGTGGTGTGCTGGCATTGGGGGGCTGGAGCTGGGATCTGGGGAGGTCCACTGGAGCAGGGGGGGGCCCACTGGCGCTGGTGGCGGGCGCTCTGGTGTGGGGGCGTTCTGGGGCTTCCCAATTTATACTTGAATCCCTAGCTGTAGGCAATGAGTCATGTGGTGTGTTTAGGATTGTAAGGCAGGCTTAGAAGCTGTGCCTAACAGCTTCTGAGGGGGGCAACTAATCTGCATGGGTTTAGTATTTGCATGAGCACAAAGAACATATTTGCATGTATACACTATGGGGGCAGGGCAATATGGGTAATGGTATTTGGGGTTGATCTGATCACAAATCTGTCAATATCTGTAATTCTTCTAAAGGGAAATATGAAATACTGTCTTTTGTGATTGTTCCAAATCTGTTTGGGTTAGTTAAAGGGTAAAAGCTACCCTTAGCTAAAAAGAGACTTGTAAGAGAGGCTTCTGCCTGTTTAAGCCTGGAAAAGTGAAGACGGGGGGGGGGGGGGCTGTATAGCTCTTTCTAGAGCAATGTTGGAGATGTTTTGTCTCACCCCATGGCCCCACTGTCAAATGATAGATTTGGGTGGGCTCCTTTGAGGCCTGTCTTTATTTTAATAGAAATAGCTGTTTGCAGCTACTTGAGGTTTAAGGGCTGAAATCACTGAAGAGGAGCAGCAGATGGAATGACCAGTGGTAAGAGCAGCCACTGGTGAGCTGGGTGGTATGAGTGACTGGTGGGTGGAGCTGGAGGATAGTGGATGGAGCCAAGGGATGGTGCTAGTGGATGAAGTGAGTGGCTAGTGGTTGGTGCTAGTGGACAGCTGGCATAAAAGACACACCCTAGGGTTTGTTGGGAGCCTGTTTAGCACTGATTCTCTAGATCAGTACTGGTTTTGCTATTGAGTTCAGAGGTGCTGTTATGCTGTGTAGGATCATGTTGGAAACCTGTTTTGTGCTGATCCTCCAGATCAGTGCTGGGTTTGCTACTGAGTTCACAGGTGCTGTTATGTTGTGTGTTATCATGTTGGGAACCTGTATTGCATTGATCCTCCAGATCAGTGTTGATTTTTGTTTTGGGGCCTTTTACATTCTGTTTTTATTACTATTAACATTCCTGTATACTACACTCAGACTCATGCTTGCGAGGGGGGAAGCCTTACCCTTTTGGGGTGCCCAGGGAATAGTGCATGATTTCCCAGGAGGCTGGGTGGGGGCTCAAGCTGGTTGGTGCTGTAAAATTATTTGGAAACCCATAGATATAGAACCCAGCCCCTGTTCTGCCAACTCACCCTGGCAGAAGGGTTACAGGATGAAAGCTTGAGGAATGTAGGTAACTATACCGAGCAGTAGGTTTTCGATATAGGATGGTGTTAATGTGCCCATCCCTAATTTGTACTGTAGTGTCCAGAAAGTGGGTCTCCTGGGTGGAGTGTTTCAGGCCAAGTTTGATTGTAGAGTGGAAATTGTTGAAATCTCTGTGGCAATCTTCAAGAGCATCCCTGCCATGGGTCCAGATGATGAAGATGTCATCAATGTAGCGTAAGCAGAGGAGAGGTGCTGTGGGATGTGACTTGAGGAAATGTTGTTTTAAGTTGCCCATAAAAATGTTGCATATTGTGGGTCCATAGGGGTGCCCACAGCAGTGCCACACAAAACAAGGGCCTGGTGTGTTATGGGCTAAGGCAGATGCCTGATATGGACAGACAAATGCACTCTGTCCCTTGGTGACTGACACAACACAAGAGTCATGTGTGACACACAGGGTTCTGGTCATAAGTGCATCCAGCAGGTGAATGAGTAGGATATGCTTCCCTACCATTGCAGTTTTACTATCTGACTTATATCCAGTTTCAGGCCCAACACTTTTGCTTACCCCCATGCCAAGTGTAGCAATGGGGGAGGTGGTTTCTCTCTTCTGTATTTGTGAATTTCCTACTCCGGTAGACCAACTGATCACTAGGTGGCAGGAGTGGACTGAATCAAGCACAAGTTAGCAGGGCCTGATTCTCTGTGTCGCTCTGTGCCTTGTGCTGTCATCTTCACTAGTGCAAAAGAGGTGTGCAGGACACATTATTCAATTAGAACACCACCACTGTGCATGCACTTTGCAGTAGAAAATCAGTGACAGCATGGAGAGGAGGGACACTGTGAGTAAAAACGCCGCAATCGATTCCTGTTTCTTTCAATGATGTTACAGCAGCCATAGACCACTGTATTGCTGTCCTTTGGCAGGAGATGTAGCTTAAAACTAGATGCATATTCACAAAGAGCTACTGAGAAAGTACTGGAGTTGCCAGCTCTGGTCATTACCATATGCTATAAGTAGATATCTGTTATTAATCTTAGCATGGCTTAATCATACCAGCACTGACAGAACCCCTTACTAGTCTTGGTGAAACTCCAAAGTGTCACAGTTGTCCATGGCAGGGATCAGCCTGCGGACCTGTGTCTCTAAGGGATTCACCATTGTTAGCAACAAGCAAGCAGCAGTGGCATGAAACTCTGTATGGCCCACACACTATAGACACTATGGGTTATAACCATTTCACTGTGGAATGTCACTGGCAGGGATTGCAAAGGAAATTACCCAGAAAACATTCATCCTGGAGTGGGTGGAAAAATAACCTCAGGCAGTGAACTGTGTGTGTTCTACTCCAGACCCCTGGAAGGAAGCACATTCTGAAGAAAATATTCCCTTGCATACAAACTAGATGAACTTAGACAGAGAATAAGCTGGCCCCTGCCTCATGGTCTGGCCTCAGGCATTTCTTCATAACACCCAAAGCAGTAAACATCAGCCTTCCAGTTAGGAAGGAAACTGCCTTCTAGAAAAGGTTTGTGGTCCTGGTTCCATGGAATTGTGAATGTCTTGTTTCTGCAGGCAGATCCATTAACAGCATTTCATTGCCCCTACAGTGTTTTGCTGGGTCAATAGCTGGCCACGTCAGAAAGGAAGAGGACGATGACAGCACACTCTCTAAACAGAAGAGACGAGGCACTAGCAGCCTGAATGTGGGATAGAGGAAACGGGTTGGTGGGAATGGCCTGAGATGAGCTAAACCTTGGATGCTAGAATTGATAACTGGTAGGAATGGCTTAAGTAGGGGGTTCCCAAATGGTGATATGCAGGCTTGATGTTCCAGCCATTCAGGTCATAACATTTTTTTTTTTTTAAGATGGTGGTACCTGAGTTAGTTGGGGTCAGTTGCGCTGTGAGCAGGGGGTTAGATTAGATGACCTCCAGGAGTCCCTTCCAACCCTAATTGTCTATGATTCTGTTAACCAATCACATCTGGATGTGGACCATGTGGTGGGACTGCCCAATAGTCTAGGCTTCAGTAGATAAGTGTATTGGAAGCAACTGTAAAATTTAGCTCCCCCAGTATGGTTTTAAGTTAAGGATAGACAGGCCCATCACCCTCTTGGTTTGTGAAAAAGGGGAGGAAGCTGTTCATATTAGGAAGCCTTTTTTATAGGCTTTCCCACCATTTTCTGGAGAAGGACCTAACACTGCCTTTTGTATCCATTGGTGGGAGGATGTTGTGTTTTCCTCCTCTTTCCCCCAAATGGGGAGAGCCTAGTAGCCCATCCCTGAGATATCCAGTACCTAGACTTGCTAGATATGCAGATTCTAATCCCAGCAGAACCTTCAGTTTACCAAGATAAATGAACTAAATGCCATGCCATTGAGCGATGTGTGTGAGCCTGTCATGGAGGTCTTTAAAACAGAAGTTCTGTGCAGATATTAAGGTCCCCAACTCATTTGATACAGGAGCTGGCAT
This sequence comes from Podocnemis expansa, assembly GCA_007922195.1. Lineage (NCBI taxonomy): Eukaryota > Metazoa > Chordata > Testudines > Podocnemididae > Podocnemis > Podocnemis expansa. The sequence continues at coordinate 52,074,171 of ML681972.1, read as the reverse complement.
GCACCTGAGTGTCCTTGCCCTAAAAGATGTGCTGCAGGTGGTGACTACCTTCTGCCTGTGGGCTGAGGGGCTGCCTGGGCTGGTCCTCTGGAAGAAGTGATTTTCATGGTAGGTACACAGGGTTTTATGCCAAGAACAACTGAAATAAATAGTAGTGGTAATGAACTCCTCTTCCCCCTCTTCTGTACCCACCAAGTCCCCACCTTTATCTGAATCTCTCCCTTCCTCATCACCATCCTGCTCTTCCAAATTCCCTTCTGATCCACGTCTGATCAGCCCCTTCACCTCAAGGAGTAACACCAATGTGTTGCAGCTAGCTGTGTCTTTTCTTAATGTTGGTGTTGCGGGCTGAGATTGATGAATAACTGCCCCTGGCTGCTCTTTGACATCTTCAATGTTCAGCCAATGCAATGAGCTTCAATAAAGGGATCAGAGATGTCATCCTCATCTCTTGGCCATGTGGTAGCTGAACTGGTTGTTTTCAGCATGCAAGTGTAATTCACTGGGGAATGGGGCATGCAGACTCACGCGTGTGTTACACAAGCACAACAGCACCATCACAGATAGCACTAGATGCCAGCTTCATCTCAGAGCCCACAGACTGAATGGACCATGGATCCCAAACCACCCCCTGTGAACTCCTTTTGCACCCACTACCAAGAAGATGGACCCAATGAACCATTCATTGGTTTTTTTTGTTTTTTTTGGACATTTGACAGTGACAAGGCCAGAAATTAAGCTATGTGAGACCAAAACAGTGCCTACTTTTTTCCTCTATATTTAACGGCCCGATCACACCAAACTATAAGAGAAAGAACAAATTAAGTTCAGCAACAAGAAGCCTGAGAAATGCATCTGAATTGAAGTCTTCCTGGAGGAATTCTTTGAAGATGAGCTATTGTTATCTTTTCCAGAAACACAGGGTCACACGGTAGCAAAGAGTTATGGGACTTCAAATTCCAACATGTTTACGTAGCATCAGTGTCTTTAATTCCAGCTGCTTAATCAGATATCATTGGGAGCCTCTTGAAGTTGGGTATTTCATCACATCTCACTTTTCAATTCCAAGAAGAGAAAGATTGGCCAGACCACCAGAAATTCTCAGATGCCTGTATATCATTCAAAGACATAAGGGCCCTGCATGAAATATGCAATAATGGCTCCAACTGGGAAGGGACTCTTTATTAAATCTTCTATAACTGAGCCTTGCCTGATCAGTTTTGTTCGTATGGCGATAGAGAGTGACACACAGAGATATGCTCAGAGACTATGTGGGGGCTGATTCGTGCTCAGAGCCTTACTATGACAAACCTACAGGATTATGTTCAGATGCCATCTCCTAACTCACAGTTGCAAAACAGGTGTGCATGCCTGTTGCAATGCTTGATACATGTGCTCATCCACAACAGCGGGCCCCTGGGTGGGCACATATCCATTCAGAGACACACACATGCATGTGCACCTCTTGTGGCCATCAATTAAGTGTCCATGCTTGCAACTGTTGCCTTTGCTATCCTAGAAGAGCCCATCTGTCTTCCGAATGTAGAGTTACCACACCAGTGTAGCTGCTTTGGTTGCAGGGGCTAGACTGTCCCCATCTCTCTTTCAACAGGAGTCCTCTCACTGACTTGTTTCCTCTGCTGCATCATTGGAAGATAAAGAACAGCTAGACAACCTCTTCCCCTGCTCCTGGAAGCAAGAACTACCCTTCCATTAAAACCAATCAAGAACATTGCACCACTAGACTTAGAAGGCACTGTTAGTACAGAAAAATCCAGGGCCAGAGTTAACTGGTGCAGAACACTTCACTAAAGTTAAACCACTATCTATCTGCATGGAATACATTTTTTTTTAAATGGCTGGGATCTGACTCACCTTTTTTACAGGTGCGGGATCTGATTTTTAGAGGTTCTGAGCCCCTGTAACTTTTATTGCTTCAACTGGAGCTGGGGACACTTAGGAACTCTGAAAATCAGCCTCAAGATGCACCAGCTATTTGCACGATTGGAAATCCAAGTGCTTGTGCCTCCATCTACCTAATTTGTACCCAATTTATTTCTTACATCAAGTGTCAAAGCATGGGTGCAAAAGAGTAGAAAGTTTCTCTCAGCAGAGCACCAGGGAAGCATGGAGCACAGTGCATGCAGGAGGGATTAAGGGCAATGACAGACAAGGTTTGAGCACAGAACAGAATAACCGAAATTAAGACACACATGCCAAATTTGATTCACTGGTGTGACTGCCTCCATCCCTATCTGAGTCATGGGAAAGATATGTTCAGTGTAATTTAATAATTAAATGCATCCCAATCATAGTCAGACAAATGTGGGTGGCACCATTTTTTAGTTCCAGATTACTGGAAATTGACAGTTTTCTTAAAAGGGGAGGAGGGTTCTGCTTTGTGAGTATGGCCAAGGAATTAATGGAATCAACAGAGTCACAAGTTCAGAGAAACTTGCTTTTCTGCTCTGCACATGTGAAGAAGCCCAGCAAGTGTTCTTCTACACTCTGGGTCTGGAAAGAAAATTAGATGATGGTCTGAATTTGAGAGAGCAAGTGGTTGACCTGTAAACTCCTTCTTTCTATAGACTTCAGAAAGCTTACCTTTTTACTTTCAGTGCTGGTCTTCCTCTGGTCTGATAGACAAAGTATTATGCAAGGCCTTAGGTACTGACTCTGCAATTAGACCCACGCAGGTTCACCCATGTGGATTGACTGCAAGACTAGGGCCTCAATGTTGGATGCTTTCACTCTCATCCATTCCACAAAGGGCAGGCTGCTCTCCCATCATAGTACCTTACTGCTTGGCAATGCTATCTATCATCCAACAGACTCGTTTGATCATTTTGCCAATCAGGTAAGCCTTCAAATATCCCAAGGAGGAAAATATTAATTATTATGCATATTTCAGAGATGGCACAGACAGATGTACTGACTAGCCCATGGAGATGCATGAGTTAACTAGAGACCAGAACCCAGGAACTCTAATTTCAAGTCCTCTCCTTTATATAACATGCCCTGTCTCACATACTACTAGGAAGATGCTGCTGGTGCTGCACCATTGGCTGGTCACATAATGCTGTAGGTTTATTATATAAAACCAGTCTTGGAACTTTGAGGGTCACCAGGGCCTGCAAGCATGGCAGAGCAGTTTCTGTCTATGGGAACATCTACAATGCACACTTCTTCAGGTTATGTGTCATTTGCATATACTGAAGAACACCCTCCTAGAATGCATAAAAACAAACAGCTTTGTAGATGATGGGGTACTGATTAAAGACAGGCCTGCACCCTAGAAGGTATGTACCTCACATGCCCAAGCAGTGCCTCCCATGTCTACATGGCTATTTGTAGCAAAACCCTGCTGCCTCCTTGCTACTAGAACCTTTTCCTGACACAGGTCAAGAAAGAGGGGAAGGCTCCAGCAGCACCTTCTCATGGCAGGGAAAGACTCCTGCAGCGGGGAGTGGCTGGAGACCTTCCCTGCTCTAATGAAAAACTTCACCAGCAGGGAAAGGCTCAGGCAGTGATACACCACAGTGTGAGTGCAGCCTACTTTTCATTGTGGCATAATAGCTACACATGTTCTACATGTCACCACCACCAATGGCATGCAGTGTAAATGTAACCATGTTGCTTATCAGAGCACCTCCCAGCCTGTAATGCACTGATCCGCAGCATGCCCCAGTGAAGAAAGGCAGGTCTATTAGCCCCATTTTACAGCTGAGGATCACACTGAAGTCTATGGCAGGGCAGGGAAGTGAACAGGGTCTCCCAAGTCCTAGGTGAGTGCCCTAACAGTTGGGCTGTCCTTCCTCAGATGGGAGCTTTCAGGCTGTACAGACCAAGTGGCTCTGTAACCCTGTACCACAAGAGGCTGTCCATCAAGCTAACATTGCATCATGAATTGCTGTGACTCTTGGACAAGGGCCAGGTAAAGACTAATGCAATCTGAACCCCCTCTTCCCCAAAAATCAACTGCTGTTTTGGTGATTGGCAACAAAAAGCTAAGAAATTTTGGCTGAAAACTGAGGAACTTTTGGTCCAACAAAAACAAAAATATTGGAGTGGGTGGATACTGAATGTTTAGGTGTTGGGGCTTGGGATTTTCTGAATTAAGAAATAATGAAATTTTCAGTGATGGGAGACACTGTCCACACACTTCAGAGCAGTTTTTCATTCTGAGAGACTACTCTAGAAGCTCTCTGGTCTGTTTCCTTGGTCAGAAGGGTAACTGAGAGAATATTTCAATACCCCCAGTGCCTCCCCTCTGAGATGGAAGCAATTATGATCACGTGGCCTATTTGCATAGTTCACCCACCTTCAAAGCATCTGATGAAATGGGATTTTCTCCCAAGAAAGCTCATGCAAAAAATAAATGTTAGTCTTTAAGTGCCACACGACTCCTTTTTTTTTTTGTTTGTTTGTTCTTTTTTTGCTGGACCAGACTAACAGCTATCCCTTTGGAAGCTGACTTCATGAATTAAGTCTTGGCTTCTTTGGCATAATCTAATATTAACTGTGATGGCTCATTACATCATGTGTGACTGACTTGATCTCAGTAACTAAGAAAAATTCTATTAATTTTTTTCTTTTTTAGAGGGAAATCAAGAATAGGTTTTCCAGGTGCTCTGTTGCCCACACTCTCAAAGGTATTCAGTGAAAATTAGAAACTGAAACATGGTGTATTAGAAACTGTTAAAAATAAGCTGTAACTTTAAGAGTAAGGGGTTTCTTGGTCCAGTTTATAGTCTGAGGCTTTTTGTAGGGAAGAATGCAATCTGGGCCTTTGGAGTAACAGAGATCCTGCCTAAAGGAAGGTTGAGGAAGAGTCTGACTTCCTGTTTTAAGGGGGCTGCCTACTTTCTCTCTTGCTGTTTTAGGGTTCTGAATTCTAATAAATAAAGTAGTATTACACTGCAACCTTCTGGAAAGAGTATTTATGTACTTACCTAATTTCACAGTGTGTATGCTATGAACATAGCATTAAACACCTTTATTCCTCAAGCATCTGACAGGAACAGTCTTGCATTTTCACAGCTGAATTGCTTCAGGCTTGCAGCTGCTTGGGGGAGGCGGGGAGACACATGCACACCTAACCTTGGAATTACACTTATAGCACATCACGTACATTGCAAATGCAGGAGACATCATGATGTTCTACTCCCAGTCCTACAAGACCAGTCAGGCCTACCTCATGAACAGAATTCCAGTCCCTGTGTGTGGTTTCAGTGTTCCTTTGAGAGGATGCCAACATTGCTGGATGACTTGATGGATCATTTCAGCACTGCAAGAGGTTAAGTCCAGGGCAGTGTGGTAACCCACTAAATAAAGAGAACAACTTCCAGATAATGAATTTAGTAACCTTGAGAGCCAGTAGATAATTTTAAGTAAATAAAATGGACAGTTTCTGAAAAAAATCACAAATCATTTGACAGATCAAAGAAATGTTTTATTCAATCTGTGTTCCTTTCCCTCAGAAAGTACCCTCTGATCCACACAGATGTTCTATTAGGCCCAGATTGCATGGGTAAACTCCTCTAGTGCAAAGCAGTTTGCCTTGTCTACACAAGGGATTTGCAGTGGTCTACTGACAATGGTGACAGTGTACTGGTAGCTGGAATCAGGGTAAATCCCCAGGGTGGCTGTTGTCTGTAAGTACCTGGAAACTGTTCCAGTTCCAGTGAAATCATGCAGAAATTCACAACAGGGTCATGTGAATTAGCCACCTAAATATCCTGAAGAACTAGATTAAAAAAAAAACAAAAAACAAAAAATGAAAAAACAAACAAGAAAAAAAACAACCCACTGACTGTACACCCCTAGTTGTCACCTCTGACCTCACTTGGAAACCTATCATCAGACAATTGCTACCCATTCTCAAGTAAACTCACAGAAAAATGTTAAGAGACCAAAACACACTTAACTATGAGTGAATGGTTTTCACAAAATGATCCATTCAGAATACAACCTCTATGTCTACACTAGTCACAGGTAGTTTGAACTTGTTAGTTCAAACTAAGAAGTTTGAGGTTAGTTTGAATGAGCCTCACACTTATAAGTTTGAAATAACAGCACTTTCTAGTTCAAACTAACGGTTAGTTCAAACTAGAACGTGTGGTGAGTTTGAAATAACTGACTTAGTTCAAACTAAGTGCTTAAGTCCGGACTAACCATGAGTACTAACAAGTTCGAACTAAGCGTTCCTTAGTTTGAACTAGGGATAGACTAGTGTGGCCATGGGCTAAACTAGTCCAGACTAAGCCTCCTTAGTCTGGACTAATTTGCCAGCATAGATGTAGCCTTAGTCCTTGTTCTCAAAGGAAACATGCACAAGACCATGAAAAGATGATCCCTGGGCGCTTAAATTCATAGCTTTGCTAGGTACAAAAATAAATAAATAAATAAAAAATCATGGATTCAAGAGAGACTCTGGATTTATGCTGCATTACTATACTCTGAAACCCACTAACCTTCCTGTGGCCTATGACTGCACAGGTGTCACCTGCTCACCTGCTCACTTCACCTTGAACTGTCTCTTACAACATGGGCTAATGGCTTAGGCTAGATAACAGTCTGGTCCACCTTGTATGTAGCTATGACACACTACATTTTCCACACCTAAAGAAGAGCTCTGTGCAAGTTCCAAAGCGGGTATCGCTCATCAACAAAAGTTGCTCCAATGAAAAAATATTACCTCCCCTGCTCTGTCTCTCTAATATCTTGTGACCAACATAGCTACAACAATGCACACAACAGGTGTGTTACTGATTGCCCATAAACAGCTTTTGAATCTTTGTCTCAAAACTTACAATGGTGTTCATACTTGCTGCTCTAGATTAGGACCCTGCTGTGTTTCTCTGGGTTTGCTGGAGCATTCACCTCTTTTGACCTAGACAGAAAGATTATTTCAACACACATTTTATTTCTAGGAACTCAAACGAGGTGTGGACTGACAGCAATTGTTTATGCTCCTTTGTGTTAATGACCGAGTCTCAAAAATGTCTGAGTCCTTCAACCCTCACTCAGGCCAATGAAAGCTTGGCCTGTGCAAAGAGTGCAGGGTTGGGCCAAGCACCATATAAACAAAAAGGTTTCGTTTGGAACCCCAATTTTATCCCATCGCATGTAGAAATTAAGTGATTCCAGTCATGCTCCAGAGCTTATCTCAGCACAACAAGAAGAAACCACGTCTCTAGGTCTTATCTAAATCCAGCAGTAGCCCTTCTCCCACCAATCAGTGGTCAGCAACAGGGGTGACTCGTGATGCTGACCCCTATGTGTAGACAAGGGCATGTCTGGGTTTGCAGCAACTAAGCTAGTTGGGACTTACTGCTGTCTAGGTACCTCTTTGCTTAATCAGTATGAAATCATTTTTTGGAATTTTGTGCTTCTCTGCACTGGAGAGTCAGCAACAAAGTAGCTACACTAATGGCTAGCTGCCAATTGCTGGAGCAGGGCTGTTCCTGGGTGGAGACCAGCTCTGATGAAGGAACAAGACCAACATAAAAAGCTGTAACTAGACTTTATAGGACAACTCACTTGAGTTTTTTTTAGTGACCAATCCTGCCCTAGCCAGGAAACACAGTGGATAATCTATATCAGTGGGTCATGGCACCTAAAAGGATGTGTGGGATCATGGAAGGCAATTGGGGGCAAATGGGATGGCAAAAATTTTATTGCAAACCCAAAGCAAAGCAAACAATACTGCAGAATAACATTGGGGTGTTTAAAAGAGTAAAAATTTAGCATGTTAAATGCAGTAGTAGTTATACTATACATGTTTATCTTGGTTATAATGGGTACATTTTTACCTTTATTTTTATTGTAAAGATAAGGTTGGGTGGAATTATTAAAAAGTTTGACTTTGAATAAGGGGTTGCCAACTAGAAAAGGCTGAGAAACCATCATCATCATCATCATCATCATCATCTCAGTTCTTTTCCATCTCTGATCTATCTATCTATACAATTCTATTTTCTATCCTCCCTTTCTTTGTGACTTTGTTATTCAACTGTTCCCAAACATACCCAGCCTTCAATGCATGTTACATTCCTGCCAACCATTTGGTTTACTTCTACCAGAAGGAAACCAATGTTTCATCATATCTTCAAAGAAACGGGTTGGCTCATTTTACTGCGGAGGAAGCCTTTTGCTCATCCCAACACAAATGGCATCAGAGCACTCTGACCAGCTTTTACCAATATCCTACATTTGTAACACTCACAAGACACTTACTGATATCAGTGGTAGGCCGCTGCAGGGAATTACCCCAGGTTCTGATCTGAGTCCATAACTGGATGTGTACTGCTTTGCAGTGCTCTGTTGTACTTTTCATAGAGAAACATGGCACTCAAGCCTTTCCAGCAACAAAGTGAATTTTTGACTTGTTTCCTCTGTTAAAGAAAAATGTACTGTTTCATATTTCAAACAGCTCAGAAAACCCATCCAAAAACTACCAAACAAAATAGAAAAGCCCTTATGCAAAAACAAAGGCTCCTTAAAAATCAGAAAAAGTACATCAATAGCTGCTACCTCCAGCTTTACAGCTGGTGCTATGCTGCACATCAGACTGTTTGAAACTTCATTGTCCAGCAAAGAGAGGGCTCAGTTCCTCCTGCTGCAAAATCAGAGACCTCTGTTTTCACCCACCGGAGAGCCTTTGTCAGCTGTCTTGCATCTTGCCAAGTTCCAAAGGGGCAGTATGTTAGTCTAGTTCAGCAAAAGAAGCAAGGAGTCCTATGGCACCTAAAGACTAACATTTATTTATCACATGAGCTTTTGTGGGGAAAAAATCGTTAGTCTTTAAGTGCCACAGGACTCCTTGCTTGTTTTGTCAGCTGTTTACACTATAAGACCTGGGCTGACATGTAGGTAAGCAGTTCTGAATCCATTCAGAAGAGGGCAGTGGTGCATTAGCAGTTTATGGTATGTCAAGTAAGAATACTGAAACACCTGCACAGAGTTAAGAAAAATACCACTGTGCTTTAATGGAAAAGCTTCCACAGTAAGTACATAGACAAGAGAAACAGTAAAAAGTGGATAGATATTTAGATATGTGGTCATCCTTTACACAAGAAAAAGACAATGATTACTTTCCACTGCCTTTGCCACAGTATTCCTTTGTCTTCAAGCTGTGAAGTGCAGCATTCCTCAGAAAACAGATTTTCCAGTCCATGAAATATGCAAAGAATTTTATTCCCCCTCCCCCACATAGGATGAAAAAAATATAAATTTTATACATTTTTCTCAGAACAAAGTTCTATTTTTCCTTCATTTTGAGTCAATTGCAAAGTTTCATTTTGTTTTCAAACTATATTTTTACTTTTTTTGAAATCTCAAATAAAGTAAATTTCCATCTGGAAAGTCACTGCAAAATGCAAAATTTAAACTTTTCACTCTGAAATAGTCAAAACAGGAAGTTTTCATATTTCAAAGCCTTAAAAATTGTTTTTAACCAAACCTTCATTGAAATAGACAATAGATAAATAAACAAACAAACAAAAAGCCAACTAGCTCTCACAAACACAGTGATGAGACAGGTGAAAGAGAAAGGCTTTTACTTACAGCCCAGAGAGGGAGACATTTGCCCTGTGAGATAGCAGGCTGCTTCAATACATAACACTAGCAGCAGGTCCCAGGTGAGTGCTCTGCTTCAGGATTGGCAATAGAGGACTGCAGCCACTAACACCATGAATAACAGCAATTCCAGGATCTCTTATGGTTCAACATGTGTCAGCTAAGAGTAAGAGCAGGTGGAATTGCTATTTACAGCAGAAGTATGATGTGTGTAATTAGCCTACTCCTGGGACTCTCTGCAACACCTGTCAAGAGCATGTTGGTGCTCAGATAGTCTAATGCCTAAATATTCCTGATAGGAATCACTTCTTTCTATTCTTCTTCTCTCTGAGGTCTAAAAGCTGCAAGGTGCTGAGTCCCCATGGTTCTCATTGACTCCACTAGGCTGTGCAGCACCTAGCAGGATAGGGAAGGAGAATGTATCTTTTCCCACATAGCTATACTAACTAGTGAATGGAAACTATTCCTTCCCAAGTAAAATGTTGCACTAAGCTGAATCCCCTGGTATCTGACTGAAAGAAACAAGCTCAGCTGCTACTTTTGCTATTGCCTGTCTTCATCCCTTTTTGGTCCACTGGGATTTAATAGGAGGGCAGGTGAATTCTCCCTACTTGGAGCACACAGCTACCAATGTGATTTCCAAGGGTGGGGCACCAGCCTTGACCAGCTATCTCACCATCTCTTTGGACCATGACTCACTCTTTCCATGCCACAAACAAGCTCATTGTTGTAAAAGAAGTATGTCTTTCCCCCTCTGATTGGGCAGGCCCATGTCAACAGACAGTGTTGACATGTAACCCTGGCAGGAGAAATTGTGGTACTTCTGTAGGCTTGAATCCTATATTCACCTCCTTCAGGAGTGAGATGCCCAGCTCTTATTCAACTGCAATGGGATCAGTGCACCTAACTCTCTTAGGCTCTTTTGAAAATAATAGCTGCAAAATTTTTTGAGAAAAGCTCTTTCAGCTATTGTGCCTGGGTTAGCTGCTCTGTAATTAGTATGGGGGAGCTGGTAGTGACCACTGTATTTAAGTTACTTCACACTTTTCACAATAAATGATTCTTGCAACCTTTTTCTGAGAAACTCTTGCACCTCCATGGTTTGCAACAGGCCTTTGAAATGCTGTGGAGGGAAAGCCCTTGGGCTGGGGATGTGCCTTTACTTTGGCTTGGAAAATTATTTATATTATAGCTGAAGCTCCAGTTTAGAAAAGGGTCCCTTTGTGCTAGGCACTGCATAGACACAGCATCACACAGTTCCTGTTCCCAAGATCTTTCTGTTTGAATAGAAAACATGGAGGATTATTATCATCCCCATTTACAGATGGGAAACTGAGGCAAGGAGAGATTAAAGTAACTTTCATAAGGCCCTCCAGAGCTGGAAAATTTACTCAGATCTCCTGATCCCAGCCCAGTGCCTTAGTCTCAAGGCCATCCTCCCTCCATTCATCAGCAACAAGACTCATGGATACAGCTCAGAGTAGGGTGTGAAGACAACACAATGGGTCACAAAAGCCTGCAGCCCCAATCTCTGCTGCCAGCGTTGGAGAGAAGGGAGGGGAACAGAGCTGACAAATACTGTATAGGTAGAATGGGTGGGGAAAGGACAGATGTTTCTCTTCTGTGTGCTGAAATATCCCTGCTGGATGCTGTAAATTCTGAGGCTATCAGCAATGATGACGAATACAACACTAGTAGCATTTTCCATGAAAGGCTTCTTACAATAGCATCCCTTTCCAGGACCTTGGCTGGCTGGACCCCGAGTGGAGGGTAACGATTTTCAGTTAAATGTTAGCAGCAGAAGCTCCTTTGCAGAATAAACAGCAAATCATCTCCTAGTCCCTCACAGCAATGTACAGTGGAGGAGAGAGACAGAGAAAGATGGGTCTGCACTGGGCTGGTTCTGGAGTGGTTTTTGGTTCTACAATAGATCTACTTACCAACATGGCTTTTGCATTCCAGGTCTGCAGGTCTCAAACTCTTTCCATGTCACAGCAGGAAAAGTTTCAGGAGCCTTTTGCCATAAAGGAAAGGAGAGCAGTAACAGTGCCATGAAACCCCTACTTATAAGGATCTGGTAGCCATCTGATTTTCCTGTGTTTGTCTAACACTATCTTAGTGTTTTATGACCAGAGCTCCAAGATGCTATGGGAACACAAATAATAATATTTGCAACCCCCATTTGCGACCATGTATCTTAGGTGACTCTCTAGGTATTTATATGACTCTCACCACAGCAATATCGGAGTGCCCTGCAGTCATCAACAGATTTTATCATTAAAACTTCTCTGGAAGGGAGGGAAGTGTTATCTCTGTTTTATAGATGGGGAAACTAAGGCTCAGGGAAGATTAAGAGACTTGCGCAAGGCCATGCAAGAAGACCGCAAATGAACTAAACCCAGCATGGCACTAGCTAGCTGATCCTTCCTTCTTGCCCCAAATGGAGTAATCAGAGACAGCTTTGGCTCTCCATGAAAACACATGCTCATAATGGAGATGTTGCAGAGGTGCTCAGTAACTGCAGCTGCCTTTGACTTCGCTTGCTAATCATGGGTGCTCAGAACTCTAATATTCAGGACCTTGCTATGCTTTTATACATGGTTCTGTCAATAGTCCCCAGAATAACCCCTGGGCTCTTTTCTCCTCACTGCACCCTATATTGAGGGGTTATGGGCTGACATAGTTTGATCCTGCTGAAGGCAGGGATTTTTAAAGCCACTTCTGGGCTATGGCTGCCCAATTTCTATTAATTTTAATGGCACTTTGGAAATCTCGATCTAAGAGTACACTCAGAAGGTGATAGCTGGGGACTGAGAGACAAACATCCTACATGCTGGTTCTGTGATTGACTGATTAGAGTAAAGGCCCGGGAATTGGGATAGCTGGGTCCCCTTCTTTCCTCTGCCACTAACTTGCTGTGATGTTGGTCAAGTCAATTCATTCCCTCAGTCAACTCATCCGTAAAAGGGCGATAAACTAACTAACTAAATAAAATGGGTTGTCCTGTAGCCCTGTGTATCTTCAAAGCACTTTATAGACATTGTCCAGTGATAGTGTAGAAATCATCTTAAAAGTGCTGGAGGCCACTCAAAAGTGGTGAGGAACCATCCTCACCCTGTCAGCAAGCAAAGCCTGTTGTCTGATTCATCTTCAGGATACCCAGGAGTCAAAGTCATGCAGCTATAATCTGTCTGAGCTGGCTGACCTAAAGCAAGCTACCGGCCTGGTGCTTGGACCCTTGTTTGTTCATCCCAGCACCCATTATCTGAAATAATATCATACCCCTGGGGTGCCTGAGGTAGGGTGGGAACCTGTTTCAGATGACAGGGGTGGGTGGCTAGTTGAGGTCATCCCTTCCCAGTCATTTCTGCCCTCCCAGTTTTCAAGCAGATAGCCAAGGCGCAGACCAGACAAGGAGAATTCTAGCAAGACTGGGGGAGTGAAGCAGCCTGATGCTTGGCTGATTTTACAACTAGTTGAAAACGTGCCCCATCTCCCAAGTTTCTCACGCTCTCACAGTGTGCTGATCACACCCACACTAGCTCCTCAGACTTTCCCCACAACCCTGACCAGCTGGGCTGGCTCACCCCAGACTCACTGGTCTGTCCCCTGGGATGACAAAACAGCAAGTGAGAAAAATTGGGACAAGGGATGGAGGATAACAGGCACATCTATAAGCAAAAGCCATGAATTTCAGGACTGTCCCTATAAAACTGGGACACCCCTCGCTCAGTACATCTTCTCAGCTGGCCCTGGATTTGCCAGTTGCTAAGTTAACAAGGCCCTGCACTGACATGGTGAGCACAGGGTTGGATTTATGCTTCACACTCTGATAACAGCCTCTTGGTCTCCTCTGACCACGAGAAAGGAGATTTAACGAATCCTGCATCTCACTCAGTGTGAGAAAGTGAAGACGGAGAATGTGTGTGCATAATTCCCGGGATGAGTGCTTGCTACACCCCACTCTGTTCCCATCTACATAGGCTGGGAGATGTTACAATGGCCTGCTGTCTTTCCTGCTCTGTTGGCCCAGTGGGCATGGGAGAGAGAGAATACTGGTTTGTGCATTGGAGAGTCACGGAGGGGACGGCTTTCTCCCTTGAATCTAGGAGACCAGCTCTGCTGACGTACAAACCAGTGCAGACCCACAAGCTGCATGCTTAGCCAGTGCAATAAAACAGACACTGAGTGCAAATAAGAGGAGTAGGGGGCTGCTCCCATTAAATTAAATGCCTAAACTCTAACTTCAAAAGGGATAGCCGTGTTAGTCTAGTTCAGTAAAAAAAAACAACAAGGAGTTGTGTGGCACTTTAAGACTAACATTTATTTTTTGCATGAGCTTTCGTGGGAGAAGATCCCACTTTCTCAGAAGCTTCAAAGCATCTGAAGAAGTGGGATCTTCTCCCATGAAAGCTCATGCAAAAAATAAATCTGTTAGTCTTAAAGTGCCACACAACAACTTGTTGTTTTTTTTTACTAAACTCCAACTGCCTTGGGCCAGGGTAGAGCAGGTTGCCAAGGACAGGCCTACAGGCCAACATCTACAGTCCTTCCTGGGGTGAACACTCTGTAGATCGTCAATTCTGCATTGGTATAAGAGCCCTCAGAACTCCACTGTCCTCAGTGAGGGCCAAGCCACCCACTCCGCACTGCAGGACCAGGGCAGAGGCTAGCTCTGTGAAGAGCACTGCATGCAGGCTTGGACGTGTGTTTCGGCCATCACCAGTTAATGCCATTAAGTCTGCATTCAGAGTCTCCTCAGGCTTCCAGCAGGATTAATTTGCCTCTAAGGGGACTTGGAAAGTTCTGAGGATTATATCAGTAAACCTGGTAATGTGATCGTTCACAGGAGTGGAGCTAATTTTTCTCTACAGAAGCTAAAAGACTCCTTTGAGCACCTGCTATTTGCCTTTTCATAATTCACTTTGATTTAGTGGAGCTGCACAGATGAGGTTGCAGAGAGAAATAGTTGCATTTACTACTCTCCTCCCTGCAGCCAGTAAGGATATTATCAAAGCCCATTCATTCTGCAAAACGTTTCCAAAGAAGCCAATCTGCGCTGAACTCATACACTCCCATAGCACATTCACTCCCCTTCTGCCTGCTGCACAGATGTTCACTGACTGCAAAGCAACTGCCCCCCCCACCCCGCCCCCCAATGACATAACCAGAAGTGGCTCTAAACAGATAGAAAAATTGCCACTAAATGGCTGTGGCATGTGAAACTCGGCTCTGTGCTCTGAGAGTCAGAAAGCTGCTGGATATGTGCAGTACACATTATGCTGGAAAGAAGGAAGTTCAGAGGAGAATCCTGAAGGAAGTCAAAACCAGGCAAAGATTTGGTTGGGGCAAATTTATTGAGTTAGTTTATTGATTTTTTTTCGTTAGGAAACTCCTCCCCACCCGATATCTCACCTTGTAACAAAATCAGCCTTTGGGCTTTCCTGCTAAGCTCCCATTGGCACCAGTGATACTGGGCCAGGCCCTAGAAGAAAGAGACCAGCCATAGCAGGGGAAGAACAAGGCGCAATAGGTCAGTTTGTACTTCAGCATGGTCCTGGCCATCAGTGGATGGGATGGCTCTGTAAAGCTGTGTATCCTTTGACAGCTGGCACATCACCTCCTCCAGCCTCCCCCAGAAGTGGCTGCTTTTCAGTGGTGGTGAAGTGAGCACTGTGGTTAAGAAAGGAGACAGTGGACTTGATGCTTCTGGTGTAACAGGGTGGAGTTACACCTGCATAAATTCAGTGTGAATAGTAAAACAGGCTCCATGGCAGAAAAAGAACCTGATCTTCCTGGGCTTCTGTTTAAGATCATGGTCTCTCTTCCCTCTCTTACCTTCCCATTTCTGGCAAGCTGGATGGGTGCAAGTCTCCCAGTTCATGTTATACAGTACAGAAAAAGCTCAGGCAGATAAGATTTCTTATACCCATTCAGACCATCAATCTACTGAGTCTACCTCCAGCAGTGGCCAATGTGTAATGCTTCAGAGGATGAGAAGAAACCTTCACAGTGCACTTGGCCCATATTTGCTAAAATTTCCTACACCATGGAGACACTCTTTTCTGACCCTGGCAGGTGACTGGCCAGTTGACTATGGCCAAAGCTTGTTCTTATGATTGTGAACACAGATCAAGGCCTTGAGTGGAATTACTCTGGACTGACCCAGGTTTAAATAAAAGTGGAATCTGACCCCCTCGCTGTACGTGCTATTATTAGTCACAGCATTATCAATCCCTGTTTAATTCCACCACTGTGCATGACTCACTGAATTCCTGTGGTAGGGATCTGCTGGACAGAAGCAGTCAGATAAGCCTGAGCTTGGCTCACATTTCTCTAGCTCTATGAACACAAAATAAACTCCCCCAATATTGCCTGAATTCCACTGACAATTCTTCTTTATTTAGCATTTCCTTTGTATCTACCAAGATTCCTGTAAAGCACTTCATGAAGGTCAGGCACTGCCAGCAAATACATTTGATCTACATTTTTGCCCTACATTTTTTTTTCTCCCATGAAGGAATTACTTTGTTCATCATCCTCTCTGGATAGAAGCAACAGGTTTCCTGGCTCAAAGGGAAGGGAATTACTTCAGCAATGGAGTTAACAGACACAAAGCCCGAACACAAGTAAATCATTAACTTGATGTTATCAGAGTGTAGCAAGAAAAAATGGCCATTGCACAAAGTCAGGCAGGGGCACCAGATCATTCTGGTCGGACCTTCTGTATGTCATAGGCCACCAGCACCACCCAGCACCCACCTACTAATCCAGCCACTGAAACTAGACAGAAGTGTCATGCCCATCAGCAGACTAAACAGTCACAGCTCACAGGCAGAGAAAAGGAGGAACTAAGGGACACCAGTACCCAATACCCCAGCAATGTAATGATTAAGTGAGATACACTCATAATCCTGGCAAGTGACCCACGCCTGACACTGCAGGGGAAGATGAAAACCCCTCAAGGTCTCCACCAATCTGACCTGGGGGAAGGTTCCTTCTTGACCCCTTCTGTGGTGACCTGTTAGACCCTGGGCCCGTGAGCATGAATCATCCATTTGAGCCTGAGAGGGTGAAAAAGGAGTGCCATCTCAGAGTGCTGTTCTAGGATACCCAGTGTCCCCTATTCCCAGCCATGGCCACCCCTGATCTGTCAGAGGAAGGAGAAAGAACAACCAACCAGAATACATTGGGGGGAAGGGGAGAACGTGTCATCCTGCTGGTGACCAGCTGAACCTGATGCTTTCAGAACCAAGGAATAAACCAGAAGTGAGCCCAGGCCCACCATCAGAAGCAGCCCTGCCATGTAATCTCAAGCATCCATTTGTCCAGCTCTCTCTCTCAAACTAATTAAGTTGTTGGCCCCCACAACTCCTACTGGGAGGCTATTCCAGAACCTCCCTCCTTAGGTAGTTAGACCTTCATCTCATGCCCAGCTTGAATTTGCAAAGGAAGCGTCCTCCAACTCTGTGGTCAGGCCTATTCAGATCCATTGAATATACTTGTAAACCCACTTTCATGTAACGAGATAATGGGGTGGATCCTACGGGCAGCTTGTGCTCACGTCCATGAGCAGTGATAAAAAACCAGGGCACTGACACAAGAGACAACAGCCATGTCAGTTAAGTACAGCACAGAAGTATTATCTAGTGGTTACAGAAGGGCAGCATGAGTCTAGATCAGTGGTTCCCAACCTGGGGTCCGGGGACCCCCAGGGGACCACAGACATGTTGCAGGGGGTCCATGGAGCCCCTCCCTACAAGGGCTGGAATCCAGCTGCAGCCCCGATGCACCCTGCCAGGGCTGTTTCTCCCTGCCTGTGGCTGGATCCCAGCAGGAGCAAGGGCAGGTGGCCATAGCCTCCACAGTTCAGCTCCCCAGTGGCTGGGGCCATGGTGGTGGCAGTGCTGCTCGCCAGCTGTCCCAGTGGCACCACCAGAGTGGTGCGGGCCAGATTACATAAACTGCCAGTGGTTCCCAACCTGTGGTCTGGGGACCCCCAGGAGTCCACAGACATGTTGCAGGTGGTCTGTGGAGCCTCTCCGTGCTGGGGCCAGAATCCAGCTACAGCCCCGATGCTCCTCACCGGGGCTGCCTTTCCACTCCCATGGCCAGATCCTGGCAGGGGAGTGGGGCTGCAGCAGCTCCCAGGCAGGGGCAAGGGCAGGGGGCCATAGCTGCTGTGGCTTAGCTCGCCAGCTGCGCAGGCCATGGTGGCAGGAGCACTGCTTGCTGGCTGTCCCACTGGCACTGCCAGAGTGGTGTGGGCCAGAGTCTGCCCACACGAGCCAGGTTACATAATTAGCCCGGGGGGGGTGCACAAATTTTTTTTGTTAAAAAAAGGGGTCCCCAGCCCGAAAAAGATTGGGAACCACTGGTCTACAGCAATGTTCCCAAGATATGCAACATCCTGCCATGGTGGTAAGTGAATCAACTTAAGGAAAACACAGTACAGTCCTTAGAAACCATCTTCGTTACACTTTAGAGCAGGGGTCTCAAACACAAATCACCACAAGGGCTGCATGAGGACCAGTATGTTAGCCTGAGGGCTGCACCACAGAAACCTTTTCATACAATGATATTGCAAATATTGATAACAATAGTGTTGTCGCAGGCTGCAGGAAATAACTTTAGGGGCCACATGCGGCCTATGGGCCACAAGTTTGAGACCACTGCTCTAGAGGTGCACATCTCAGAAGCTGGATGCCCAGTAGGTGCAAATCAGCCTAGATCCACTGCAGCTGAAGCCGCCAAGCTAAGTAATTCTGATTCTTGGGCTGCAGCTCATCCTTAACAGTCCACTGCAAGTACCTGATATCCAAAATTCAAACCAAGCCAGCTGGTTCTGATGAGATTAATCAACTCACAGCATTGACACCATTCCATTCTTTGACACCGTGAGCATAACTCTAAGAATCAGGTTTCCAACAGGAACGTGCAGTGCACACCATTTAACATGGACTTAAAATCTGCAGTGTCCACACCAGTGCTAGTGAGCTCATTCACAAAATATTCATGGAGGGTGAACTCCATTCTGCAGAACATCAAGTCTGGTCATTATTTAAGTCCCACTTAACCCTTCAAACTGATTGTTAAATGGGTCTCATGTAATGCATAGGCCTTATGTTAGTCCTCTGCACAAGGGGATGAGTTTCCTTCACAAACAATGCATCCAAACAGCCAAAACAAGGTGAATTTATTCTTAAAAATCTAAGCAAATACACAGAAGAGAGTTTTGAAGAATCTACCTCACCAGAGACACTACCTCTGTTAATTTTCTCCAGAAAGGCAGGTTATATAATTACTAAGAAATATTACTCTAAGCTAGTGTTTTCATCACAGTAATTCCATCTGAAACCAAAAGGAAAGAAAAATTAAACCACAACCAGCTGGCCACCAACTTAAATAAACACACAGTATTAAAATTGGCAAGCATGCTGGTGTTCCCCCATGCTAACAGCACTCTGCTGCCTAACCAAAACCACTTTAAATTGGATGTGACTATGCCTACTTCCTCTTCCAACCCACAGCCTCAAGATAGAAATCCCTTTCTGCAGCACATGCCCATGCAAGATTCAAGCAAGAGTGGTCTGCAGCCTAACTGCATATGGGGAATGCATTAGACATGCTTCCTCTCTGCTCCCATGCCTTCAGGACATATCTCATTGGTCCAATGGTGTGGTTTCTGCCATTCATCATGGATCCTTTAAGGCTGAAACGATGTTGCCTGGAGCTGAACTGCCCATGATATCATTGAGAGGCTATGATAGCCAAACGCAACTTGTCTGGTCTACTGTAACTTGGTCAGACTAGTAGTTTTCTATACAATACCTTCCTAGCTGCACAGTGTCCAAACACAACACCTCCTCCCCTGCCCTGCCACTGGTTTTCCTTTTATCTTAGAGAAGCTGTGACATATCCTGACATTTAAGAGGTCAATGTCATAGAATTACTGGCTGGGGCAGGATTGAGGCAATGAAATACTGATGCTCTCACTGCTTCTCAGCAACATCTAATCTGTAGAAGACAAACAAGTCACCATAAAACAGATTGGAAGCAAATATACAGGGGCCTGCTCGCTTGATGACTCAGCTACATAGGCAGCAGAGTATATTTCAAAGCCTCAGCTTTCATGCAAAAACTAAAGCCCAAAATTACCTGCCAGTGTGAACTGCTTTCATCAACTTCAGTGGAGTCACACCAGTTGATCCCAGCTGCAGAATTGGACCTTCAGTTCCTACCTCTAATGACTGCAATGAAAACCTTCCCACTATGAACTTAGCACAAACTGCTGTCAGGCAGCCAGGAATAATAGTACAAGAAAAGGTGTGGAATGGTCCCCCTCATTCTAATAGAAATACTTAGCGCATGCTCATTAACATGCGCTTAAAATTTGATGCTTCTACCAGCAAAATCATGGCACCTACCGCGAAACATTTAGATGTCAACTCTGTTAACTATTTCACAGCCAATCCTTTTAGCAGAAACACCCAGCTAATGTGCTTACCATACCAACCCTAGACTGTCTCCTATACAGTCCAAGGTGCTCAGACCTGTCTCTACTAAGCTACTGGAACCATCATCGACAGTCACCCCTTGGTAACTCTTACCATGTCATTACATTTTCAATGCTAAATTATACACCCCCTTGAGAATGAAAAATTTAAGGGTGATTTCAATTTAATTTCAAATGAACTAATCCAAGGAGCCTGGCACAGCTTGTATTGTTCACAGTCTTATTTTATTTAAAAAAAGCAAGCAATTTTGTAATAATAATTAGCTCTTACCTGATGCTCTTCGTCAGTTGATCTCAAAGTGCTTGACCAACAAGGTCAAGATCATTATCCCCATTTTACAAATGGGGAAACTGAGGCACAGGTCAATGATGTGATTTACCTCAAGTCACCTGCATGTGTGTCGAAAAGCCAGTAATTTAATTAAGGTGATGCTGCTGCAGCATTTAGAATGTGTTGTGCTGGAGGACTAACGTATCCAGACACCGTGTTGCAGACTTTAGGTCAAGCATGGTGGGGAAGTTGAAAAGGGGGCCATAAAGGCCTGAAGTATTGTAATAGGCTTCTCCTCCTCCTCCACTGCAAATGGGTAGTATTGCCAACCTCAAAAAGCAAGAGACAAGAATACAAATAAAAACTAAAATCACAATATTGGCTTTTTTTTTTAAAGGTGGTCTTTTTTACTTTCTGTAGGACGGTGATGGTTCATCTGGGCATTTAGGCCCTTCCTCAGGCCCAGGCTCCTTACTGTCCACCCCCTAGGCAATTCAGTAGGTATACAGGCAGTTGCCCCCAGCCTCCACGTGAGGCAGGACAAGTATGGAGTTAGCAGCCCCTGGCCTCCAGGCGAGGCAGGGCAGGTATAAAAGGGGATGTAGCACTCCAAGTGGTTGGGAAAAAGCCAAAAAGCAGGGGAGGGGGACGCAGGTCCACCCGACTCCACTGCATCCCAGCCCAGGGCCCTGCCAGTGACTGTAGTCAGTCACTGAGTCAGCAGGGCTCCTGCTGCAACCTGCCGACTGCTGTTTGAGCTGGCCGTTAGGTGGTGTGGGCTCAGCTGCTCCTGAGCCGCTTCCTCCCATCCTGTGCTCGGGTACCCACCCTCCAGGGGTTCCTCAGAGTCCGGAGGATAGATTGATCAGGGAATTCCAGTGAGCATCTCATCATCCACAGGTGGCAGATTGGGAAAGGGCTCAGGTCCATCAATGGAAGGCAATTCCTCCAGGTCACAGGGTCCTTCCATAGTCTGCTACTCCTGTGGGACACTGGGGTCCAAGTTGTGGGGCCCAAGCGGGTCCTCGTGGTCATCAGCATCCTCTAACTCCCCGGGGAGGGGTAGCCCCTCAGGGCTATAGGAATTCACAGGATATTTGCCCCAGTCCACCATCCCTGGGATTCCCTCCCAGTCCTTAGAGCCAGGCAAGCTGGGCTGCCTCTCAGGCCTCCTAGCTGGGGAGGATGGGGTCGGTCTTGCTGTGGAGGCCCGGCCAGGCCTGGCTAGCAGCCTCAGAGAAGGAGCATCCTTCCTCTTAAAATATCCTTGATGAGTGGTGGTACCAGCTACCAGACAGGCAGGCATTGCTATGTGTTGACTACAACAGCATGAACAGGTAGCTTGATTTTAAGACAATCCTGCCTCCTATATTTGGATCCCACTCAATATAGCTCCCTGTGACTCCAACTGGCTCTTTCCAGCTGTAAGTAGTACAACATGGACCCTTCCTCTGAAGTCTGGGGGAATTTCAGAATCCAACCATGTCTCTAGATTTAAACACTGTCATGGGATGCTCCTGGGGGTATGATCTGTATAACTCTTCTGTTCATTTTTCCAATGTAATTCTGTAGGTCAGTGCAAAATATTCCATGTAAGGGGTTTTTTTGAGTGTTCATAACATGCTCTGCATTATTGTCATGATGTCGTGTTTCCTTCAGCATCATGTATGTGTACATATGTAAAACATGTTCCTATGTATTTCACATGGCTCAGAGGGGAGGCAGACTTTCAGAGCAGTCTACCAGCACATAAACAGAAAGGATGCATCACAAAGGCTATGTAAACAGCAGGCTTCTGCTAGGGAAGAAAAAGATCACCGCAGCCCGGAAGTGGGAGGGCGAGGGGATTTGAAAAAACAAGTACACACACTTAGAACTGAGGAGGCTTTTTGCCACAGAAACCTCATCTTGAAATACTCCATCTACAAGCAAGATTTGAGCCCTGCCTAGAGGAAAGCAGAGACTAGCTACTAAACCATCTTTCAGCCAAACATTGTGAGTAAACCTGGACAGTGAACTTTAGGTTAGAATGCATCTTATAGTTTAATTTGCTAGTGGTTAACTCCTGCCTGCTTTATTAAATGGTTGTGCATTGATTTGCTACATACTCACTTAAAATCATGTTCTACTCAAAAAACTAGTGTTTGTTTTATCTAAAGCTGTGTGGATTTTAAAGAAGATGAATGAGCAACAACTGGCTGCATTCCAGTTTCTTGGGTAAACTGGAAGCCGGAGTCTATGAGCTTACAAGTATCTGGGAAGGGTCTTGATCCCTGCAGGACAAAAGTTCCCTGTGTGGTATCTGGAGGCTGAGGGTGCTCACTGGGGGACCATCGCACACTCACTGCCAGGGACTGATTACACACAGGAGACTGGAGTGGGCTGACCCAGGAGTGTGTGACCACCTGGCAAAGCAGGATAAGTTGGAGACCAGAAAAGGGTGACAAAGGAGGCACAGCAGCACCCCAGACTAGATTCTGGGAGGGGAACATCACAAATGCACCTAACTTTTCTCTCTACAATGAACTGCTGAGGATCAGAGATCTGAGATCCAAACTTCCTCAAGTGCTGGGGTAGGTTGAGCTCTGAAATCCTGAGATCTATTTCTAAGTCATCTATCTGAGCCTGCTTCCATTGACTGGAGACAACCGCCAAGTGGCCTTCTCTGCAATATTCTGATGTACCAGGTGGCCATTCCATTCTAGCTTCACAGTGGAGCTGTCCCATACCAGCTACCTAGTTTAGAGGCAGCTCCTTCTGTTGGATCCATCCCTGGAGATACCATGTGCCTTTTACCTGCTCTGTGTACTTTGCTTATAATAAGGAATCCAAAGCTCCAAGGACAGTTGGGGGGCAAGGATTAACTTTACACACCCACCCAACATTAACCATTCACTTCTCAGCAGTCTGCTGTCACCTCAGAGAGGTGGTTTGAAGTGAATCAATTTTATTTGTGCCTGGGCTCACCCACAGTCTCTGTGGGTTTTTTGGGACAAGTAACTCCCCTTTGCAAACCTGCGACTTAGATTTCCATGAGTGCAGGGCTCAATTAGGGCCTTTCCCACAGCCTGGAGATGATAAGGCTACATGTAATTTGTTGGGCCTGATGGAGGTCACCACAGTAATGGACCATGGTGACACACTGGCAAGGGAGGCTGCCAAAGGAGCTGCTGCTTCCAGGTTTTTGGACCAAACAGACCCTATAATACAGTGAATCAGCCTGAATGAGGCTGTCATGAAAAATCTCCAGAAGGCTGGCTCGGCTTTAGTTCCCCCTTCACTGGTGGCTGTGGAAAACAGGCTGTGAGGTTAATGTCCTCTGCCAATGTGGATGCTGAGTATAAAAATGTTTCAGTCACAGGGATCACTCAATGCCTGACTCCCATGAGAATAAATTAATCCCTGAGCAGGGAGACAGTGCAAGACATGTGCACTCCAGAGGCCCTCATGTGTGGGTTTCACTGGTGCCCAAGCATGGCACCAGCTTTCCAGAAAGGCAGGATTTTCACCCCAAAACACAATGAATAATAAAAACAGGCTTGTATCAAAAGCAGCAACAAAAACTTTTGACCCTTCTCCCCACTCAAAAGTAAAGCAGACCAAGGGGACAGGGAGAAGAAGAGGAAGCAAAGGAAGAAGGAAAAATAAGGATGAGTTCTGACACCAAAATAACTTTTCCTGGGGCACCTAGTTAGTCAGGAGAAGGGTCAATATAGGCAGTTATTGAGTGTCCAGGCTAATGAATTATGGGAATGGCCAGAGCGTTGCATGATATGAACCAACAAAGGATACACAGATTCACACAGTCACAGCTGGCTGTAGACCAGTGGTTTTTCAAACCATGGGTCAGGATGCAGTACTGGGTTGCAGCCCTTAAGGTACTGGGTTGCGGCACCCCCAGCTGCTGCTCCCAAAGACTGGAATGCATTGCTCTAAGATGTAACTGTTGGGTTGCAGGAATAAATGATTTTTTCAGCCGGGTCCTGAGGAAAAAAAGTTTGAAAATCACTGCTGTAGACAGTCTGCAGAGAAACGTCAAAGAGTGAGAAAGAGTCATGCTGGCTGCTCACAGCCATGGCAAGCCTATGAGAGTGAAAAGCACTGCTGAATGTTTATTCTCTAAAGGTAGGAGTGGCCCTTGAACCATGCAGCTCTGGTTACACTCAGGCATTTCATTCTGATTGTGGAAACTGAAACTTCCAGTCTCTCAACAGTGTGAGGCCTAAATTTAGTGCAATGAGGTGGCCCCACTAGCATCCCACAAATCTACTCTGTCTGTGGATACTTGCACCCCTGTGGCTCAGCCATTGCTTCTCTAACTGCCAGGCCTTACATGGGAAAGGGCTGGAACCGTTCCATTCCACTGTTCACACCACCAAGTCCTGAGGCTTTGCTAATCCCAAGGTTGTGCAGACCCAGGATGCTGCTCCCTGTTGTTCTCAGGCTACGGTGGGTGAAAAGGCAGCTTGGAAAGGAGGAAGTAAAGAATGAATGAGAATAGAGTCTTCCAGTGCTGCAGGCAGAAGACGAAGTCTGGGATGTCCCATGCAGCGCATGGTATAACAGTTGACGAGCCCCCAATAACAGCATTGAGAGCTGTGCAAATACAACAGACTAGATGGATGTGTTTGAGAATGAGCAGCAAGAAATTAAGTTAATGCCTCTGCCATGGGCCACCAGGATGTCTATGCATCCCTTGAGTCCTCAATAGGGGCACAGATCTTTGGGTAGGCCCTCTTCCCTCTGGGGATTATCTTCCATAGCTAAGGAGGGAGGGAAAGCTTAACTGTTGGAATGGAGTTAAATGGAGGAGCGGGAGAATGGCTGGTACATGGGGTATCAGAGGATATTCCAGGCAGCAGGGGCTGTGTAGAACAGAAGGAATAAAGCCAAAGGCAGGGATATCAGCATTGGCAGGAGACAGGCTGCAGGCTGGGGGCCAGATCCATAGCTAGTGTAAATCACTGCAGCTCTTTCGGAGACCATGAAACTATGCTGATCTACACTAGCTGAGAATCGGATCGTAGGCCCAGGAGGAAACATTCACAGGATCAGGCCCTGAATTAGCAAAACACAGGCATGATTTAGAAGGGTCTTCCTGGAGCTGCAAGGGTGAAGCCTGGAAATGCCCCCCAATTCCAGCATCTAGGAGGGACAATAAAAGACCCACAGCCACATCAGCTGATTCATGGCTATAAAATTGCAAGGTAGATGTTCAAGCTAAGACTGGAGCCAGGTTCTGAGAAGCCACAAAAGGGAAGATCTCAGAGTCACCGTACTAGTTTTTAGCTCTTTCGGCCCAAGTCCCATGAGCTTGGACCCCAAGATTCACAGCAAAGGTTTTTCTTATTGCAGTGGCTACATAGCCTTTCAGTTTCCACTGTGCTGGCCTCAAGATCAGTAGCAATCCCCTCCCATCCAGAGTCCAGACCATTATTTAACTACATTATTCTTGTATTAGCCTCTCCCTCTCAGCCAATAAAAGGATAATTCAGCTGAAAGGCAGAGGACAAATGACTCCTGCCTCTGGCTCATAGGCCTGGCAATCTCCCTAAGATCAGGGTGGGTGGAAGCAATGGGCAGCACAGAGCAGGGAGCCAATTGTCGTGCCTTGGCTGATCTGAGGAAGAGGCAGGAGTCAAAAGGAAACACAGAATGTGTAACTTTTAAATCCCTAAAAGGCTTTGGAGCATGGGCCTGCCCAAGCCTCTCCATGTTGCATGCCAAGATTATCCTCTTCCCAATGCATTCAACAAGTTCAATGTGAAAGCTTTCTGATTTTGTCTAGGGCATTTTTCTAGTGCACTTAGTGATGGGAGGGAGTTTGGGTTTGGAGTAGAGCCCAGATCTAAACTG
Source organism: Podocnemis expansa (assembly GCA_007922195.1). Taxonomy (NCBI): domain Eukaryota; kingdom Metazoa; phylum Chordata; order Testudines; family Podocnemididae; genus Podocnemis; species Podocnemis expansa. Next base: position 52,047,949 of record ML681972.1, on the reverse strand, counting down.
CTCAATTCTCTACTCCAGCAAGCCATCACTTCGCAGCCCACAGTAGTATTCACAGACTGGAGAATCTGGCCACAGGAGTAGAAACTGCTAACCAATCAGAAGACGAATTATGTGCAGTGTGCTGGCTCAGGTGCAAATGACAACATAGGGTTTAAGGTAGCAAAGAAGGAGCCTGGGGTCATGAAGTTATTTATGAGCCAAATTATGACCTTCGCTGCATCCGAGATGAGCACAACTAACTCCACTGATGGAGAGTACGTCCACACTGCAATCAGAGGTGGGTCTGCAGCATGCATAGCCATACACCAGCTGGTTTTGATCTTGACAGCTTGGCTCAAAGAAGGTGCCACAGCTCAGGCTGTATAAGTCTGCTTCAGACTAGAGATCTCTCCTTGACCCATTTGCCAGTGCTGGTTCAATTTCATGGCTGTTTTTACTTGAATGAGATCAAAGCTAGCAAGGGTATGCCTGCACGTGCTGTAGTCACACCTTTAATTACAGTGCAGACATACCCTTAGATGGAGCTACTCTGGATTTATATCAAGGGGCATGTAGAATGTGGTCCTCTCCAAAAGTAACAGGTGGGGTCTGAGTCTCATTGCACTTGCACCTGTGCAGCCCCATTGACTTCAACAGAGTTACTGTTGGTTTCTCTTGGCAGAGTAGAGAGTTATCTTCTTGCTAACTGCTGACCTGCACCACACTACTGAAGGGATCAGGTTTGAAGCAGATGCCTTTCCCATGAGTTCACCCTCCCCAGTTACTAGGCTGCGTTCCTAGCCTCTGTGCACAGGATGACTTCACTGGCAGACGTCTGTTTGGGCTTTCCCTGGTAGCACTTGGCTGGGAGGCTGAAGTGAAGTGGGAGGCAGGTCTGCAAATGTCAATAAAGCCAGCAGAATGCTGGCTCCCAGATACCAGGCATAACTCGGGCAGGGAGTCTGGGCTCAGACTGGCTGTGCTCATCAGCTGCTAAAAATTCTTTGTGCATGGCCCCCTGACATTGACAGCCAGTCTGCAAGTCACAAGTGTAAACATTCTCTGCACTGCATCTTCCCAGCCCTCATCATCCTGCTGTAGATTAGCAAGGCATGTGCATGCACTAGACTCAGTATATCCATGGAGCAGACTTTAGCAGTGGCTTCATGGCTGAAGTACCTCTAGGGAGCATAAGTCAGGATTACTCTGATTTATGCTCTGTTCTTTCTGGGATGTAGGAAACACAGAGAAAAGTTGTGGTGCACATTGGTGTACCCTCATCTGCACCCTACACTCTGGCCTGGAATGGACTTGGATCCAATGCAGGCAACAATGCAGCTCCTGAGAGAATGAGTGGGACGGCCTGTAGGAGGGAGAGTAGCGGAGTGCCTCTCTTCTCCGAGCCAACTGTCTGGGAAGTTGAGCACTTTCCCTGCTGGCCAGAAGAAGGCTCTGCAGGGACCTGGACCTGGTACTTAAGAGGCGGGTCAAGGGGAAGGGAGGACATTATAAAGGGACAGACCAGGCAGCAAAAGGGGAGTCTGGGAGGGAGATGCCCAGCAGAGCCTGAGGGTGGTTAACCACTGTGTGAGGATAGGCGGCCTGACCTCTGGCTAGACCTTCCTGTATACTCTCCCCACAAGGCGAGGACCTGGAAGAACTGCCTTCTGCAGAAGATGCCACGGACCTGGCAAGCCCTAATACCAATGATCTGGAGGAGCTGTTGTCTGCAGTAGATGACACGGACCCGGTGAGCCCTAACACTAATGAGCTATAGGAGCTACTTCTCGCAGAGGACCTGGACTCTGTACCAGACCTGCCACCCCAGGGGAGGAAGGTTTGACCTGGATCCCTCTTGTATTTTATCCTGAGGACAGAGTGGGGAAGGTGATGGGGAGGAAAGGGAGGAAAGAAGAGGGAGGAAGTAGCCCAGGGGACTGCGAGCATGTCCTGCCGAGTATACAATTGAGGCAGGTGTGTTTTGCCAGGAGCACCGCTGGCTTTATGGTGGCCTTGTGGCCACCAGATAGGGCCCTGGGATGAGATGCAAGGGAGTGGGTGGGTCTGCATCTCCCTCCTCTGCAACAAATACCCCCACCAATCCTGTCTTGCTGAACCCTGCCTGAATCCTACCTCCTCCCTTTCAAGAGACTCTCCTAGACTGTATTTGGCTGTCTTGCCCTGCTAGGGGGTTTGCAGGCAGGGACTTGCATGCAGCCTTGGCCATCAAGGGGCCAGGAGGCCACCTACTAGAGGGACAGCCTGACATCCGAAGACCCACGACTTACATGGCCCTCATCTTACCAGGTTGATCTTCAAGTCCCTGGGTGCCCAAATCTCCATAGGGATCCATGAACCATCACATTGCACTGACTCTGTGACCCAAAGCCTTTTGGATTGCGTCCGAATGGGTCACAGCTTCACATGAGGATGCGTTGTGGATGTGGTGATTAGATGCAAGGCTGCCTCCAGCAGTGACAGACTAAGCTTCAGCATGCTGAGTGGCGACTGGCTGGTGGCAGGGCAAGATAGAAGGAGCAGAATGTTGCAATGACCAAGCTTTAGTCTGGGAAAGTGGCAGCTCTGGGAAGGATATACCACAGAATTCCCCTTTTTACATGCGGGAGGAACACAATTGATTTTCATAGCTCCATAGAGCTTAAGGCTTGAAGAAACCAGTCGACTATCTACTCTGGCCTCTGACAGATCACAGGCCGCAAACTTCACCTGAATACCCGTGTACTGAGCCCAATGACTTCAGCTAGGGCTCAGCAGATCAAATGGAAGAAGCAAGATTTTTGGAGGCCTGTGCAAGGTGAGAAGTGCTAGGATGCCAAGCAGCAGCTTGGATTTGCGCTGACTATTGCCTGCTGCAGAAGCTGTGCCCAGCCTGACTCAACAGCTGCATGCTGGAGATGAAAAAAGAGAGATTGGATCACCACCAAGGCCATGTGATGGGAGGTGATTTGAGGGCTGAAAGTGGACTGAAACGATGGATGTGTGAATTGAGGGATGACTCAGGCCCAAGATATGATAAGTCTGATTTCAAGTGCTCAAGCTTGGGGTTATTAGAGACCATAAAGTTAGCCAGTTGCTACTCTGAGAGGTCCACAAAGCCACGTTCTCATTGGATTCCAAGAGCTGACCAAGGATGTTGAGAGCAGACCTTGAAAAGCATGTAAACATGTAGAAAAATAGGCAGGCAAAGGCTGGATTCTGCTTGAAGCTACCCTGGTGTCCACCTGAGAAAGTCACACCTATTCTATCCTCTCACACTGTAACCAAGAGCAAAGGCTGGTTCCAAAGTACACAGGGAGGGCCTCAGAGCCCACTCCTGTTCTCACTTGCACTGGTGCAATCCTTGGGGTAGCTCTGTTCATTTTGGTGGGATGGGAGGTGCTCAGCATTGGTCAGGGTCAAGCCCTGTATGGTTAGAAGGTAATAACATTATCCAGGGCTTTAAAAATCTAGCCTTGGTATTTGTACCAATGACCTCATGCAGCAGTGAATTCTACAAGTCAACCATTTGGGTTTCCCTGGCACTCTGTTGGCTGCTTTAAGCACTTGAGAGCCTGGTTCTGATCTTAGTTGTGCTGGTGTAAATCTGGACCAACTCTTCAGCAGTTCAGAGTTACCTGGCTGGATAGGACAGCAGAATCAGAGGTACCTAGCAAACACTAGTGTTAGATCCATTAACCTATTAGTCAGCATCTTGTGGTGCAAAGGACACTACAGGCAATAGAACTGCTGAGGGTTGTTGACGGAAGGCAAACAAGATTTTAGAAATTTATGCAAGAAGTAAAGTGCTCAGCTGCCCAGCAGCTCTTTAGATCTGTGTCAGCTGCCATCCCTCGCAGAGAGGTTGTGTCGGCTACTTCAAGCCTGAGGCTGGAGAAGCAGAGCAGTTACACAGCTTGGCAGATCCCACTATGATCTGCAGCCCTCTTCACTAGCTATTTGTCCTGATAGCCAGGGACAGAATTTATTCAATTAGTGTGTCCACACTCCACAGACTATGAGGAGTAGCTAAATACTCACTTGGTTCAGCTGCACCACTTACACAGAGTGCATAACCAACAATCATAAAGGACGCAGAATAATTCTGGAGAATTAGAAACTGTCAGAATGCAATAGACAGACATTGGGATATCATCCTGTGTCAGACCATTCAGAGCTGTGGAAAACAGAGACCACCAGTAAGAATTTGAAACTACTGAAATAAGAAAGCCATGCCAAAATTTTGAGAATGTGTGACATAGCAAAAAATATCTTCTTGTCTCAGTGAAGTGGGAGTGCAAAGCCTACCTGATTTCTAGCTCCTTCTAGACACGCTAGACTCATTAAAGTGGCAGGGGAGAGCAGTTAACCAACTGGCTGGTAGGTAGCCGGTTGCCAACACTCCCCCTGCTGGCCTGAAGAGACCCTGCACAAAAGCCCAGTTTAGAGCCAAAGCTGGAGGGAGCAGGACTATTTAAGGGGATGGACCAGCCATCCTAGGGAGAAACAGAGAGGGAGGTGCCTGTTGGAGTTAGCAGGCCTCCTTCCCCAGGAGAAGCAAGGGGGTGACAGTGGCAGGATCTCCCTCCCCAGGAGAACCAAGGGGATGACTGCTGGTGGGACTGTCCCCTAGAGTCACCTCCTCCAGGCAAGGAGCTAGACAAGCTTCCCTTGGTGGAAAGCCTAGATGAAGGGAAGCAACCTGATGCTCACAAAGAGCTTCCCTCAGTAGAGTATGCCAGCGAGCCAGCTGCCCAAAGCTCCTGTGACCTAGAGGAGCTCCTGCTGACTGATGGACTAGAGGAATTGCCTGCCCTGCTGCCAGTGGACAGTGAGGGTCTGATGGGGGTGCCCTTAGGTCCTCTGGGTATGTACCCAGGGAACAGCAGGGTTCAGGTAACCCAGGGGGAAAGTGGGAGCACCTGGTGAAGTGCCCAGCTGTCTTGCTGGGTTCGTGTTTTGGTTGGAACCGAGTGGCATTGCACTGCCACTAATAGGGCCCTGGGCTGGAAAGCAGTGGAGTGGGCAAGCCTGCATTCCCCTGCTGCCATCCAGGCTATTATCTCTGTGTTGCCTTACCCTGCTGAAGGGGCTGAAGGGCTGAACTCTGCTACTGTGTGTTTGCCTTAACCCACCTGAGGGGTTGAAGGCTCTGAACTTTAATACCATGTGTTTGACTTACTCTGCTGAAGGGGTTGAAGGCCCTGGACTCTAGTATTGTGTCTTGCCTTACTCTCCCCAAGGGGAGTTGGGTCTGGACCTGCTGTGGATCCAGATCTGCTGTGGGTCCACAGCCGTACATCGGGAGGCAGCTCGGCTGAGGGCTGAGCCCCTCTATGCAAGGTAAAGCTTCTGCATAGCTACACCCCATCTAGCCAGGGATCCTCATTCCTCCTGCCTCAGATTCTCAGCTTAGTTTATGGAGACAATATGTAGTGGATCTGCTTTCTTTTTAGAGACTACACCACATCTCCTTGCAGGCCAGATTTGCAAGACCTCAGCAACCACACAAGCAACAAAATAGGTGTCCATCTTTAGCAAAAGTACTTAGCAGATCAGGTGCTGAGCTCTTTGCAGATTCTGGGCATGAAAGCCTGTTCCACAGCTTCTCCAATCATATCCCACATTAATACATGGCCTTTCATCAGGAAAGACCCTGCCACACATTACAAACTGTACACACCTGTACAGCACTACCAGAACGTAGAAACTGACTGGGGAAGAACACAGAGAGGGATGGGAAATTTCTGGCAAAGACACCATGTCAGGCCCCTAAATCTCATGAACTGAGGCCATGTCATATGCACTGACTGGGAGAGGGGATGTGTTATATAGGTGTGCAGGTAAAGATAAAACCACAGCAGAACTTACCAGTAGTATACAACTGAAATAAATAGAGCTTTCCATCTAAACACAGCACTGAGTTGGGTTACAGTAAGACTAAAACAAACTTATCAGTACTAGGACATAGGTTAAGTGATGCCAAAGAAAAAGATTGTGTTTTAGATGTGTTTTTTCACTTGTACCCCATTCTAACTTTGTTCTAACAAGACATAGGCTTCCTTCAGGATAGTTCCTCACACCAGTTGCAAAGGGATAGTAACCATGTTAGCCTGGTTCAAAAAACTAACAAGGAGTCCTGTGGTGCTTTTAAAGACTAAAAAATATTTTAGTATTTAAAAGCACCACAGGCTCCTTGCTTGTTAACCCTCACAGCAGTTCTTCTTCTTCCCAGCTATGGCTGACTACCTCAGTCAGGACTGCCCACAAAAAACACAAGGGGCAGGTTTTCTTTTCCTTCCTAGGTGAACAATCTTTGCCTAAGCAGTTTCTGCATTTGGTTCCAGAGACTTCAATCACTATTTGGCTGAAAGAACCATCTTTCTTAGCTCACAAGAGGTCTGTTCCCTTGCATCTGTCTGGTGATGGGTGCCAAAGATGGTATTTCTCCTGGCTGATAGCTTCCAAAGGTCAAAAAACTAGTTTCAAGAAGCAGGATAAGCTCATGCTGTTTGTCTCTTCATGTGGGCTTCCCATCCCCCTGTGTGGTTTCTGTGTAAATAGAGTTTCCCTTATTAATTCTACCATGCTTAATTTACATAAAGGAGTAGATAGCTGCAGCTGAATATCAATAAAGATCCCTCATTCTTTACATAGCGTTAATACAGACATATCACAATGATTTTAATACATAGTGAGGCATTATCTTTCAAAAAAATCTCTCACTGTACCCTTTTAGAATAGACTACTATTGTATACAATCAGCTGGTTCAGTTGCCTATTGGTTGAGGTTCAGCACTCCCTCTCTTTACAAATTATTAAACCTTTGCTATGTATTCTTTGAAAAGTGAAACCAAGGAGACCATGGTTTTCTTGGTGTAGTTGCCATGTCATCTTCTCCCTCCTGCCACTGGTTAGTGTGAGATTTGCCTCCAACCCATGTTGGTTCTGATTATGTGCTGTGTAAATACATTTTTGTTGTCTTTCAAAGTCCTTTTGGAAGTAACTTCAGTTCCTGGTGGGGAAAAAACACATTCCTTCATCTGGGATAGACCTGTTTACCAACCCCTAGCACACCTGGTTTAAACACAAAACATCAGTAATCCTTCCACCATATAGCTTCATACCCATTGTGTGTACACAGATCATGTAGGAACATTAATGTTCTGTGAGTTGTTAGTTTTCAAATGATACCTCTCAAGGCATATTTCATACAAAGATTATTACCATACTGTGTAGGGTGTGAATAAAGGGGCACTTATTGTCACATCCTCTTGAATTCCAAACATTAACTCATGGAGTAAGATGCTGCTCAGTGGAAGAGGTTCAGGATCAGAGCTTGAGTAAAGAATGAGTAGTTAGTGAGGAAGGACGGTAGCATCAGCCCATATTTTGTGCATTAGGGCCCCCTCCAGTTGCAAAAGATTCCGCTCTGTTTTTGACAAGTACTACAATGTTTGTGTTGCTAAATCAGCTTTGGTTATTGATAGAACCATCAGATTCCAGGAAGCAGCACAGTTCTTGGCCCTCATCTCTCCACATCCTTACCCCACAGCAGATCAGAAATGACGGGAAGGCACAGTTAGCCAGGTGCAGTACTTTTGCCACCTTCTGAGGCATCACAAACAGGGAGCCAGTACAGATATAAGTGTTGATGATTTGGTTCTTTTAGTGTTTCTGTGTTCCATAAATGATGGCACAATGCAGTGAAGAATTAGGCCCTCCCTGCACATTAGATGCGAGGGTGATTAATAAATAAGGAGTTGAAATAGATTCAGATCAGTGGGGGATGGACAATTCTTGACTAATCAAAGAGCACAGCATTGGTTATCAGAGCAGGAAACATGAAACCCTGGTGGGACAGGAAGCTTTCTTCAGATGATGTCCGGGATGCTAAGGAAACAGAGTTTTGCTGTAAATGTTGATTTCACAATATTTAGCACTTTGGGAGGAAGTGAATTACGGTTAATAAAGGAGGAACCAAACAAATGAGGTGAGTTCTGGATCACTGGATCCCACCATGTCATTTATTTACATAGAGCTGCTCTTAGTACTAAATGAGTTATGCTAAACAAGTTTTCTCCTGGAGAGGATCACAATGAAAGGTCAGGGGGAGCTTAATGAGCAAACTGGACCATTAACATGAAAGGAATAAGGCAGCACAGGAAGGACATGTAGGGGAGAGAAAGGCAGTAGAGAGCTCTTGTCTCTTTCCTCTGCAGGGGTGGTGGGAAGAGCACATGTAAATAAGCCGCCCAGAGGTGTTTAACAACTGAAGATATCCAGGTCTGTGCAGATAGAGCAGAAGTGGAATCACAACCTGTTTTACTGCTGGGATGCACTTCAGCCACATGATGCACGAGGGAGCATTGGCACATAGGCAGAGTTGCACCAATGCCTGGCCTGAAGAAAACCATGGCCCCCAAAACTATTTGTGTATTCCCAAGGTGGGAGAGTAAAGTCATCCAAAGGGGCTCTCCAGAATCGCAATAGTGAGTACCAAGTGAACCATGCCACATGCATTTCTGGGGTGGCTGGGAAAGAACACTGATGCGCGGGGATGGGGGGATAAAAAGTGGCCTGAATGTATAGCAGAGGTCTCTTCCCCCAATAGATGTTTGCCTTTCATAGATCTGTTGAGTGACAGCTATGAGATGCTGGCATGGAATTAATGAAAGAATGGGTAAAAATACCTTTTCCTGCTCCTAACTGCTGCAGGTGCTTAATTAACAGGGTGGCCCCTGGAGCAACCCATGAACTGGAAGGGGTAAGGCTGGATTTCATTCCATCCTCCTTGTTGGGCCACACCTGTAATTTCTAAGAAATCCAGCATAGATAGATAAAACCTACCAGTCCCAAGAGGCTTGCACGTAAATACAACTCACCAGCAGTGTATTTAATGCCCAACCGATGGAGAAATAAATAGTCTGGTTATATGAGGGGCAAAGAACTGTCAAAATTCACACTACTAATTACCTACACAGAGGATCTTCTGGATCAGGTCACACCGCCCACCCAGTGACTTATTTCTGCTGTTAGGTTTTTAACCCTCTTGGATTCCCTGCCTCCACAGTTTGAAAGCCTATGAGAGTTAGTCTACCTGTAGCCCCTAGGGTAAGGTTGCCTATTATATTCACTGTCTTGCCTTCATTGCATTTAGTGGCTTTCTTTAGATTCAGCCTCAATACAAGAATCCAGGAGGCCTGTATCCTGTAAGATATTAGCTGAAGCATATATCAGCATAAGAGTTAAGGAGGTTGTAGCCCTTTGCACAGATTAATGGCCTAATGGTTACTTTTGAATTTTGGGAACAAAGGAGAGCTGCTCCAGGGTAAACGTTAGAATATGCCAGTCAGTGCCACTGCATAAAACAGTGGTTCCCAACCAGTTTGCCGCGGCATCTCCTCCCGTGTGCTACAAGAATCAGCAAGGCTCCCTGGAACCACTGCCACTGCCACGGCCAGTAGCCCCATGCGGACCCAGCCAGGGGGTTCCCCGGAGCCAGAGCCAGAGCCGTGGGTGGCTGCCCTATTTAGGGTTACCAGACATGTCCTCCTTTTTGCCTTGACGTCTTCCATCTAGCACGTATTATTGAAAAAGTTGGTTTTGTCCAGCTTTTTGCCAGATGCTGGGGTTGCATTCTAAAAGTAGAAGTGTGTGCTGCACGCTGCGCTGGGTGGTGGCATTCCCTACTGGCTCAGGGGGCTGCTGTGAGTGCGCAGACTCCCCAGGCGCCGGGAAGGGAAGGGAATGGTGGCTGGGCTTGCTCCTGCTCACCGCAGCCCCCTTGAGCTGGCAGGGAACGCATTCTGGGGTGGTGTGCTCCAGCATGCTTTTTTATTTTTTAGCTTGCTGCTATGGCGTTTGGCAAAAAGCCAGACAAAAATCATTTTTTTCCACGTTGGCCTGCCAGGGGTGATGGTATGACAGGCATTTGGGTGGGCAGTAGGTGGGGTGGGTGAAGGGGGCCCAGACATGTATGTGTCCTCCAATGGCCTCCTTTTCATACTTCCCTGTCCTCCTTTCCATGCTTGGTATCTGGTAACCCTAGCCCTATGTGGCCCCGACTGGGAGGTTCGCCAAAGCTGGAGCCACAGGAGGCAGCCCCTTGCTTGGGGGGAGGGGGTCAAGCCCAAGCCAGTGATGCCAGCAAAGCTGCTGGGGGCCAGTGGTGGGACCAAGGTGAGGCCTGCAGGGGGCTGTGAGGGCACAACAAGACCAAGCAGGGTGTGGAGGGCTGGTGCTGGCTTGGGTGGATGGGGGGCCCCGGCAGGTCCCTGCAGGAGATCTGGCAGGCAGTGGCAGGGGTGCAGTGAAACCCCATTGCTATTCTGTTTCATGCCACTGCTGTGCTCCTTCACACCCTAAGTTTCTCCCCCACCCTCTGGTCTCCAGGGTCCCCCTTGCTACCCTACATAGCCACTCCTACCCTCCCTTCCCCTCTTGCCACCTTTGCCTGATCCCCACCTGGCCATTCTTGCCACTTCTGCCCTGCTACCCATACCACCTTAAATAGTAGCATTTCCAAAAACCAGAGTGCCCTTCTTATGAATATTTGAGTTAATTTGAATATTCATAAACTTATACTGCAGGTGTGCCATGATGTAATTGAATGCATTAAGGTGTGCCATGGCAGAGAAAAGGTTGGGAACCACTGGCATAGAACATGGAAAGGACAACCGCAAATCAACTTGCACAGGGGCTGATGGGTCTGATCAGAAGCTGAAGTGGCAGTTCACGTATCAATCTGTTAAGCCAGTGATTCCCAACCTAGGGGGCCGCAGAAGTATTGCAGGGGGGCCATAGAGCGTTCCAGAAGTAGGGCCCATTTTAAATATCCTGTCCTGCGCAGTCCAAGCATGTGGGCTGCATAGGGTGGGAGAAGGCACTCTGCAGCTGCTCCAGGTAACTGGCAGTGGGGTGGGGTGAACAGGGTTGGGGGGTTAAAAGTATTGGGGTTGTGAGGCTGGGGGGGCGGGCACAGAGGGCTACCTGGCCACAGTGGCAGCCAAGCTCTCCTGAATGGGGTGGAGGCCATGGCAGTGCTCACCAGTGGGTCGCATGCCAGTGGCAGCTTGGCTGTGCTCTGCTGCCCTGCAGGGGCTGGCTCTGCTCACCTGGGCGCCATCGCGGCAGGGCTCTGCTCACCGGCTGGCCAGTAGCAGATGCTGGCTGAGGCTCTGCTCCTCTGCAGGGGCTGCCCCCACTCATTTGTAGGGGCTGGTGAAAGGGCTGGCTCTGGGCCATGGTGGTGCGGTCGCGATGCCAGTGGCCTCACTACCTGGAGGCCATGGCACCAGGACTGCTTCTTGCCAGTGGATTGCATGCCGGCCGTGGCTTGGCTCTGCTCTGCTCCGCTCCGCTGACCCTCAGGAGCTGGTGCTGCTCAGCTGGGGGCCATGCCGGTGGGGCTGCCGCTTGCCAGCAGGTCGCATGCCAGTGGTGGCTTGGCTTTGCTCCCCTGCAGGGGCTGGCTGGGAGCCTGCCTGCAGCAGCCCTGCTCACTGGCATGGGGAGGGGTTGTGGGAGGGACCCATCACCGCAGTGGGTCTTGCTCCCACCCAGTTGTGGCTACACAGGCCAGATTTTGGCCACATGGACTGGATCCTACTGAGTAGTGGCAACAGATGGGGGTCTGCAGAATTTTGGGGGGCAGCCTGCACAAGGTTGGGAACCACTGTGTTAAGCAATAAAATAAGTAATCCTCAATATTATGTGGGTCAAAAGACTAAATATGGGCCTGGAGGACTCAACATGAGCAGATGGCTGATCTTCCCTGTGCTTTTTCCATTGCTGACTACTTTTCTACTACTTGACCCTTTAACTTCTGAGGAACAGAGATACGGCTAGTCATTTTTAGAACATACACTTCTAAAAGCCTATGAAAAGAGAGACCACAAATATAACCCAACTGTGATATTATTTCAACCTTGTTATGTAGCTTGAATCTTCTCTAGATTTAGCTGTTGTTTTAATAAAGATCTCTGGAAGAGATGGAACTAGGCTGGTCTCAGGGGTGGCAGATGACAGAACAAAAAGCAACAGTCTCAAGCCAGAGCTGTAATGCAGTGTTTTGCCAGCCGGGGCGTGTTCCGATCAGAATGCACCCCTTCCCATTAGCGGCGCTTAGAGCCGGTGCCGCAACGCCACCCTTTTAATAGAGTGGCTCTACTGGGCTGCCCGGGGCTTTGCCCTGTCGGCCCCGCTGTAGTTACAGCTGTCTCAAGCTGCAGTGGAGAAGGTTGAGGTTGGATATTTCAGAAAAGCTTTTTCGCTAGAAGGGTGGTGAAGCACTGGAATGGGTTACCTGAGGAGGTGGTGGAATCTCCATACTTTTAGAGGTTTTAAAGGTCCAGCTTGACAAAGCTCTAAGTGCGATGATTTATTTGGGGTTGATCCAGCTTTGAGCTGGAGTTGGGCCCTTCCAACCCTAATCTTCTAGGATCCTGTCACTCAGTGTGAGTGTCCTGGTGTTCAGCTGTGACTCCCCACGAGATCCTGAAATCTGTGGTGTTGGTTCTGTGGAGCCTGGGGGAAGAGCCTTATCACAGTCAGATCAACTGGCCATCAATCCAAACATAATCTCAAAAGGGACAGGCAACAAGCCACAGCTGCATTTGAGGAAGATAAAAACCACGCAGAGCTTAATTTTGCTCTTTGGGTATTGCGATGGCTCCCATCACTTAATATCAAAGCACCTTACAAACAATGAATTTATCCCTACAACCCACCCCCCACCATTTCCTCAGCTTCCCCAATGAGGTACAGAAGTATCATTATCCCTATTTTACACCCGGGGAACAGAGAAAGCAAGTGACTTGCCCAGTGTCATAGGTGGCGCCTGTGTCAGAGCTGAGAACAGAGCCTACATCCTCTCAATCCCTGTCCAGTCTTAATCACAGTCCATCCTACCTGTGAAGGGCTGAGCAGTGTGTGTGTGGGGGGACAACTTAAATGAGAATATAAGGGTCTCTTTTGCTTTCTGAACAACTGGGAGTGCACTTCCACTTTTGAGAAGTCAGGTTTTTCCCAGGGGTTAAAGTATAATTTGGCGGGCCCTGGAACCCTCCTAATCAGTGGGCCCCCTCCCTCTATCGTCCAGGCCCCAGGCAAGGTAGGATGAGGGGGAATGGAGCAGGGGCAGGAGGTATCAGGGTGGTGATGGGGGGCGTTTACAGGAGATGGGGCAGAGAGGGGGTAGGTGGTGGCAGAAGGTGGGGGGCTGGGGCAGGAGGTGAGGGCTGAGAAGGGTGCATGGGGGACAGCAGGTGGGAAGCTGTGGCAGAAAAGGGTTGGAGCAGGGGAGTTGGGGGCCTGGCCCAGGCCCCACCCCACCTCACTACCTGCAGAGCTGGAGCAGCCTTGGTGCAGCATGGCACTGCACTGCTGGCCCTGGCCCTGACCCCATCCCTGGGCCCGAGTCCTTTTCTGGGTCCAGCCCAGGCCCACCTCTGGGCCCCCTTCCCTGGCTGCAGGAGCCGAGTGGTGAGGAGCGGAGCAGCCACACCATGGGTTCAGCTCTTCTGGGCTGGTCCCTCCCCTGAGCATGCTCTAACCATGCTTAGGGCGGGAGTTTTAAAAGTTCCCAGCTTGGGGGGAGCTCCCTGCCAGCAAGAAGATACTCTAGCTGGCAGGGAACGTCTCCCAGGCTGGGAGCTTTTAAAACTGATGCACGGGTAGTAGGCAGAATGCACCGGAATGTTGCATTCTGCCCGTAATTATATTTTTAGAGGAAAGCTGGCCCCCTTAAAGAGGTGGGCCCCAGAATGGCGTTCCTGTGCATTCTACCTTACTTTAACCCCTGGTTTTTCCCTGGAATCCTTGCCAGAAATTTCCCTTCACCTCACTGCTGATCCATTGTAGTGGTGGTTTATGTACAAGCAGAAATGAGAGTAATTACGGTCCAGGTAAAACACTTTTATAGACATGGATGATGAGCATGACTACTTTCATCTGACAGAAGGGAAATGGAAGGTCAGTGACTTGTGTAAAGGTCACAGATGGAAGCTAGGAGTTCTGATCCTCTGTATCCTGCTCTAACCATTCATGCCAACTGTAGTAACTTTGGGGGGAAGAGGTTAGCGTCATAGCCGGTGACTCCTAGAGCAGTCATTCCCAACCTTTTCAATAACATGGCACACTTCAGTGAGACAAACAAAGAAAATTTAATCAGATGTCGGTTATTCAGGTTCTTTTCCATGGCACACCCACTCTTTTTCAGCTGAATGGATTGCTCATAAACATTATATTTACTTACATTTACTATGGTTACGATATTACTAGAGCGGTTTGCAACACAGTGCATGCAAGAAGCTAAAGAAGGATCAAATGCATTAATGTTTCAAATCTACTGGAAAAAAATACACAATCTCAGTTTTGCCCTTTGGCCACCTGCACTTAGAATGTGTTGTTTTAGAATTGAAAGGCTGATACCTCACTTTTAATTTTACAATTAATTTTCACAAGTTTTATAAAAGTTATAAGTTTGGTTAGATAGAATATTGTTTTACATTGATTTTCATTACCTTTGTACAAAATTTCATTGCAGACTTGAACAGTTCTTGCAGCACACTTTGAAGCCACTGTCCTACAGAAGTCCCAATAGAGCCAATAGAAGTAGAATACAGGTTTTTGAATTGGAGCAGCAGCCCTGCCTGTTTCCTGTTTGGTGGTAGCAGAGCTCCTGGAAGGAGGAGTTCAGGAGGAGGCCAGGGAGACAGGTCTGGAGGATCCACTGACATCCATTCCTAAGAGGGCTCAAATCTGTAACTGACCATGTGTGAGTAGAACAGGGAATGTTTAGCTAGATGTGATCAGGTTATTTCTTCATTTTGTTTTGTTTTGTTTTGTTTTGTTCAGATTCCTCTGTGCTGAGCACATAGAATCATAGAAACTGGAAGGGACCATGACAGGTCATTGAGTCGTTCCCTGCACTCATGGTGGGACCATGTACGCCCATTAAACCATCCCTGACAGGTTTTGTCTAACCTGCTCTTAAAAACCACCAATGCAGGAGATTCCACAGCCTGCTAAGGCGACTTATTCCAATTTTAATCACTCTAACAGTTAGGAATTTTTAACTAATGTCTAGGTTGAACCTTCCTTGCTGTAATTTAAGCCCATTGCTTCTTGTCCTATCATCTGTGATTATAGAGAGTAACTTTTCTCCTTCTTCCTCATAACAACCTTTAGGTATTTGAAAACTTATTACATGCCCCCTCAGTCTCCTTTTTTCTAGACTAAACAAAACCAGCTCTTTCAATCTTCCCTCATAGGTCAAATGTTCAATGCCTCTAATAATTTTTGTTGCCTTTCTCTGGACTTTCTCCAGTTTCTCCACATCACAATACTCCTGTTAATACACCCCAGAATAGCGTTTGCTTTTTTTGCAACAGGATTACACTGCTGACTCATATTTAGCTTGTGACCCACTATTACACCCAGATCCTTTTCTGCAGTACGCCTTTCTAGACAGTCATTGCCTATTTTGTATGCATGTAATGGGTTGTTCAACCCTCACTGGAGTACTTGGCACTTACCTTTATTGAATTTCATTCTTTTTATCTCTGACCATTTCACCAGTTTGTCCAAATCATTTTGAATTGTGATCCTATCTTTCAAAGCACTCATAACCCCTTCCAGCTTGATATCATCTGCAAACTTTATAAGTTTGCTCTCTATGACATCATCTAAGTCATTGATAAAAATGTTGAACAAAACTGGACCCAGGACAGTTCCCTGTGGCACCCCACTCATTATGTCCTTCCAGTCTGAATGTGAGCCATTGATAATTGCTCCCTGGAAGCAGTTATCCAACCAGATTTTCACCCATCTTATAGTAGCTCCATCAAGTTTGTACCTTCGCAGTTTATTAATAAAGAATGTGATGTGAGACCCTATCAAATGCCTTACTAAAGTCTAGATATACCACATCTACCACTTCCCCTCTATCCACAAGGCTTGTTACCACATCATAGAAAGCTATCAAGTTGCTTTGACATGATTTGTCTGACAAATCCATGCTGACTAGCCCTAAACACCTTCTTCTCTTCTATAGGGTTGCAAACCAACTCCTTAATTATCTGTTCCATTATTTTTCCCAGTACAGAAGTTAAACTAACTGGTCTATAATTCCCTGGATTGCTCTTATTTCTGTTTTTGTAAATTGGCACAATATTTGCCCTTTTCCAGTCCTCTGGGACCTCATCCATCTTCCATGATTTTTCAAAGATAATAACTAATGGCTCAGATATCTCCTGAGTCAGCTCCTTGAGTACTCTAGGGTACGTATTGTCAGGCCCTGGTGACTTGAAGATGTCTAACTTGTCCATGTAATTTTTTACTTGGTCTTTCTCTATTTTAGCTTCTGACCCTATCTCATTCCTATTTTTCTTCTCTACATCAGACATCTAATCTCCATCAACCTTCTCAGTGAAGATCGAAACAACGAAATTATTTAGTTGCTCTGCCGTTTCCACATTTTCATTTATTGTTTTACCCTGTTTGTTGAGTAAGGGTCCAACACTGTCCTTGGTTTTCCTCTTGCTTCTGATGTATTTGAAGAATGTCTTTTTGTTACCCTTTATGCCTTTAGCTAGTTTGATCTCTGTTTATGCATTGGCCTTTTGGATTTCTCCTCTACATAATTGTGTTATTTGTTTATAGTCTGCCTTTGTGATTTGATCTAGTTTCCACTTTTTGCAGCACTCTCTCTTTATTTTTAATTATTGTAGGTCTCCTGGTTAAGCCAAGGTGGTCTCCTGCCATATTTCTTATCCTTCCCAAGCAGTGGAATGGTTAGCTCTTGTGCTCCTAATAACATCTCTTTGAAAAACTGCCAACTCTCTTTAGTTGTTTTTCCTTTTAGACATTCTTCCCATGGTATCTTTCCTATCAACTCTCTGAGTGTGCTAAAGTCTGTCTTCCTAAAATCCATTGTTTTTGTTTTGGTATTCTCTTTCCTAACAGTTATAAGAATCATGAACTCTATCATTTCATGATCACTTCCATCTAAGTTACATTCCACTTTCAAGTTCTTGCCCACTTCCTCTCTGTTTGTCAAAACCAAAATGAGAGTAGCCTCTCCCCTAGTAGCTTTCTCCACTTTTTGAAATAAAAATTGTCTTCAGTGCATTCCAAGAACTTGTTGGATACTCTGTGCCTTGCTGTGTTATTTTTCCAACAGATGTCTGGGTAATTGAAGTCCCCCACTACCACCAAGTCCTGTGCCTTGGATGATTTTGTTAATAGCTGAAAAAAGCCTCATCAACCTCTTCCTCCTGGTTGGGTGGTCTATGAGATCACCTATGTTTTTTACTCCTTTTACTTTTACCCAGAGACTTGCAACCTGTCTGTCTTCTATTTCCATCCCAAACTCAGTCCAAGTATATATATTTTTGATAAACAAGGCAACTCCACCTCCCTTTCTTCCCTTCCTGTCCTTTCTAAGCAAGCTGTACTCTGCTATATGAATATTTCAGTCCTACATATTATGCCACCAAGTCTCTGTTATACTAACTATATCAAAGTTGTGTTTGGCTATAAGCATTTCAAGTTCTTCCCCCATTATTGCCTGCTTATTCCTTGCATTTGTATATAGACATTTAAGATATTGATCTGCCTTTCCTTCCCCCCAGTTCTGATTAGTCATTCTTTTGTCTCTGCCATTAAAATCCAGACCCCGCTCAAGTTCCATCCCTTCCCCAAGGTCACTTTAGTTTTCACTTACCTGTGGGCTTAGGTCACTGGTTCCCTGCAAGCCTAGTTTAACACCCCCCCCCCACCACCAAGTAAGCCAGCCTATGACCAAACACACTCTTCCCTTTCCCCCTTCCTCGATAGGTGGGCTCCATCTCTGCCTAGCAGTCCTTCTTCTTGGAACAGCACCCCATGGCCGAGAAGGCCAAAGCCCTCCTGATGACACCTTCTCCATAGCCAGTCATTTATCTCCAGGATGCATCTGTGTCTGCACAGGCTCCTGCCTATGACCGGAAAGATCAAGGAGAACACCACCTGTGCACCGAACTCCTTCACCCATGCTCCCAGACCCTGTAGTCACCTTTGATCTGCTGAGGGTTACTTCTTGAAGTATCATTGGTTCCCACAAGGATGAGTAGCATGGGGTAGTGGTCAGAAAGGCAGATGATTCTTGACAATCTGTCCACAATGTCTTGGATACAGACCTCTGTCAGGCAGCCTACCTCCTGAGAGGCCGTGTCAGGGTGACAGATGGGTACCTCCATTCCCCTCAGAAGACAGTTCCCAACCACACAACCCTATGTTTCCTCCTAGGTGTGATGGTTGTGATCCTCCCAGCCTCAGATCTGGGTAGAGACATCCATGGTCAGAATGTCTGTTTCCATACAGGTACTGGCGGAGGAGACGGAAGCAGTGCTGGCACAAATGACATGGATCTTCTTCACTACAGTGGCCTCACAAACCTCTTCCCTCAAACTCCCGTCCGCACAGGCTTTTAAGGCCTTCTCTGCCTAGGTTAGCGCTTGCCCTTCGGTAAGCATGCAGGGGATGGGTGATCACAAGGCTGATTGAGGCTGATCAAGGATGAGCAGGGAACAATGGTACCAACAGCCCCCAGACACACAATCAATCACAATCCCATGTACCCACCTCTCCCACTATCCTGAAACTACCCAAGATAATTCCCAGAGAAGCAACCCTCTGTGTTTCTTAGCTGTTCTTAATTAAAGAAAATTTATCCTTTTAAAATAAGCTCTGGCTCTGTGTCCTAAAAGAGGTTCTGTGAGCATGTGTCTCAGACCGCACAGTCAACTACCTAAGGAAGATTCAGTCACATTTTCAGCATGTATCACAGCTGGGGTTCACTCACTCTCCTGAGAGAAGAATGAAGATGATTGAGGATACTTCACAGGAAGGAGTTCCCAAGCTGGGTTTTTAAAGAAGTTTTGCATTTGAGTGGTGGCAGTAACACCACTCCAAGGCCAGGAAAATGCTAGCCTTGGAGAGTTTTAAGACTAGGCTTTAGGACCAGTGGTTGTTAAGGCCTTTTGCAGGCTCCCACCTTCTGCACTTGAAGTGCCAGAGTGGGGAAACAGCCTTGACAGCAGCTCCCTGCTATTACTGAGAGATGCTGTCCCTCTAAACTTGTCTCTCAAAGAACTCAGCATGAGGCATGTTGCAGGAAATTTAATCAGAAGCCAGTTATTCGGGTTCTTTTTCACAGTTGTACTTCTGGGTGGCTGTGCCAAAATCTTTCCCTTTGACAGGTTTCCAGAACTGATCTGGCACATGAGATGAAACAATCTCTTTCCAGTAACTCCTCAGTTCCTGGGATGACTGGCCACTGGCCAAGAAGGATTAGGATAAGCTTTCAAATTCCTAATAGGCAGGAGGCAGACAAAGGTACACAGATGTTCCTTTGGGAGGAACTGATGTTGCATGTTTCTGCTCACTTGATGATGTGCTTATCTCTGGAGTAACATTTTGGGTGAGAGGAAGAAACAACCAACCAACCAAAACCTACAGGCTTTGAAAGGGAACACTTGATGGCATGTCGAGAGGAAAGGGTAGATCAAAGAGGGAGCAGAACTGAATGACCACGTCAAGAATGCTTACCTTAATGTAGGACCCTTTCCTGTCACCTTTACACTGAATAGGACGTGGAGTGTTATTGATTTCACTGGAATGACACAGTAAGGTACTCAGTGTTATAACAGGTGGTGAAAATCAATCCCTACATAGCTGTAGATGTTCTCTTTGGTGTGTGAGAACTAACAAAGAAAAATGGAGTCAGTGCTCCCATGGGCTGCTTTGAAAGGCTCCAGTCAATGGCTTTTACTAGCCCATCCCAATCTCCATTTCCAACCAAGTGGTTCAGCTGCCCATCCCCTTTGCAACAAGTATGGAGAGAATCTGACTGGAAATATAGCAGAGGGTCTTCATAGGGGGTAGTTCAGGTCTTGCTTGCCATGTTTCAAGAGGGACAGTTTCATCAACTCCTGCCACTTGGGTCCAAATACAGTCAGTTTTCCCTCCCTACCTTCCTACATTGGCCTCCAGTGCATTTAAAAATGAATGGCATGTGTTATATGTACACACAGAAGTCAGACAAAAACAAGTTACTTTTGCTGGAAGTTTGCAGCAGAAGTTCATTTCTAAGAGCTCAGTACGATAAGTACACTGTAGCCAAAACCAGACAGAGACAAAGCAGGCTGCTCCCTAAAGGAGAAAGGCACAACCCACCTGTACCTTATTATAGGCTGTATACAGACTGACCACTGCTTTCAGACACTTTTCCACAGAACCCCTACACCTGCGAGCAGAACTAGGAACCTTGCCCCCTCTTCCTTCCCCCCACTTAACGTGATAGCTTGCAAATCCAACAAACTTATCAATACATCACAGCTTGTTGCACTGATCAGGTACCTCAGTGACTGGTCAATTCCAGTCAAATGGATGATTTCTCAGATGTGTTGTGCTATGCTATAATTCCCACATATAAGGTCAGAATTTCCAGAAGGGTGCTCTGTTAAGCCTCCCTACACTGCCTGGTGACATATAAGTTTTATACCCATTGTATAGATGAGGAAATGGTGCTCAAATGTGAGCAGAGACCTTTTGGAAATCCAGCCCCCAGTTATGGGCATGGAGAAGTCAAAAATGCATCCCTGAGCATTTTTGGAAATCTGCCTGCATAAAAAGAGAGCACAGCAGCTAGCTCACTCAAGCTACATGGTGTTACATCACAAAGCACAGTGTTTATCAGAGCTCGGCTATCACCACAGAGACTACACATGTGGTGGAAATTGTACGTAAGAAATAACTACCTGACAAACATACACCCACCTTACATGAACACTGGGCTTTTCTGAACTACACCAGTTTCTTGCTAGGACATGGAGCCCTCGTGTTTTATGAGTGAAGCTCAGGCCTCATCTACACACTCTATTCTTAGGTTGACCTCGCTACATTGGACAGGATGTTAAAAATTCCTCTCCCTGTCTCTTCTTCTGTTGACCTAGCACCTGCCTCTTGTGGAGGTGGGTTTACTACAGCAATGGAAGCATAGCATTTCTAGCATAGACATATCTGTAGTTATTGCATAGTACCTTAGCTGGAAAGGATAATTCACTTAAAAAGGAAATAGGGGGAAAAAACAGCTTCTTCATCAGCATGGTGTTAAGTACATTAACACTGCTGCCAGCAAAATGTGTATTTCTAGCTGGACACTGCTTGGCCTATGAGGAATTTGAACAGAATCTATAAGCTCTCAAATCTGCTTCAGTCACATCTAGCAAGGTGTTTAAGTGAGCCTCATGCTTGTACTATGTTTATATCTTGTGATAAGTAATGGCTATTAGCTTCACACTAACATGAGATGCCAAAGCACTCTCCCTATTTTACACGTGGGAAATTGAGATTCAGAGAGAATACATGACTTGCCAGGAATTAAACCTAGGTCTCTTGAGCCCTAGACCAGCAATCTAGCCACAAGATTATTTTGCTTATTTAGGCATAAAATTTATGTGGTATCCCATCTCTGTGCTTTCATGCCAGCCTATTCAATTTCGCATTGCTGCCAGTCATACAGTGCTTTATAACAGTGATTCTCAACCTTTTGTGGGTTGCAATACAGTAATGTGTCCCAACACAGGGGTTGAGAACCACTGCTTTATAATATACTTAAAAGTACTGGAATGAGCCTGTTTTAGCCTGTGCACCATATTGGTCTCAGCTAGGAACAATGTGAACTGCTCAGTTGTGTGCCACAGACCCCCAATGCCGCTATACAAAATGGAGGTTCTCCTTTAGTCCCAGCATTTGATTTCAAGGCAGGAGGATCCAATTTCTATTTCTGCAGTCAGGGGGAGGCATTCAGTGGCTGTGGTGCACAGCATAGTTCTGATCCACACACAAAACTTCTCTGAAATTTAAGGCGTCAGCTGTGAGTTCAGATCCAAATCTATCCAAGGGCTAGGGCTGCTTCGAACCAGGCTTTTCAGTTCAGCCAGTAATAAGCTAAAAATCAGCTGGGAAATCCACCCTGGATGTCATCACTGGGAATCTCAATCCCCATAAAATGTGGGGTGGGGATGAGATGTTTGTCCAGTTTTAGATCCTGATCCATCTCTCATTTCAGGGCAATCAGGAAAAGGTATTAATCTTGCTGCTATCTGAACCTCCTCCGTGCTGAGAGCCAATTAAAACAGCCTGCAAATTAATGTTTGTGCCTGTTTGCAAGGGAAGCACGGCCTCCCTTGATCCGGTTTGACTGGCCCAACTTCTCCAGGCAACAGCAGGAATGCGTGCAAAGAGAATCGCTAGGCAATTTGCCCGTTTGCAGCCATGTGCACACACCCTTTAGCTTTGCACAATCATGCTGCTTGTCCCCCAAAAGCAACCAGGTGCACGTGAGCAAGGGCCCTAGCAGTGTCAGCTGTGATCCTTCCTGGGCATTTTGCATGGCCAGCTCACAGGCTGTGGAACAGATTGCATTCAGATGCTTGCATACAATAGCGCTGAACAGCTCTCAGCAAATATCCAGACAAATATCCAGTTTAGGAACTGGAGTGCTACAAGAAAGTCATAGCTGCTTAGTGTGGAGAGCTTCATGTTTGTCACTATAGAGCATAATACCACAACACAGATTCACAGCAGCAAACGGAGTTGTCCCTAGCATTCCAGCTCGAAAACCACATGGCCTTATGGCTTAAAACTAAAGGAGACCCTCTATTATACATTAGCATTATAGGAGCTATGACACAGAAAATCAGTCCTGATGCCATCCAGAAAATGGCAGTGGTTCACAGCCCCACTGGCCAGCAACACCTTGTTTTTCCACTTCTTCAAACCCCTTTCATTTAAGTCTTTCCAGACCTGTCAAAGCTGTTAACGATCTAAGCCTCACCTCACTGTTGGAGGAGGTAAGTATTACATCTGTGGTACAGCTATGTAATGGAAACAGAAAAGTGAAGCAGATTGCAGAGGCAGATGAAAGGACGTGGGGCTAGTGGTGTGAAAGTTGTGGCCCTAATCTCATTGTGCCCCAGCTCTCCATCTGTAAAATGGGGGTAGTAGCTCCCCTCCCTCTGTCTGACTTGTTTTTTCAGATGATAAACACCTCAGGTTTATACAGCACCTAGCACAACAGGGCCCAGCTTTTGACTGGAGCCTCTAGGAACTGCTAAAATACAAATAAAATGGGAAGAATATTACAACAGCCTTGCTGGTGCAGGGGAGTCAGTTACCAAGTAAGAGTTCTGCTTGCTTACTGCTTGTGGGAAAACTAGCTCCGAGTTATGCTACCAAAGCTGGAGCCAAATAGGCTTCTATCCCAGGTAACTGCATTCTTCCTCATTGCTTCTCTCCTAACACAGATGGGCTACTTACAAAGCGCACAGCAGTTGCCTCAAGGAAGATATGTGGATATTACAACACAGTAGGTACACTGCAGGGCCACAAGTTTGCATACAGCAAGTGCTGTGTGTGTGTGTGTGAGAGAGAGAGAGAGAGAGAGACGGAGAGACACTGCACCATGACAGACAAGGTACATGCTTAAGCTGTCCATTAAAGCTGTAGGAAGTAAATATCAGACACACTCTGGCTCTGACTGTAATCTTCAAACCAGGCCCTGGCTTCATTCTCTGTTATATAAAAGCAGGTCCAGCCCTCAGTGGATGGGTTACTCCTTCAGAGGCACTGTCAAAATGACTGGCCACTTTGCCCACATCAAGTGTGACAGATAGATGTGTGGGAAAAACCAAAAACTCGTTAGTTTTGTTATAGCTGGACTGTGCTGCCCTTACCTACGTGGAGTAGCACCTGACTGAGCAAGTAACTCCCTTGACTGCAGGCCTGAAAAGATGGCAGGCTCAAATGGAAGTTGATGCAGCAGGGCTGTCACTACAGTGGAGGCACTGTAAAGATTTACACCTATGAAGAGGGCCAGCACAGAGTCTGTGCATCAGTTAAGTCCCTGCATGAAGAGGACTCTCCATTCATGGGGTGGGGTGGCCTCCTTGCTCTCTTTGGACAGTGAAGAGCCGAACGTGGCCTTATACTGCTGTTGCTTTGTCCCCATATGAAAGCTCCTATTTATCTTCCCTTGTCCCATGCCCTGAAATGCTCAGAAACCCTACAAATGCATATGTGACTCATTTCCTTGTCTTGTATGTATCATAGTGTGGGGATATTCCTGGAATTCAGTTGTTCTAGATACAGGCCAGGATCAGCCTCCAGGATCTAAACACCCTCCCAAACCCACCCCAAACTAGATCATTCAGGAGCTCTCAGGGGCAGGTACTTTTATTTGTTCATATAGCACCTAAAGATGAAGATTGGTGCTGAGTAGGATTTTCAAAAGCTCTTAAGCGAGTTAGCTGCCTAAGTCTCCTTGAAATGAATGAGCATTAGGCAGCCAAACAGCAGGCAGTTCTGGGGCCCTAATTCACTTCAGCACTTTTGTAAATTCCATTAGGACTCCTAACTACTTTTGTCAATATGGTGGCTGATGCTTGAACAACAGGTGTGACACACAGGTGCAGCTGAAGCACAATAAAGCCAAATCTTGGACCTGACCATGCCTCAAACTTCAGGGTGTTTGAAAACTGACTCAGATCTAAATCTACACTGTGCATCATATGTCTCTCTCAACTATCCACTCTTGCCCTTCCAGTCCTCACTACTCGGGCAGTTTTGGTTCCTGTCTGAGTAATGGGAGGTTTCTTCTCACACCAGGTTAGCAAATGGATTGGGGTGAAGCAATCACATGTGAATCAGGTTTATGTGCCAGCTGGTCAGCTAATTTCCCACTTCAGTGATTAGAGCATTGCAAGCTCCAGTCAGGTTGGTTTTCACTCAACACTGCCATTCTCTGAGAAGCCTCAAATAAAAGTATGAGGTGGGAGGGTGGGGACTAGCCTGAAACTCAGGAGACCTGGAGTTGATTTCTAGATTCCCACAGCCTGCATAACCTGAAGTCAGGCATTTGATCTGTCCATGATTCAGTTTCCCATCTGTAAAATGCAGTGCCCTGCCTCACAAAGGTGTCTGTGTGGTTGAATACATGAAAGAGAGTGAGGCACTCAGATAGTATGACAAGCGAGGAGTCCTGTGGCACTTTTAAAGACTAAACTTTATTTATCACATGAGCTTTTGTGGAAGAAAATCCCACTTCGTCAGATGCTTTGAAGATAGAGAATTTACAGCCAGTGGTGTCGCTACCACTGGGCACACAGGGCTCGTGCCCCGAATCCCAGCACCAGTGCCCCAAGTCCTGGCCCTTAGCCCCCTGCCTCTTAAGGTCTCTGGCGGGAGATCTGGGGCCTGGCTGCCCGCGGTGGCTGTTGCTGCTTCTGGCCCCATCCTATGCTGGGCCACCTGCCGCCGCGGCTGCTGCTCTCTGCCTTGTCCCTGGCCAGGGATCGGGGGCCAGGCTGGCAGCAGCAGGTACCTGAGGCCAGGTTGGCCTGAGTGCAGAATCGGGGCCGGGGGCGTAGCCCACAGCCAGGGGACAGGGATGGGACCCATTCCCTGGGTCCTTCCCCGGGGCAGCAACACCCCTGTTTACAGCATCTGATGAAGTGGGATTTTCTCCCCATGAAAGCTCATGGGATAAATAAATTTATTAGTCTTTACAAGTGCCACAGGATTCCTTATTTGTTTTGCTGACTAGACTAATATGGCTACCCCTCTGGAACTTGTCAGATAGTATGGTAATAGAGGCTGTAAGTATTTAAGATAGGTGGACGTGTGTAATTCATCAAATGATAGAAGTCAAACCACTAAGTATATGTGCAAGAGCTGGAGAATAAGCATATACTAGTGCAGTGGTTCTCAGCCTTTTGCAGGTCTTGACACACCTGGCAGCATATTACAACCCTACAGGACACACCAGCCCACCTGCCCCAGGCCAAATCCAGCCACCCCTCCTTACTCTCCATGACCCACATACCACTGTGTGGTGACACACTAATGTGTCCCAACAGTGTTTGAGAACCACTGTACTAGTGCACCCTTCATTTTGTAACAGGGATCTGCAATGGGAGGTGCAGAGAATTTCAAAGCACTACTGAGACACTTTAATTCACAAACCCTTAGCTGAACTGACAAGCATATTCACCCCATTTCACAGATACATGTTCTGAGCCACAAATTCTGAAATTTTTCAAAAGGGGCTTAAGGAAGCAAATCTCTGGCAAAACAAGGAAGGGGTTTGGGCACCTAGCTCCCTTAAAAATCCCAGTCCAAGAGACAGTGACTTTTGGTCCAGCATCAGGACTCCATAACACAGCCAAGTGCAGAGACCAGGAATTGCAACTCAGAGGCCACTAACAACTAGATTCCAATATTGGTAGTGGCTGATTTGGGACATGTGCAGTCTCAGGATGGAACAGAAAATAGACTGGGGAAAACAAAACTACATCATTATGACTACAAGAGTGACTAAAAATAATGCTTAGAAGATGGCAAAAAAATGAACACTTGTACTATGCAGGCTGGAAAATTTTGAGCTAACATCAGCTCAATTAAACGCCTGAAGAAACGTATAGAAATATGCCAGAGAAATATACAAAAACAGAGGGAGTGGAAAAGACATGTTCCCTCAGGGGACGTTAGTGATCATTTGAATTAAATGTACACTCCCATGCAGAGGGTAACACAAGACCCATGGGTTAAGACTGCGGTTCCTAACCTTTTTGCCTGGAGGGCCACAAATATAATTTTTATAGATGTGAAGGGCCACCAGTCAATTTAATTAAAATTCAATCAATTACATTTTAATTAAAATTAATTATTTTAACTTAATTAATTGGATTTAAGTTACATTTTAATTAAAATATTTATCTAAAATTTATTTAGTGAAACTTTATTTAGTGAAAAGCTGGATCTGGCTCCCAGCTAGGAGCCACAGCCTGTCTCCCAGGACTAGGCAGTAAGTGGCTGCAGCAGCCCAGCTCCCACCCCAAGCTCTGTGTGGGACCCTGCAGGGTTGGGAAGGGGAAGGGTAGATGCAGTCTGGCTCCCAGATAGCAGTGGGGGAGCATGGGCCAATTGAAAAAGCCCTGTGGGTTGGCAGTTGTGAACTCCTGGTTTAAGATGTAGGGGACATTTCTCTGCATAAGAGGGTGGCCAACTCCACAGGCTGGAGGACCTGGGCTTAAGCCAACCCTGATGTCGCTTAGGTGGGGCTGATTCCGTCATCAGATGATTTCTGTATAAAAAGAGGGGAAGCATAGTTAGCTTCATCAGCAAAAGCTGCAGAGAGTGACAAAGGTCTCTAGGAGGAAGAGGAACCTTGAGCTGTGTGGACCTGTGAAAGAACTTTGTTTATTTTATGGTAATAAATCCAGTGCCCCAGGGTGGAGGGGTATTTTTGACCAAGAAAAAGCCTGAAGTTTGTTTGAACAGACCAAGAGGGGAAACCAAGGCAGGCTACCTAAACTGTCTTCTTCCCAAAGAAATCACTAGATATCAGTGGATGCTTCACAGAAATACCGAGGGCCAGAAGCACCTGCAGTACTGTTGGCAGAGGAAAACTTTCCTTTGCACTGTATAATGACAAAAATTACACTACCACGGAAGGTGGAGGAGCTGTTTGTAGTTTTAGCTTGTCTCTTTACAGATCTGAATGATGAACTCTGTGTGGGCATCCTACCAGAACCACCCACACATTCTAAAATAAACAAAACACAGTGCATTAAGGATCATGCAATATGTGTTTCTAGGTTAAACAATAAATCTATATCCCTGATCACGGCACACACGAATATAAAATGGGACACTGAAATCCAGCATCTTTCAGGCTAATTTTAGCCCATGATTCTTTGCAGAGATAAATACTGGAATTACAGAGCCTAATAAGAGAACAGCAAACCAATTAAGAGATATAGGTAAGGGTGAAGAGAGATATTTCCAGCTGTGATCTCACATGATTGCGTGTCAGGTGGAAACATACCAGAAGATTGGTTCCACACATTGAGCTGCAGTGGAGAACATGCTTGCACCATTGACAGACTCATTTGCACCTTGCGCATTCATTTCTTCACCAGTATAAAACCAGTGCACAAATGCTACCCAGCCAGACTACTTGCCACCAGGGAAGTCATACTGATGAGCATCTGATCCAAAGCCTGTTAGTCCAGGTCTGCTTCCTCTCTGACTTTAACGGGCTTTAGGTAGGGTCTGAAGTAACCACACACAATGCTAGACCACAGCAAATGGGATAGATATGGAGAAACCTTAGAGAGACTGTACACAAAAAGATAAGGAAAAGAAATGATAGATGAGGACAGGAGTGTATATAGGTTTGTTTTGACAGGTCTGATTAGTTAACTCAATTTGTTATTGAGTTCTTCGATGGAGTAATCATTTTTAAGACAGATGGGATCACTATGATCATCTAGCCTCTCCTCCCAGGTCATGCAGGCCAGAGAATTGCAACTAGTAATTCCTGGAGTGGGGAGAAGATTTTTCTTGTACTCCCAACCAACAGCTTCCCACTATGGAGAGATGTCCATCTTATTGGCTTTGTTTTCCATTTTCAGTCCAAGCGACAGAACCAGCCACCTGGTCTGCCTGATTTGACTGTTTCAAAGATGTTTTACTGATCCATTTGTTGGCACCTGTGATTATGAAGGCCCATGATATGACAGTGCTGTAAATGAATTATTAATAATCACATTAATAATTGGTCACTGGCACATCAGTTGCTCATTGTCAAGGCCTAGTGATTTAAAATGGCCTATTACACTGTGCTTTACATGATGTTTATTTCAGAAGAGAGTGTTGGACAAAGCAATGAAAAGGAAGATGTGATGTTAGAACAGGACTGGGTGCTCTAATCCCAGCTGAAATACTGACTCTGTCTTTAGTCTTGGGCAAGTCACAAACTCTCACCCTAAATTTGTACATCTGTAACATGGGGATGCTACTCCCTTCTTTACAAGATGGTTGTGATTATTAGTTAATATTCTGAATATGGCAAATGCACCATGTGTGCTAATAATAAGTAAGTAAGTTTTTGGAGTCAAATCAGCTTTCATGAAACCTGAGTGTATCTTCCATCGACTTCAATGGGAGTTCTATGCACATATGCAAGGGCAGCACGCAAACAAGAATAGGCTGAAAAATCCCTATTTTTCAGGGGAAATTTTAAAATATGTCAAATTTTCTCAGGAAAGTTTTGGGTGTTTTTAATAACTACCCCCTGGCCACCAAAACTACCTGAAGACATTTAGGTTTCTGAATCCACTCCAACCTTTTCTTTTTCCATCCCCCAACTTTCTTCTCCTTTCTTTTTTCAATGATCACATTCCCTTCTGACCACAGAGCCCATGAGTCAATGGAAGAAACATGTATCAAAGTTAAAAAAAGAGTAAGAAAGTGTGGAAAGCTGATTTTTGTCTGGGTTTTCCTAAAAATTTCAGATAAAATATTTTTTATTAAAAAGAAAAAAAAAGACCATTTCAGTCCAGAAATGCTGGATGGTCATTTACTAATATACAGCTAACTGCATGTTATCACTATAATTGTTCTCATATTCCTATAAATCTTATAAATTTCTCCTCCTGATTTTACATAAGCATCTTGAATGCCTTCTACTTCTTGGATATCTTTCATCTGAGGATCTCAAAGCACACTAATGATTAGGTCATAATATGACCTTGCCCTTATACTCCTTAGTATTCATTGTCATGGAACTAATATAAGGCATATAATCATGCTAGTAGCCACTTGCACACAGAGAAGTCAGATAAAATCCATCAAATACTCTTGTGGGAAGGTTACAGTGTGATGCTACTTTTTCTCTTACAAGCCAGAATAATCCCACACAGCAATCAAAAACAGAACAAGAGAAAGGGGGCTGCTCCTTTAAAAAGAGAGGCACAACTCACCCTACTTCACTGTAAGGTGGCTGCAGACTAACAAGTGGTCTCAGATGCTTCCAGAGCTGCCTAGGAGGCACAGGGAACCCTTCCTCCCACTCCACTCTTAAAGGAATAACTTGCCATTCCAACACTGTCCTCAGTATTTACCTGTGTGCTGAATTATCTTTTCCATTTTGGAGGGGTGGCTGAAATCTTGGCCCCCCCTGAAATGAAAGAGGGTGATTTTAAGGGGATAGAACCTATGGCTGACCCAAGTCAGCTGATTCAGGCTTATGGGACTGAAAATTTGCTGTGTATACATTTGGGTTCAGGCAGAGTCGGAGTTCTGGATGCTGCATGGGGTGTGCAACCCAGAGCTTCAGCTCCAACCCAAGCCCAAATGTCTATATATTTAGTCCCATACGCTACATACCACAAGCCCAAGTCACCTGACCTGGGCCAGTGGCAGCCATTCTGTGTGGCCCTGTGTAGATTTCCCCTAAGAGACCTACACAGTGAGTTACTGACAGAAACAAGAATAAAATCCAGGAGTCCTGGCTGACCAGCCTGCAGTGCTAACCATGAGACCTTACATCTTTTTTTGTGCATTGGTGGGCATCTCTATAGCATTTTTGCAGATAGCAGTGCTGGGAGTGGGCTATGAGAGAGAGAGAATGAATCTCAGCTCAGGCTGGGACAGCTCATGAAGAATTTACCAAACCATTTCCTCTCCACCTCATCTTTCTCCATTGAAGACATACTTCACTTGCTTTCCCTTTTGGCACCAGATACATTCTGTGCATTCCAGCACCTTGTACCACCCGAGGTCTTTCACCTGTCCTAACAGGCACGGTGGCACATACTTCACTCGCACACAATCCCCATAAGCCCAACCCAGGTATTACTCATTCAGAATGAAGCCACCCTGCTTTCTCCGAGACAATAAGTCACACGCTTCTGTCTATATCCCCACAGTGGGTGGAGGTCATAACTTGAATGGTACCTATAAAGGAGGAAGAACCATGGTCCTCAGCCTTTCCCCCACTGTGGGGTATAGGTCCTAAGTAGCCAGTATCTAGCAACATGGGAAAATGTGTATGTGTGCATGATCCCTTGACACCCATTTGTGACTCTCAGGTTGAGAATCTAGTACTGCTCTTGGCCCCCTACCTTCTGCCAAGACTTCTAGAGGAAATCTCTCAGAGGAGCTATAGGGGACAACCTTGTCCTTTGAATTTCCTTCCCCACCCCCTTCTGAAAGAGAATTCAAGAAGCCAGATTTCCAAGCTGCTTTGCCTTTTGTTGCATCTGTCTGTGCTGAGGACAGGCAAGGCAAAGGACAGTCAATGGGAGTCAGGTGTCCAACTTCCTTGTGAGTCTCTGAAGATCTCTCGCTAAACACATAACCAATCCTCAGACTTCTTTGATACCCAGCTCCTCTCCTGGCAAAACCTAAAAGCATGCTGATGGGTCATGGTGCTTTTAGTGGCAGTGGGGGCACACCTGGCTACCATCAGCCCTGTTCCTATGGAAGAGCCTTCTGATAACAACCACTTCTGGTTGCTATCAGGCTGCATTAGATGTGAACCAGTGGCTTAAAGGTGAAAGCCTCCATGTGCTGTTAGCCACCTGAGTTCAACATCAAAGCCCATCAAGTGCAACACCACATGCAATCAGTTGTAGATACTGTGCACAAATGCCTCAGGGCTACAACTGAAAACTGCAGATGTGCCAAGGAGCCAGAATCTTAGTGTTGCTCAGTGGAGCTAAGTTGATTTGTGCCTTGTGAAGAGCTGAGCTACAGTCCTCAGACACTGCTCCACAGAGACTGAGAAAGACACTTGACGGCTGTTCTCCTCTGCCTCCCTTCCCCCAGGCTAGTGTTAAAGATTGGTTAGGTCCAAACTCCTATGGAAACAAAATTCAGACATTTCCACAGTACTCAATGCTTCCCTGTGTTTTACCTCCTGGTTGCTTGTGTCTTTGGGCTTGGCTATCTCAGCACCTTAAGGCAGCCAGTCCTTAAGCCTTTCCTATGAAGCATGGAAAAGTAATGTCATCTGACCCTCAACGTTAGATGTTTGTTAATCAAACAGAAACATTTTGCTTTTTAAAAAAATAAAGTATCCTCATAAACACATATAAAACTAGGCAAAACATGCTAAATATCAGGAGGCCAGTAGCTGGCTTTCTCTGCCAGATACAGTAGTAGTTTTTTCCATCTCTTTGCAATAAACATGCAGAAGGAGGTGATGGAGAATTTTCACTCTGTGCCCACGTGCAGATCTGTATTATTATAGAATCCATTCCTTGGGCCCAATTCTCCTCTCAGTTACACCACTATAGGGCCACTGAAAGCAATGGATCTATTCCCAAATATCAGTGAAAGGGAAAAGGTGAATCAGGCCCTGTTATAGTCATGGTCAACCATTCTCTACTTTTAAGGGCTATGGGGAGATATATGCCACAGATAACCAATCAAAAAGATCCAGCTGGTCTAAGTCAGGCTTCAGTTGAGCTATACTAGTGGAGGATCTGATCCAAAGATAGTTAGCCACCTTTGTGGGGATGTGAACTGAGGACCTAATGGGGGAACAATATTTAAGTCCATAATAGGTTCCTAGAGCTATGCTGCCTTTAGGCTAGTACTTTAAAAAAAAAAAATCATTCCCACCCGCTCTCTCATTGGTCTTTGGGGACAAAAACGATGGACCCAACCAAAATCCTTAGAAGGCACCATATAGAGAGGGAGGGTGGAACCCAGCGCTGCATGGCATTATGCGTTGTGAAAGCCCACGAAATCAGATGGCATGCCATGGGTGTTGAAATCTGCCACAACACTCATTTTGCACGGGTGCTAAGGATTACACAAGAGGCAAGGCAATGCAGAAATCCAGCCTTAGACTGCCAACCCCCAGAAGTTGGACTAGTTTAACTAAAGATGTAATGATAACATGACTTAGTTACACCGGGGGGCTTTCTGAGCGGACACATGCCAGTTTAAACCTGGCTTTTATTGCTGTAAATTGTGAGACTGATATCATCAGCTTAAACCTGTCATGTAAAAGACTGTCCACACACAAAGTTGCACAAAATTAACTAAGTTAACAGAATTACCATTAGTCCTTTAGGTCTTCGCTATACATGAGCACACCAGGGGACTTTTAGTACATGCCAGCGGGTCTATAGAGGCCACCTAGTGAGTAAAGCATTGGTGCTCTTTATAATTCATACCCTTTACACCATGCCTGGCAGCATGTAGGCAAGCCCTGAAATTAAATTGAATTAAGTTTGGTTGATTGAAACTGAAGTAGGAGTGTCCATGTGGTCATTTGCACTAGTTTAACTAAATCAATTTAATATCAAACTCTGTATGAAACTGGTATAACTGTACTTAGACCAGGCCTTCCAGAGGTCAATGGGGTACACATACTGTGGAGTTCATGGGAACATGTATGAGCTGAACTCTTTGCCAGGGATGGCAACTTTTACATGTTCTGCCAACTGCAGTAGATAAGTGGAGACAGCAAGTCTGCCCACTGCCATTGTTTAAAAGGTTATTAATTGCAAATTAAGACTAGAGTGGCTAATGGCATTTCTTATCCTAGCTGCTGTTTCCATCATCATTCTGAATTTATCTTGTGACACTGGCAATCATTTTCTCCCAGCTGCAAAGATGAGAACTGCCATGCTTGGCATATTCCATGACTCTTTGCAGTGAGAACTAGACAATGCTAACTTCATCCCCTCTGCCCACCAATCAACAACCTGATAGCCACAGTTTTGCTTTGCCAGGCCATGATACCCATCTTCCAGTACCCAGTGGTGGGAGAAAAGGGCAGCAAAGCTCAAACTAATCAGCATGGAATACTGAAAAGGTCAATCAGCTGGTAGTGGAAATAACTTTGAGCCCCCATGAAAACATGGGCTGCAAGGCAACAAGGGGAAGTTACCTAGCATCTCCAGCGCTTATGATAACACCACATCCCTTTTTCTGCATCACCCCACTATGCCGCATTTATGCACAGCAGCTATGGTCTGCATCATTCTGCTTTGTGGTTGGAGATGCCTCGACACCTGAAACCAGAGAGTCAAACCAGCCCTTCATCCTCCTGAGAGCAGCCTTGACTAGACTGGCACATCTAAGAAGGCACTGGAATAGCAACATTGCCATTCTGGCCATCCATCAAACAGGCCTGTCCCAAAGCATGTCTAATAGGTTCATTCCCTACAAAGGGGACTCCTTGTCTCTCAGGTGTGCTTCAGAAACTATGAACCATCTGTTATCATAAATTCATAGATTTTGAAGTCAGATGGGACCCATAAGGATCATTTAGACTGACCTGTGCAATGCCGGGCACAGAACCTCCCATCCACTCCTGAAGTAGACACTTAACCTATGACTGACTCATTGAATTCACCAAACTATGGTTTAAAGACTTCAAGGTATAGAGAAACCATCAGCAAGTGACCCATGCCCTATGCTACAGAAGAAGATGAAAACCCCCCAGGGTCCCTGGCCAATCTGTCCTGGGTGATCAACTCATCCATGAGCATGTGGGCAAGACTCACCAGCTAGACACCCAAAAAAGAATTCTTTGTACCAAAGCAGAACCCACCTTATCGAACATCCCATCACAGGCCACTGGCATAGTTACCACTAGTAGTCAAAGATCACTTAATTGCCAAATTATGTCTCCAGTGGAATACTTCTATAACTTGCATAAAGGATTCAAAGGGCCTCCATTATCCTCAGGATAGTCAAATCTCAAAGCTCTCTTCTTTAAAGCCTTGCACTGAGATTTTCCAAAGGAGTCTAAGAGTTGGGCATATGACTCACCTTCGGCTCATTTGAAATCCCTGCCCAATAGGTGACATCATAGGGTTGGAAGGGACCTCATGAGGTCATCTAATCCAACCCCCTGCTAAAGCAGGACCACTCCCACTAAATCATCCCAGCCAGGGTTCTGTCCAACTGGGCCTTAAATGTTTCCAAAGATGGAGTTTCCACCACCTCCCTAGGTAACCCATTCCAATGCTTCACCACCCACCTAGTGAGAAAGTTTTTCCTAATATCCAACCCTGACTGCCCCAGCTGCAGCTTGAAACCATTGCTCCTTGTTCTATTCTCTGTTACTACTGAGAACAGCCTAGCTCCCTCCTCTCTGGTAGTTGAAGGTTGCTATCAAATCCCCGTTCAGTTTTCTCTTCTGCAGACGAAATGAGCCTAGTTCCCTCAGTCTCTTCTTGTAAGACGTAAGTCATGTGCCCCAACCCCCTAATCATTTTTGTTGCCTTCTGCTGGACTCTTTCTAATTTGTCAACATCCTTCTGGTAGTGTGTTGCCCAAAACTGGACTATTCCACATGTGGCCTCACCAGCACCAAACAGAGGGGAATAATCACATCTCTTGATCTGCTGACAACACTCGTACTGATGCAGCCCAGTATACCATTGGCCTTTTTGGCAACAAGAGCACATTGTTGACTCATATCCAGCTTCCTATCCACCAAAACCCCCAGGTCCTTTTCTACAGTGCTGCTACTTAGCCAATTGGTCCCCAGCCTGTAGCAGTTCTTGGGATTTTTCCATCCTAAGTGCAGGACTTTGCACTTATCCTTGTTGAACCTCATGAGATTTCGTTTGGCCCAAAGCTCCAATTTGTCTAGGTCTCCCTGAATCCTCTCCCTGTTCTCCAGTGTGTTTACCATTCTCCCCAGCTTTGTGTCACCCGTGAATTTACTAAGCATGCAATCTATCTCATCATCCAGATCCTTAATGAAGATGTTGAAGACAAATGGCGCCAGGACCATCCCTTGGGGCACTCCACGAGTGACTGCATGCCAACTAGACATCGAGCCATTGATCCCTACCCGCTAAGCCTAATGATCTAGCCAGCTTTCTATCCACCTTACAGTCCATTCATCCAAATGATACTTCCTTAGTTTGCTGACAAGAATGCTGTGGGAAACCATATCAAAAGCTTTGCTATAGTTGAGGTATATCACATCAACAGCTATTCCTGCATTCACATATCATGCCTACCCCTACTTCCCAGTGACTTTGCTCAAAGATGTGTGTTCACAGTAGAGGATGGAATTAGGCTGAAACTTAATCTTGTTTGCTTTACTTGTACTTGTGTAAATGAGAGGTACACTGAAGATTCTGGAGTCCCAACAGTGTCATACAGGACCAAGGCGAACCAGAAATTACCCCCAAAGGGTTGGTATGAATTTGGGAAAGGCCTGTAAATAAAATCTGGGTAGCTGAAAGGTCACTGATAAATGCCATGTCCCATTGACTTCGGTGGAGGTACGCCTGGTTGGGACTTTGAAAAAAATAAAAATAGGGCAAGGGTACTTAACTTAAAGCAGACACTTAAATCCTAATGAAGCTTAAATGTTCGCATGTGCTTCAGTTCCATGAAAGTCCAGCATACATTTAAGTGCTTTGTTGAAATAGGGCCCTACAGCAAAAAATCAGGCCTCAGAAGGTACCGCAAACCATGGCAGACACACAGAATAATCCCATTAGACCATCTTGCAGTTTTCAGTACATTTCTCTTTGTCAAATGAAAATCCCTATCCACAACCAATCCCACAGAAGCTTAGATACAGGAAGGGACATCAGGCTCCTTACATGGATATTCTCCCTTATGTCATCTCCCACCCCCACCCCTGCTCTTTTTTTTTTTTTTTTTTTTTAATAAACTGCAGTCAGACTAGCTTGGGGAATTAATGATTTCTGCAGAGAAGCATCCACCTGTATGTGGTGTTGACCTAGCCAACTGTATCACTCAACTGTCAAACCGTGTGGGAAAGTCCTTTGTTCAGATTGAAACAAACCTACTTTTAAAATGAGTGATCACAGTTCTGCTGCACTCCCGCTCCTTATGCCAGAGAGCTGGCAAGCAAAAACAGACCATGTCTTGAGAAAGCATATTGCTTGGCTGATAACCAATTCTGCCACACTAGATTCTGTTGGATTAAATACAGCTTGTGGTCAGGGAAGATTGGGGTGGGGGGGAGAAGAAGGGGAAAACAATGCAACCCGTTGTTTGAAGACAACTTGCCGTTTGCTGAGTAAAATGTGGATTTGTAAGTTAATGGAGTAGGAGAAGGAAGAAGAAAAGTTTTAGTTTCAGAGACAGGCTAGGACCCAGAATGAGAGACATTTCCTTTTTAAAAAGGATGCAAAAATAAGTGGAAAACAATACCTTTTCTGTTGGCACTTTGCACAGGCATCAATGAACCCATAAAGTAAAAGACCTGGGAAAAATCAGGCTTGGAATCGCTTTGGGTATCATGTCTACATGGCAATGCAGTGGTGTGACTGCAACACTTGCGGACATACTCATGCTAGCTTGCACAACAATAGCTATGCACATGTGGCAGCCTAAGATTGCCCCTCAACTACCACCTTGGATCACTAGCAGGCGTGTACATTCTATGCTGCAGCAGCTTCATCTCTGCTGTTATTCCAGCAAGTGAGACCAAAGCCTCTCAGGTCTGTCCCCCTGTGCTGCAGTTACCCCTGTGATTTGCAGAGGAGACATATCCTTAGACGCCAGGGTTAAAATTCCAGCTCCCATGAAGAGTGATTTGTAATGTTAAGAAGTCAAGGCAGCTGGCCTACAACATATACCCTAGCAAAACAGATCTAAGTGCAGTTAGTCTGAATTTATAGCAAAGTGGGCAAGATCACAATCATGCACCCTGATATCCTGCCTTGCCCAAAGACTAGGGCTAGGTCTATATTGACTGCTGAATTTGGCAGAAGTCAAAAGGAGATAGGCCAACTATATAAAATAACTCTCTTTGACTTCCTAATACCTACTTACTGTAGCATCTCCACTACATTGATTTGATGGGATATGCCCTCCCTTTGACTCAGCATTACTGGTCTTGAGTAGGTGGTCTTACTGCATCAACTTCCACATTGATTGAGCAGTCAAACTGGAAAGATCAAAGTGATGGTAGCAAATTTGCTGCCATCAGTGTAGACCTACCTGAGGTCTCTTCTAGCTCTTTGGTTCCACAATTGTACCCTTCCCATCATAGTCCTTACTCTGTGCTAGCTTGTGTAAGCATACAGCAGCCAATTCATTCTTGTGGATGAGTGCAGCACAGTTCAGGGAAAACCTCTAACTCTGTGCAAAAAGCACCCCAAGGGTGGATTTAGTTATTTTGCTTCACACATAAAAAACATTTAGGGCTTTCCATACATAGCTCTCCACGCACTGTCACCCGCATTTTACAAATGGAGAAATGGAGGCACAGAGAGGTGAAATAACTTGCCCACGGTCACACAAGGAGTCAGTAGCAGAGTCAGGAACTGAACACAGGTCTCTTAAGTCCTAGTTCAGGGTGCTATCTTCTAGATGATTTTTAACTGTATATTATTCATCATAATACAAAATGATCAGCCTAATTCACCAGTGAATGACACCAGTGTTATGTCAGGGTGACTCCTCTGAGAATAATGGAATACAGCTGGAACTGAAATGATTTCAATGGAGTTATAATGGCACTGTATGACACATTAGTGAATCAGGGCCAACATTTTAGTTTTTAATCAAAACAGTAACATTGCCAAGATGTGTTTCCTTGCTACTGGGAGAGTTCAGCTCTTCAGCACATCCCAAAGTGCTCAGCACTGTCTGCAGGGAAATGAGTGACTGAACAGTCAGGGACTGGACGCAATACAAGACAGGTGTCTCCTGGGCACCATGAAAGGCAAGCAAGTTGTCTTTAGCACAGTGATCCAGTCTTCAACAGAAAGGCTAATTTCTCAGATTAGACAGGATGGCACGCAGACACAGCCAGGTCACTGCCCTCTGTATGGGGTTCATGTGCCCAGAGACCGTTGCAAGACTGCCTCTTTAATGTGTCACAGAAGCTGCTCACACACCAGATAGCTTCTAACTGATACAGAACTCCTAATCCAAAGTTTACATTGTTCACCAGCTGTGGTCAGGAAGAGATTTCTTCAAAGTGTGCCGGACTCCACAGTTACATACAAGCAGAGGGGCTGTGGCTTCTTTTGGAGTAAAGGATTCCAGACAAGATGGACCATTGCTCCATTCCCTAATGCAATGGATGTTATAATCTACCATGGACAACACTGGTACAGCAAAGAACAATCCTACACTGGCCCCATGGAGATAGAGGAAATAAAAGGCCTCCCCCCCAAGTCTTAGTCTTCCATCTAGTTCACATGAGTGCTGATATGGTTAACCAACTCATGCGTCAGGGCATCAGCTGATCACTGCAGGGGGGGCAGGAAGAAATATGTTCTACTCCCATGATCAGCAATGGACAAGTGGCTACCTACTTTGTAAACCTTAGAGCAATCTGCAAGATGCTTCCTCTGAACCAGCAGGCAGAGAGGTTATTAGATTGATGGACTATTCAGTCTACCCCGGGGCAACAGATGCCATGCTCTTACATTACTATAGGCTCATTCTTTTATGGTACACCAGGATTTTAGAAGCGAGAGGTAGAAAGCATGATGCTTTTGTGACCTGGGCCTCTGAGGATAACCTTCTGAATGTACAAAAATCAGGGCAAGCGGCAAGACCAGGGGCCAAACCTCCAAACCTCTGATGGGTGGTACTTAAACCAGTCTCCCGGTCAGTAAAAAACCATGCTTCTGATTCCCTACTCTGGTCATTACCAAGCATACCAAAATGGGAACATCCCCCCTTATTGCACATTAGGTACTTTGGTCCCCATCTAGCCACTGGGTCTTTTGAAGAAATAGGTTCTCCTGACCCCAAAGGTCCAGCCACATCACCCAGAACAATATAGGTTTGGATCCTACCCCAAATACCACACTGCCAGCCAATCCTTTAGTAACTACAACTAAAGGTTTAATATAAAAGACGACAAACAAAATATGAGATGTGTTAAAGGGTCAAAGTGAATCACATACATACAAATCATTTAGAGTCCCTAGAAGGCAAATCCTTGAAGAATCTGTAGTTTGCAGCTTAGTCCCATTCCTCTGGTATGCACCCAGCACTTGGGTGGGTCTCAATCCTTTGTTCCATGCAGCAGAATAGTTCGAGAGGAACGTGTTGGTTGTAGACAAGCTGAAGACTGAAGAGAAAATGGAGATGGGGCTATTACCTTTTATCACCTTTGGCTCACCCACAGTCTCAGAGTACGTGCCAAATCAAAATGGAGTTGAGTCACATGGTTAGTCTGGGTGACTGGCTGAAGAGGTTTCTTCCTAGGCCCACTGCATCTGGGAGCTCCTAATCATCAATTAAAATGACAATGATTTTGCAAACATCCAGCCTAGGATTGCCTCTAAATCAAACAACTTGGAACATGCATAAAAACAGACTCCTAATTTCTAATACAGGCATGATACCTACATACAAACCATATAATCATTCTTAACAGATTACAGCCTTTCCATTGATACCAGACATGGGATCTCGCATATGGATTATTACAAATATGAAATATTAATATGAAAAACAATCATAAAGAGTCCCCTAGTCCCAGACAGCGTCATAGCCTTCCAAGCAGAAGGCACCTTCCTTACCAGATCAGCAAAACAAACAAGGAGTCCTGTGGTACTAACAAATTTATGTATCACATGACCTTTCATGGGAGAAAATCCCACTTTGTCAGCTCTTCCAGGTTAATTCTATGTAAGATGTGCCATCATGCACCGTACTGAGCAGAACCTGCCCTGCATAGCAGCATCCCTTCTGAGAGGCAGGCTGTTTTTAAAAGTATGATCTTCCCATTCATTCTGCTTTGCCAAGAGAGAGGAGGGGTGGTAAATGTTTGCATACAGTCCTGTCTACTCCTAGAATTTGGTCTGGGCCCAAAGCTGCTCAGAACTCTCCTTTGTCTTGGCTTGCCATGAAACTCGCTGCTCATTTTATAGCCTCATCTCTTTGAGTGCATGTAGATGGAAAGGATTGTTCGGTGCTGAGCACATATGCCTTGCAAGCTTTGTCTAACTCTAGGCCAATGTGGCTGCATCCTTTGCTGCAATGAGTCTAAGAGCTCCTGACCTAGGGAGGCAGCATGGTCTAACTGGAACTGGAACAGGTGCCTGGAGATGCAGCTTCCAGTCCTACCTCTGCTACCAGCCTCATGTGTGACTTCTGGCAAGCCACTTTATCTCTCAGGGTCTCAGTTTCCTTATCTGAGAAACAGGGATAATGCTTACCTTTTTTTTTTTTTACAGAGGCTGGGCT
Organism: Podocnemis expansa; assembly: GCA_007922195.1. Classification (NCBI taxonomy): domain Eukaryota; kingdom Metazoa; phylum Chordata; order Testudines; family Podocnemididae; genus Podocnemis; species Podocnemis expansa. The sequence continues at coordinate 52,006,906 of ML681972.1, read as the reverse complement.
CTTCAAAGGTGTTTAGGCATTTCTGTGTTCCAAGTGGCAACACCTACCTGATCCAGCAGGCCCATTCTTATTTTCAAAAGGGATGTTGTCATTTCGGAGCCCACCACCACCCACCAAACAGTTAGATGTTTCAGTGCTGAGCATAGCCTGTTTCAGTGCCTTTAAATCTCAGCCAAAGGGCTCTGAAAGTTGACAGACAAAAAGTACTATAGAAAGCTAACCAAACTGATATGAATAATAAGAACTTGAAATTGACCCAGCCCATTTCCAAGCTTCCAGACAGATGGGATAACATCTTTTCTCAAAAGACCCTCTTTTTGATTTCACTGCCTTTACATTTCCCAGTGAGACATGACATGGAAATCTGATGGGAAAGCCTGTTTTAACAAGACAATCTGTTCCACTTTAATTCATGAGACCTGGATAATTTCATTAAGCTTCCAAGACAAGTGACTTGGGCTACATTAGGGTGATCAAGTGTTCCAATTTTATAGGGACAGTCCTGCTACTTGGGGTTTTGTCTTATATAAGTGCCTGTTCCCCCTACCCCTGGTCCTGAATTTTCCACACTTGCTATCTGGTCACCTAGGCCATATTGAGATCCAGAGCTGAATTTTCAGCATCTCAAAGTTTGGGGCGTTTTGGACACAGTATTGCCAGTCTTAAGCTTTCAAGAACTTGACCTCAGGGCCCTCAAAACCATGATACATAGGGAGAGCTCTTAATTTGGTTTTTGAGCAGACATGAGTCACTTTTCAAGCTTCCCCCCACATTTGTGAGAGCTAGAAACTTATTTAACCCCCCTCACCCCACCCTTTGTGGTCCTCTCTCATAATCTTGACTCAAGGAGTTGAGGTTGCAAGAGAAATACCAAATATCATGACAGCTGAAATACTGTGAGGAGAATTTAGCCCTTTGCAGGGACTAATGAAGAGATTCTGTTCAGACCACACACACACGTGCACATGCACCTTATTCAGATCTAGGATTTTGATTCAGGACCATCTCTTATCGCAACTTTTGGGTGCTCTAGCTTAAATTCAGACTCTGAAGTTTTAGAAGTCCCTCATTACCAGGGGACCATTTGTGCCTCAAAGCTGATGCCTCTGTTTTCGTCACCCTGGTGGCTGGCTCATCTGGGCGCCATCTAAGTCCTCAAGCACAAAGTCATAGGGTAGCAGGATAGAGGGTGGGTCACCACTTGACTGAAGACAAGAAGAGATGGGTACCACCATCCCATGTGCTTGTCCCCAAATCTCACCGACTCCTTCAAGTGGACTGCTTGCTCAAGTCAAAACAAACAAGGGTTCCTGTGGGACTTAAAGACTAACACATTTATTTATCATACTTTGTCAAACACTTAGAAGATGGGGAACTTACAGAATGGGAGGAAATAAATGCAGGGAAGTATAAGTCATGGGATCAGATCATGCTACAACAGCAAATCAAAGCAAATCATAGCAGATTAACACTGCTTCCCCTCTGGAAATTCTCTCTCTTGGTATTTTTCAGGGTGTTAGAAAAATACTTACCAAGAGTTACAGACTCAGTTTCTCAGCTTGTGTAAACAATCATATCTACCTGGACTTCCACAGCATTTTACTCATTTATAACAAAGGAGAAGTAAATCTACAGTCTCCAAAAGGTTTAAAAATTGAGGGCATGAGTAATCTTCATAATACTCCTTTTAGGTAGGTTTCATTATCCGCATTTCATAAAGGGGCAAACGGAAACACAGAGCAAGGTTTTGTTTGTTTTATGTAAGCTAGCCAAGGCCATGCTAAGCCCCAGTGTCCCTAACCACCAGCCTTCTTGCTTAGATCATTGAACAACAATGTTTCATCTCAATTGTCAGGTCAATGACTATAACACAGCAAATATTTGCCTTGCTTTTCTTTACATAAGTGTCACAATAAAGCCAAAAATTCTCCAAAAGCAATAGACACTCAGAAAGCCAGTGAGAAAGGTTAGTCTTAGGTGGCAAGATGATCTGGCTGGGCAATATCCTTATTTTACTCCAAGTCAGGAGAAAAGAGTTGATACAAAAGAAATTTATGACACTGCGGCACAACTGGTCTTCCAGAAGCTATGATGCTTGTTTCCTGCAAACCCCAGATTGAAATCCAGCAGGACTAACAGTTTAGTGTTGAGGGGAGTTCTTTTTCTGTGAGTGCCTATCTAAGCTCACACTCACACCTTTGGTTTATCACAGATATCTGTGAGGGATAATGGTCTTGGAAACATTAAGGCATTAAGGAAACAAACAGGCGCAGCCCTTGTTAGTAAATCATTCCTCCTGACACAAGGAAAGGGGATGGATTTTCAGCCCATTGATATTAGGGAAACATCACAGCATTAGCCTCTGGGCTTCCTGTGTTTCCCTGAAATAGGGAGAGGTGAAATGGTTCAGGGAAAAAGCCAAAAAAACAGGCAGGAAGTCTATAGCAGAGCTCGAGAACTGAACCTAAATCTGGCAAATGCTATTCTAACAACTTGTCCTACACGACCATCCTTCCTTCCTGATGAAAAAGAGGCTTGGTGTTTAAAACCCTGCAGAACAAACATTGCTTGGTGTGAGGCACCCAGAATCTTTCTTGCCCTTCTTCCAGGGCAATTCAAACATTCACAAACCAATGCAAAACTCTCCATCACTTCAGGCTACCAGGAACTACAGGCCTCTCACCCATGTTCCCTCTCTCTGCTCCAGGGTCAGTCTCAGGAACCAGTCTTGTCTCAGCCCTTTTATAGGGAACAGCAGAACTCCCTCCAGCTAGATCTGTTGATCAAACTGGTCTGGCTAGTCTCAGACCTTCTGGCTTCTAAAGGAACAGACCACCCCACTGACACTTGGGGAAAACATTTTTGTGAAAAATCATTTTTCCAACCAGTCCCAACAGTAAATATCGAGGATGGAGAGAGATTAGTCTTTTACCTTTAAGCTCACACCGAGTAATAACATTGTTGCAGGCCGGTAACCACAGAGAGGCAAGCACAACTGATTCCTGATCTCTAGGCTGAGTAAGGAGTCTCCCAGGAGATCTGAAAGTCTCTAAAGCACTTGGGTGTGTGATTCTTCCCTCTTCTCAGTGATCATCACATCCCGTTATCCAGAGAAAACCAGCAATCAAGCAGTTAGCCTTAGCAGAAAGTGAAGTCATAATCAAGCTCTGTTGCTCTCAATGAACTTCCCTTTTAAGAGAGGAAAGAGGGATTTGGAAGTCCCTAAATTCAATGCATTTTTCTTTTCCACAAAATGCTGCAGATTAGGACATCCGGTAACAACCTATCTGGAGACAAGAGGAGTGATCAGAATCCATGGAGTGACTTGTTTCTCTGTATAGTCTGTCAACCAGGGGGCTGATTAGCAGCAGCCGAGAGGCTGGACATTTCTTGACACATGGCCACTTGTCCCCCTGGGAAATAGATGGAGGTTCACCAAAACCATTCCTCACAGAGCACTCACAGGCCAGCAGATGGTGCTGCTTTTGGTCAATGCTCAAGAGATGAAAGACTCCATCTCTCATTACCAATCCCAGAGCTTTTCTAGTGACTCATATATTTTTTAAATCCTCTTGCCTGGTGTGGTTGCCAGCATGCTCTGATGCTCTTACACAGCCAAGCATTCATGTATACAAGGCCCCGGGCATCTGACAGCACTGAGCTTCCTTTGTCCTTCAGTCACTTGGGCAGCCATTTGATTTTGACAATTTCAAGGGAGGATAAACTGGAGAAGCACACGCGGCCACAGCTAAGAGGTCAGGACTTTATGCTGGGTGATCCTCTATTGTGTGGTATTTAAAGTAGATGCACTGCCTTCCTAACGGTTAACCCATCTGCTGCACAAAGAACGTCTGAGCACTTCAATTGGTTTAGGGGGGGAAAAATTCCCTGTAAGCAGATAAGAGAATCAGTAGCTGCTCTGTAAGCTGGTGGCGTTGCTTTCCAACCATTAATACAGCACATTGTCTCCAAGATCCTCGGTAAGACAGTGCAGTGAGCTCAATATCCTCTTAGTCACCTACACACCATCTGCTGCAAATGGCAGCAGGATCAAGAAGATGGATTTGGAGAGTGGAAGCCTTTGCCCTCAGCTTCTGCATAGCAGCCGCAAGCTCACACTTGAGGAAACAGACTCACAAAAATCCCCTCTGTATTTCTTCAGTGCACCCAAAGCTAACTCAAAGATGCAACGTGGTCCAGTGCCTAGAATGGGTGCCAGAAGGTCTGCATATCATTCCTGGCTCGGTTAGTGACTTATTGGATAACAGTGGGCACCTCAGTTTCCCCATCAATAAAATGGGTACATTAACACTTACCCTCCATGGCAAAGTGTGTTGAAATTTGTAGTTGAAACATGTAATACACTATATATTGTTATTGATGAAGAGGAACTATCTTGTCCACCTCTCTAGATAGCTGCTGACATCCTGCAATACAACTGTAAGTGTTTCAAGGATTGTGTTTCCACCACTTCCCACATGCTATTTATTCCAGCAGTTTTCTATAGCATTTTCCATGCTATTTAGTCAACATTCTTTTCTTAATGTTAGCCCATTGCTATTACTTATATTCTTTTGTACTATCCTAAAACGTTCTTCCCTTGACTTAGCATACCCATCCATCCACTTCCATTAGTTCTAGCTCCTTCAGGTTATATATATCTGTGTTTTTCATAATTTTTTCTTTATTGTTTGTAATACGGTAGTGCCCCAAAGCCCAGTCATGGACTTGGGCCCACTGTGCAAGTTGCTGTACAAACAAAGAACAAAAAGATGGTTTTTTCTTTGGGGTAGGAACTAATCCCACAAGTCACATAGGGCTACATTCCTACCTTATCCATGTGAGTAGACTGATGGAATTCAGAGACAATGGGACTGTTCATAGGAGGGAAGTGAGCAAGATTTAACTCTCCTTTGAATGTTTTCTGATTGGTTGCCATTAATTTCTCTTCTTTGAGTTTTTTCCAATTTATTGCTATCTTTTTCATGTTGAGAAGTGAACAGAATGGGATGTGGTATTGTGGTGAGTTTTTAACATGAAATATACATTAGCAAAACTAAAAGTAAATGTGGATTCATCCCTGAATGATACCTTTTGATCTTAGCCCTGAAGTCATGTGCCAGTCAAGTCTGACACATCTCTGCCCCTACTGAAGTTCATGGCAAAATTCCCACAGTTCCATGAGAGTAAAATGTTACACTTCAACATGGCTATAACATTGATTTTCTCTGGGCCCCGTTTGCCTCAGTGAAACCTGGTCAAATCATGAAAAAAAAATTAAATTATTTATTGATTGATCAAATCAAGGCAAGGGTCAGGATTCAGTCATGCTAAATTTTTTCAGCTGCTCAAGTAAGATTTTGGACCCAAAATGGTAGGAGTCTCACAAAGTTGGACAAGGTTACAAGATTTTCTGCTACCATGGTTGGTTCAAATCTCATGATAGCAGCTCTGGTGGCCACATTTGGCTGCAAAGTTAGCAGTAAGGATACCCTGGAGTGATTTCACTGCTCCCCAAACACCTAGAAAAGAGGCCTCCTTCTGGTTCTAGATTGCAGCTGAAATCAAAACTACACAGATCTGTTAAGTATACAGAGACAAAGCGCCAAATCCATTGCTAGTGTAAATTAATGTGACCTGGCTTTCAGATCTGAATGCTCCTGAAATTTGAAAGGGTATAGATTCAGGATGTGACTTGCCCATAGAGCTTTTCTTGTTATATTAAACGGACGCATTTATGTAAGGAGAGGAGAAGAGGTCATGTGATCTTGGACTTTCTCAGGGAAGTTTTATTTTAGGCTTTATGTAATAAATGTTCTGTTATATTTCTATGGCACTGATTATCAATGGATATCCATTGAACCTCACAACACTCAATGTGTGGGAAATGAGTTACCACTATTTTACCAGGGGTGAAATAACTCAGTGTTGATATAACAGGCCCACGGTCCAAGGACAAACTCAGGATAGAACCCAAGAACAACTACCGATAGACCCCAGCTCCCACCGCTAAATCATGTCTCCTCCCAATGTAGAGAGCTATTAAGAAACACACTGGCCTTGTCTACGCTTGAAACGCTGCAGCCTTTAAAGTCAATGTGAGGCTTTCCACTGTTCTCAGCTGGCTTTGGAACAGACCCTTCATGTCAGCAACAGGGGATTGACTGGGACTTCATTACTGGCTTGCTCTTCATGTCACACCCTGGAAATAAAGGTCAGGCTGCCCTTGCACGCTTGCAATTTCATTGTCCTTGGGGGAAGGGGGGTTCCTTTTCAATGTCCCCAGGCCTTCAGGATAGAGGAGTCGATCAGCCCATATTGACTGAGCTCCCTGGGTAATTAGTTCATGTACATGGCTCTCCTCCTCCCGCCACCCCCCCCACCCCACTGGCTGAGGCACCGAGCTTAACAGACAATTGGCTGGGGGCCCACAATGAGAGCAGGGCCTGGCTTGTGTTTTGGAGTCAGCTACAACGATGCTCCTGTGCTGGAGCACCCTCTCCTGCAGGCCATCACCTTGTGTACTAAGCATTTTGACAACCTGTGTGCTCTTAACACATTTCCCCAGCCATCTCGCTCTACTGGGAGCTCACATTTCCCAACAGGACTTTCTCTTTTTCTAATGAAAAAGTGGTAGCACATACAGAGACTCAGGATGGACCACTGTGGGATGTCTTATATTTTCCAAGCCACAGAGGCTTCTGGGGGACATGGTCTCCTGTGGCTGTAAATAGTGTTAAAAGCAGCCAGTCTCTCTTCTGGTGGTTCTTTGCACAGACTCGGGGCAGGTCCACAGGCACCAGCAAACTCCCAAGAGATCAGGTCCCTTTTAGGCACTGAGCTGGGAAAATCTAGCCTCAAGGGACTCAGGTTAAGCAACCAGGATCAAGTATATATTTTTGGAGAACTGAGACCAAATTTGCTAAAGTCACCAAGTAAATCAGGCAGAAAACCCAGCTCTCCTGGCACTTTACTACACGTTAACCATTGGGCTATGCCACCTGCCATGATTCATAGGCAAGTCTCATCAGCCCTGCCTTCCTTGGCAACTGAAGTGATGAACCCAAGGTGATATAGGAAGTGAACAGTAGAGCTGGGAATATACAACCCTGAGTCTGCTGTTCTTCATCCTGACACTCTGACCACTAGACCACACTGTCTCCCTGACGCAGGAACAGCACTCAGCTACCTTTACTACATTGCCCCACACCTGGCCTTCTCAATGTTCCAGGCTGAGTCGATAAGTCTCAAAATGCTAAAGGGGGTGAAGGGGAAGAACAGGCCTAAAAGATGATTGGAGAATGGGAACTAGTGTCCTTGAGCCCTCTTGCAGCATCTTCACAGGGATTGTTGCTGGTCAAACAGGAAGCGCCATTAATTCAGAGGTATCACTCACAGATATTAAGACCAGAAGGGTCCATTTGGATTCATCTCGCCTGATCTGTATAACACAGGCCAGCCAGCTATGGAATTCTGACCACAGATGATACAGAAAAAAGTGCTATTATACTGATGCTAAAGCTTACTCATGTTGCTTTTAATGAGCCACAACTCTTAGAGAAGGCCAAAGGAGGTTTGCTCACATTAGCCATGCCAGCTCTGGCTCACTGTATGTTTTCCCCAGCAAATCAACATGTGTTTTGATGCGGACAAGAGGGAGTTAATTATTAAAGGGAAAGCAGAATTTTCAAACACTAGGGCTCATTCTGGCCCTGCCCTGCATCCGGTCACTTGCTATGTACCTCTTAAAATCCAATTGATACATACACTGTCACAGCCAGTCCTGCCTGAAAGACTGTGACATGCCACTGCCTCTCTGACGCAGTATCTAGCCTTTCTGTTGCCTCTTCCTCAGCTAGCTGAAGGTCATCTAACGGTGTTTCCATTTGTGTTCTTGATCTGATGTGTCCAACAATTAAAAACCACACGACTCCTAGTTACATATTTCTCGTCACGCAATGCATCCTGCCGTCACCTCTCACCCTGGTATGCCTTGCTAACAGGTGATGCCCTTTGGAATCAAATGGGAGAGTCCTCAGAGCTTCAGGAAGCGGAGCCAAGAGTGACGTGCCAATTTCAGCAGGGGGTGGGGGTTCCCCTTGTCACGCCCCCATTGACTGCACCTGCTGTGACAGAGGGCCATGAGACCTCCAGTGGCAGCTGTGCTCCATGCTCTTTGGGGTGTGCCATGTATGGGAAACCCAGAAGCTGTGGTCAGGAGGCCTGGGAATAGCTTTCTGTCTCTGCAGTTTGACTGGAGGATCTAGATTTTGGTGTCACTCTGGGCCTAGAATTTCGCAGAAGCAGCAGCAGTTAGTAAGAGCTGTGTGCTCAGCTCCTCTGAATCTCAATTAACAATCACTCTGTGGCTCAGTTTTCCAATCTGCATACTGGGTGGGGACAATCCATTCTGAATCCTGCAGAGCACTTGTGAAGTGCTGAAAGGTGACATGGGATAAAGCACCCAGGGGCAGAGGTGACCATGTTATTACAGTAAGAGAATTATTAACCCTTCTATTTGGGATTTAAAAAAAAAAATTCTCCTCACTGCTCCATATTCTTACATATTATGCACTGGCCCTTCTTTGTCCAGAGCCCACTCAAGCTACCTGTAATCTGTCAGTCAGTCTGATGATACCAGTCACCACAGTAGGTAGGCATGCAAACATGGAAGCAACTGGGCTTGATCTAAAGCTCGTTGAAGCCCATGGAAAAAATGTCTGAATATTGCAGCCAGATCATGATAGCTTAATTCCATCTAAGAAGCAATGTGGTCTATAGGGGCTGTCAGGACACCTGTATTCTGTATCCAGCTCTGTGACTTTCTGACCTCAGCACCCATCACTTGTCTCCTCTACTTAGGCTACAGACTCTTTGGGATAGAGGCTGTTCTGACTCTTACACTGTCCTTCATAAGTATAGTGGGACCCTGATGCCAGCTGGCTAGGTGCAACAATAGTATAAATAAATACACATACCCAATTTAGACTGGGCATGGCATAGAGTAAGAGAGTCCCATGTAAAAACTATGAGGAAAGCATATAAACCTTGGTCTGTGGCAGCACATCAGGTCAAATTCTCCACTCTGTTACACCGAGGCAGCCTTATTAACTCCCATAGGGTACAGTAAAGGAGAATTTGGTCCAAACAATTATGGCTTCAGAGGCTTTAGACAAGAACCTTTATTAGTCCATGGAATGCAGTAAGATCTGCTGCTCCTTCCATTTTACATTTGCCTCCCAGAGAAGATAAATGCAGAAACAAACCCTGCAATGCTGGCTAGATGAGCAACAAAGCAGCCACAGACAAGCAATGAAGCAAGTCTGGAGCTGTCCAATATTCTCCCTTTGAGATGGGCTAGCTGTGAAACAGCTGGCACCTTTAAGTACCATCATGATTCGTCCAACAAACTAGCAACCCAGATTTGTCTGGCTTCAGCAAGGTATTGTGCTCAGGGACCGGATTTAACACAGAAAGTTATGGAAAAACAGCAAGAGGAGGTAACATGCTGGGCAAGCTTGTAGCTTGGAGTTCTTTAGGTTACTGGAGCAGGATTCAGGTCAGACCTCAAACCAGTGGGAGGCCTAGAATTTGCAGAGTCATTGCACTGGGATCCCAAATAATGGTTCCTAGCACTTATAAGCCATAGATTTTAAAAATCAGTGTTTTTCAGTCAGTATCAGTGCCTCCATTTTCCAAATGGGGGAAAGTGGAGCACAGAGCCTTGTCCAGCATCACCGAGCAGGCCAAGGTTGGAGCCTGCATCAGAATCCAGGATCCCTGAGTCCCCACCCATTTCTCTACCCACCAGGACACACTGCCATCTGAAAGCAGCTTTCTTATGCCTAAGGCCCACCCTTAGTTTGCAAATAGTAGCAGAGGCAAAAAGCACTTTAGGGCAAGGAAAAGGAATTCAATAGCAAGCAGTGCCAACTACCATGCGTAATAAACAGGTACGGCACAGCTTTATGACAGCATTTATTAACCAAGAGGCATGTGACCTGGATGCCAGCAGAATGATAAACATTGTCAGCTCTTTACGATGCTAGACTCCTCTCCTGCACAACATCAGAACAACCAGACCCGCAAGAGCAATGTGACCAGTTTCTCCCTCCTCTTATCAATGCTTTTGAAAGGTTCCTGGGTTGTAAAGGTGGTGTGAGGTGGCTTCTTCCTACTCACTTCTGCACAGCTGAGAAGTGGCTGCCTCTGTACAGGATTCTTTGCCATTAGGATCCAATTTGGATGCAACCATAGAGGGCCCAAGGAAAGGAAGGATGGTTCAGGCTATATCTTTAGCCTATGACCTGGGAGCGTGACTTTGGTTCTCTGCTGTGCCACAGACTCCTTGTGTGGCTTTGGTCAAGTCACTTAGCCTCACTGTGGCTCAGCTTCCCCTCTATAAAAGGGGATAACAGGACTACTCTCACACACAGGGCCATGTAAGGGCAAATATGTTAAGGATTCTGACGTGCTCAGATACTCCAGTAATGGGGGCCATATAAATATCTTAGATAGCTAGAACAAGCTCCAAAGTCTGAGTCAATTTTTTAAAAAAAATAGTTTTAAGGTTAATGTTTGAAGACACACATGATTTGATAAATAGGTAGAGCATCAGTAATTTCACTCCATTTAATAGTCACCAGAAGCAAGGTGACCTGAAGAAGCCCCCTCTGCAATAAGGTAACACCTTGCTAAATAAAAATGATTACATTGCTGCGTAATGGTTCCTTAAACCAAAAGATCAATTCAGTGTTGTAATGATTAATATTTTACAGCTGGTGTTTACACGGCAATGATATATGAACCTGTTACAACTTCCTGTTGAAGTAGTTTTTCCCCTCTAGATATCAACTACAAAGAAAACTTTGTGTCCTCAGTTCTTTCAAGGATTTTCAGTTGAGAGAGGCACTGTTGTCCAGTGGCTGAGACTCAAGAGCACAGGATTCAAAGCCTTTTTTTGCCACACCTGTCCTGTAGAGCTCAGGCACGTTACTTCACCAGTTTGTGACCCACTTGTTCACATTTGTACAATGCCGAGGTTGTCATTAACTTGTCCCTGTAAAAGGCTGAGAGAACAGGGGATGGGCAGCTCTTTGTAAGTGCTAAATATTGTTATGTGAAGCTGGTAATCCCAAATCAATACCTGCTAAAACCAGTGGCAAAAAATATCCATCAACTGTAAATGGGAGCCAGATCCATCACAGTGCCAAGCACACTGTGACCCTGTTTTCTCCTTAGCCTGATCTTCTGGCATGCAGGGATGGTCTGGTCCCTTGCTCAGAGAAACAGTTAACATTTAAATTCATGCCTTGTCCCCTTTAACTCCTCTGCTTCTGCCGGGCTAATTCCACACTCCAGCTCCTCCTCAAGGGCTTGCAGAGAGTCATTCAGGGATGGCAGTGCTTCCTAGTAGGCTGAGCACTGGAGTGGAATGCAAGAGACCTGGGTTGTACTGGTGGTGATCTTCAGCAAGTCGCTGCCCCCATTTGTGTCTCAGATAATACTATTTGCCTTCTTCTGGAAGAACTTCAAGGTCTATGGAGGAAAGTGCTATATAAGAGCAGGCTATTATTATTTAAGAGAGACATATGTCTTTCATTTCCTTACAAGAAAAAAAATGGTGCTGAAGCAGAAGACAAAATAATCTCTTCTTTGTAAGAAATCTTGTTATGGTAAGACCAGGGAAATGGTTAAAGAATTTCCAACTCCCATTACAATTTCAAGACTGAAACTGTAGTGTGCACTGAGGATGTGAACAAGAGAGTGAGTTCTGTGACCCTAATGGTGAAGTTTTCCAGGAACTCTTGTACTTATGTTTAATAAATTACTGTAGGTTGTTGAGCAATAGGAAGTGTAACTTTAAAACCCACTTTGTCCAGAAGTTGCCCAATTTAATAGATCCAAAATGACTAAGAGAAAGAAGGATGCATAGGTATGGCCACTTCACAGCACTGTGGGAAAACTTCCGTGTGAAATTCTGGCCCAACAGAAGTCAATGGGAGTTCTAATGTTGATTTCAATGAGGCCAGCACTCCACTCTACAACTTTTTCTTGCCATCGCTGCCACATTCTGGCTAAGACTTGTGTATCCTCTAGTTGGTTGGTTATCTGATTTGCCTCGTTCTCTACGCTGACCCTTTTGTTTTTTCTCATCCACTTCTTACACCTTGTCTTTTTAGCTCTTTGAAGCAAGAATTGTCATTAGAGTCAGTCAGTAACTGGTTTTTCCATGTCATGAGAAATTCCACAGTTTTGAAATTTTCTCCATTCCAAAGCAAAATGAAAACAAACCAGCCAAAATTCTGAAACATCCTTTGAAATGAAATTCAGAAGAAAAAATAAAACTGGGGCTGATTGACATATTTTGTGTAAGTAAAACTGAAACATTTCATGCTGACTTTGCCTGTTAACATTTTTCTAAATGCTTTTTCAAAATGAGAAATACGTTGACTTCTGTTTCAAACTGCAAACACAAATGTCATTCAGCAGACATCAAAATGGTAAGCTTCAACCCTTCCAAAAGACTCGTTTTTAAAGAGGAGGAAAAACAAAAAAAAAGAACTTTCATCAAAATCCATGTTTAGTAAATCAGGTTGTTGTCTATAAAAATGACATTTTTCATGCAAAATATTTTGACACAATATTTCTAACCAGCAATAACTGTCATTTCTCCTGTGTCTGTGCAACGAATAGCATGCTGGGATCCACGTTGCTGTAGCTCTAAGTTCTACTATAAAATAGGTGTTAATAACTTTTTTTATTATCCTGTTGCTGTTCTCCCTTACACACTGTTATAGGGCTCAGGTTTCATTGCTTCTGGGGGAAAGGCCTTTTGCTACCTCTGTTTTTATTGGTCCTCTAATGTTAACATCAATGGAGATCAAAGAACAATCATCTTTCCTGACTGTTCTTTCTTTTACAATTGATGGGCCCCTAAATGTGGGAACGGGTGACTCAGAGATAGGAAGACAGTTGGTCTAGTGGCTCCTCTCCCCATCAGACAAGTAGGGACTTATTATTGTCTGTGCTACAGTAGCAATCAGGGGCTCTAAACAAGACTGGGATCCCCCCAAAGTGCTAGGTGCTGTATATGCACATATTAGGCCACAATCCCTGCCCTAGAGGGTTTACAATCTAAATAGACAAGAGGCAAAAAGTATTATTCTTACTCCTGTTTTTACAGACAGAGAACTGAATCATGGAGGCCTGATTCAGGAAAGCTCTGAACTGATGAATTAGGGCATAGAACTAGGTGACCTCCTGAGAGCCCTTGCAACCCTAATTGTCTATGACTTGAAGAAGATTGATTGGGGTTCTCACTGGGATCCCTAGTGCCCCAGTCTCTGCCATGGCTGCCAGAACAGCTCTGCAGAGCTTACAAGCCACTGAAACCAGAGTGGTTTCATGTTTTAGCCAAGTCCACAAACCACATTGGCTGGGCTACCCAATTTCAAGGACCCAGGTCAATGCAGTTCACTTAAGCTTCCATTATTTCCAGCTTCTACTTGCTTCTCCCAGGGTCTAGAGAGGTGGGCTCAGCTCCTCAAAGGTCTTGAAGCACCTAATTCCCCTGAAATCAATGGGACATAGGTGCTAACTAAGTACCTTTGAGAATCTGGGCCATGCCCGCTCATGAACCTGCAGGTGGAGTTTCATTGGGAAGGGTCCTAAGCGTATCTCAGAGGGAAGTCATGCCACACATAGCTTTATCCTACCCTCATGTCTGAGTCATTGCCCAGGGAACAACTAATACAAAGAGGAAAGAATTCAGAGGCACTGCCCTTCCTTTTCATTCTGCTCTGAGCAAACATGAGTCCAGACACCACATGGGGGATTCCACCAGTTGCTTAAGTCTCTTTTGGCCACGCCAACGTTGTTGGCATACTGCTGTGCTGTGTGTTTGAAAGGACAGATATACTATCACAGGAGTGGGCGATCACAGACTAGGTGATCATATTGATCCCTTCTGATCAGGGGCGTCGCTGGCTGGGGGAGGGACCCGGCGCATGGGCCTAGGCCCCCCCCGGCCTGCAGGCCCCGCCCCCTGGCTGGGGACAGGGCCAGGCGCCACCGCCAGGCCCCACATCCCTGGTGGGGGATGGGGCCGCTGCAGCTGTGGGCAGCCAGGCCCCAGATCCCCGGCCAGGGACGGGGCCGCCATGGCCGCCGGTGGCTGGGCCACGGATCTCCAGCCCCATTAGGCTGGAGATCCAGGGCTCTGGTGCTGTGATTTGGGGCACATGCCCCGGAGTGCCCAGCGCCAGTGACGCCCCTGCTTCTGATCTTAGAGTCCATAAGTCTATGAATCGAAGGCTTTGGATTTCAGATGGCCAAGCTGCAGCTCCCATTGATTCCACACAATGGCTTCTGTTTCTAGTGAGCTAACGAGAACAGCTAGTGCAAGTATGTCTGCTTGAGTTTCCATTCATACCCATGTACAATGCTTCTGTTCAACCTAGAGGGGCCTTCAGGCTGACTGCACGGTACCAGCTCACAACAGCACAGTCACAATAGCACTACTTATCCCTTAGCCAGCATTTTTCACCCAAGGGTCTTAAGGTGATTTATAGCGGTGGGGCAGTAGCAATTATCTCCAGACTACTGATGGGGAAACTGAGGCACAGTGAGGCAAAGTGATTGCCCAAATCCACACAATGAATCAGTGGCAGAGCCAGGGGAAAAAAAACCCTGACTCCCCCACCGACCCGCACGGTTGAGCATCCTATCTGCTGGATCATACTGCCACTCCTAATCCCCAGAGCCCGGAATGAAGAGATTGACACTTGGGAAGGTATACCCAGAGCCCTATGTTACAGTGACAAGTCAAAACTGAATGCAGCATCAACAAGGTCGTCCCCCCCCCCCGCCGCTCTTCAGGACTTTTTTCACACGTTTCCCAAGTAGAGTGTGAGATCAAAGAGACTAACAAAACAGAGCAGGAATGTACCTCTTTGATCACACCTACAACAATCCCCAGTCATTAGTCACATAAGCATATGGAAATAGCAAACCCACATCCTTTGCAAAATCTGGAAAAAAGATCAGAGTGACAGAGAAAAACAAATTGCTTCACCTTCTCTGGCTCATCCCACTTTTGGGTTGCTGGGATCATGATTCAGAATTCTGGGGTTAGAGACCTTTCACATACCACCAGAGCCAGGGGTTATCCAATGGAAATTAACAGGCAACAGATCTAAAACAAAAGGAAGCGCTTCTTCACACAGTGCAGTAAAGCTGTGGAATTCATTGCTGGGGGTGTGGGGTGTTTTGAAGATCCAAAGCATAACTAGGTTGAAAAAGAAATTAGGTAAGTGCATGGAGGACAGGTCCATCAATGGCTGTTAGCTGAGATGGGCACAACCTCATGGCTTGAGCTTTTCTCCCCTAAGCAGGGGGCTGATCATTCAGTAACTGCCCTGTCTTGATCATTCACTCTGAAACATCTCTCTCTAGCCACTGTCAGAAGACAGGATACCAGGCTTGATAGACTAATTGTCCGACCCAATAGAGCCATTCTTCTGTTCTCATAAAGCTCCTGATTGCTAGAGAAGAAGCCATGCTGCTGAATTCAGCAACCAACAAGGAATTCAGATATCTGGATTCAATTTCATCCTTGGAACACAGGAAACCACTATGCAATCATGATCCAGGAACATGTGTTAGTTAGATCTCACAATACTTCTCTGATAACTTCCTGAGCTGCGTTAGCCCTGCTGTACCAATGCGGAAACTAGGCAAAGAGAAAGGAAGTGCCTTGCAATAGGCCACAGAGTACAGTGAGCAACAAAAATAGAAGAAGCTAAAAGTCCTGAGTCCCTGCCCCTTTTCTAACCTTTCACTATCATAGATTTTGTGTAGTTTTTAATAATAATAAATTGAGGGTTGGGGGTGCAGAGCTGATGGGCACTGTGAATAAAAGTGTCCTTTCCAGATGATACTTTTGTTCCTCCTCTGGTTCTATAGGTACCTTCCCTTGCCAGACCTTCACCTGCTCCCCTTTCTTAGCCTGTTACCATATCTGTCTCTGTCATGGACTAACATTTACTGCGTGAGCTTTCGTGGGAGAAAATCCCACTTCATCAGATGCTTTGAAGGTTGGGAAACTTACAGAACAGGAGGAAATAAATGCAACCAAATTTGCAAATAAATTCAATCTCATGATCTAGTATTCATCTGTCTGATAAACAGCAAGTAGTAAACCATCAATGGAGTGATCAGGAAGATTAAAATGCTTACCCACTGGTTTTCAAATGTTGTAATTTCTGATGTCAGCTTTGTGCCCATTTATTCTTTTGCATGCCAACTGTCCTGTTTCTCCAATATATAAGGCAGAGGGGCATTTCTTGCACATGATGGTTTAAATCACATTGGTGGATGAGCAGGTGAAGGAGCCATATGCCCCACTGCCTTATATATTGGACAAACAGGATAGCCTCTGTGTAAAAGAATAAATTAGCTCAAATCTGACATGAGAAATCACAACACTTTAAAACCAGAGGGTCAGCATTTCAATCATCCTGATCGCTCTATTAATGATTTGCTAATTGCTTTCCTCAGACAGATGAATACCAGATCAAGGCTTCATAAAGAAGCTGCTGAAATTGACTTTGTTTGCAAATTCAGTTGCACAGCTCTAGGACTTAATAGGGACATTGGCTTTTTCTCTCATTACAACAGGTGATTTGACCTCACCTCCCTCTGTATGATGTTCCCCACTGTTTGAATCTTTACAACGGTTTTGAGTTGCTGTTACAGCATGACCTGTTCCCATGACTTACACTTCCTGGCATTTATTTCCTCCCATTCTTTAAGTTCGCTCATCTTCAAAGCACCTGATGAAGTGGGATTTTCTCCCATGAAGGCTCATGCAATAAATATATTTGTTTGTCTTTAAGTGCCACAGGACTCCTGGTATGTTTTACTAAACTAGACTATCATGGCTGCCCCATTGGATCTTGTCTCTGTCATAGAGACTACTACTGGAATTTCAGCAGACTAGTGACAGCCCCCATCCCTGATGCTAGAGACCGTGCTTTCAGCAGAAACTATGCTGGGGTCTCGCTTTGCAAGCACACGTCTCAGGTTTGCTCAGTGCCACACATTAGTTAGAGGCTCTTGACTCTCCCTCCTTTGCCTTAATCCAGTCTGTTTCTTCATCTTCCTGCTGGGAGCCCCTCATTATGCTCCACTCCTTGCTATCGCCTGGGATGTCCACCTCAGGTCACAGCAGCCTTTTGATTAGAAATAGGCTGCAGACACACAATTTGAATCCAGATTTTGAAATTCTCAAAGTTGAGAAGGAGCTGAGAGAATCTTCAGATTGGAGGCAGGAGCAGGGTTGTCCAGGGTCATCTGGCTCACAAAAGATGCTGTCCCTGCATGGCACCACCCTGTACTTAGGCAAGTTGACCTACAAGGGTCTCTTAATTCTATGTGGGACCCACCCTGCACTGATAAGCAAACTGGTGCCCTGAGGGGACCCAAAGAGGAGGGTCTAGCTGAAGCACTGGTTGTTTCTTCCCTTCTACCACCATCTGTGCTACAGAAATGGAGTTGGGGGAGTTTTCCTACCTGCAGGAAGCCTTCCCTCAAGGTAGGAGGTAGCTGTATCATTGCACATTCCCAGAAACAGAAATCAGTAAGCACCCATACACAGCTGGTTAGGAGGCCAAACAGGTGTGAGCTGAGTTCTAACCTTAGACCCACATGCTGGTTGCAGTCTCCCCCTCCCAGGGAGCTGCAGGTCTCTGTTTTATTCATGGCTACTTCTCTGGAACTTGCTTTATTTAGGCTTCCTTTATTTTCTTTGACCCATTGCAGGAGGATGATGCAGGAATCCTTCCTACCACCTGGCTAGTGCAAGCAACATTTCATCAGAGTAACTATATGGACTTATAAAAATGGAAAGGCAGAGGAGAGAGCCTGGAGAGCCACATGGGAGCCCTAGTAACTTGTATGTAGGGCCACTAGGCAAATCAGTTATACCCACATGTGTAAATTGAGGCCGTAAAGGGATCCAGGAGAGGTCATGAGGCAGGAGACACAGATTTTATTTCTGGCTTTGCTGCTGGGTGACCTCATGCAAGTTACTATATGGCTTTGTGCCTCAGTTTCCCTGACTGTAAAATACAGTTGATTATATATCACTCCTGATGAGAGGTGCTTCATAAAAGGCAGCTATTAATTATTATTCATCCCAGCTCTGCTATGAACTTCTGTGGGGCCGTTATTTTACCTCCATGTTTCCCTTCCCACCCTTTGTTTAGTAGCTGTTTAGATTGTAAACTTATCAGCTCATGGACTCTCTCTCACTGTGGCCCTGATCCTGACAGCTTGGACAGTTGTGGCCGGGGGGGGGGGAGCAAGAACAGGCCCTGTATTCTAGCCCTGGTGGGACCAGCTTCCTCTAGTCACTTGTAATACAAACAAGAGCTTTGCCTGGACTCGTGCACTGTGATTCAGCTCAATCCACTTGATTTCAAACATCCCATCACACATGCTAGCTTAACTTCAGTCCTTATACGGCCCTCATTACCCCAGCATCTGGAAGCCTTCCAACAACCCCATTACAAGCACAGAATGAGACTGAAGAGTATGTCTACACCACAATAAAAGACTCCAGCACAGCTGTAGCTGGCCCATGGAGAAGTCTCAGAGCCCAGGCGGCAACTTGACCCTGAACAACTACATGGCTGTGTTTAGCCCTGCAGCCTGAACCCAAGTCAATCTGGCACTCAGCACTGTAGGTTTAGGGTAGATGTATCTTAAGTCACTTGTCCAGGGAGCCTGAGGCAGACCAAGATGCTGCCTAAGTACCCAGGGCCTAACTACTGGACCATCCTTCCTCCCTTCTTGCTCAGTTACACTTGTTTAAACCCAGAGCAGCTCTGTTGCAGTCACTGCAGCCACTATAGTTTTTTTTTCTTTTTTTCCTTAAACACAAGCCAGCATCCATTATGATGCCTAGATTCTTCTAGGCCCCAACTCTGCACACCTCATTTCTTGCACCTGAGCTGACAGCTGGGGCATGACATGGACCTTTCCAAATGGGGCATTAGCCAGATGCCAAATGCATTTCTCACCTATTATCTATCTCATCAGTCAGAAATGACACTGCAGCCAGTCCAGTCCTCTCATCTCTCATCTGATGGAGTGATGCTTCTTGTCACTGCTCCCAACACCTCTTTTAGCAGCCCAAGGGAGAGAAAACCACCCCCTTCCATAACAAACAAGGAGTCTGGTGGAATATTTAAAGACTAACAAATTTATCTATCACATGAGTTTTCATGGGAGATACTCCCACTTCATCAATGCTTGAAGATGGGGAACTTGCACCTTCAAGCATCTGATAGAGTGGCATTCTCTCTCACCCATGCAATAGATACATAAATGTGTTAGTCTTTAAAAGTGCCACCAGACTCCTTGTTTGTTTTGCTGGACTAGACTAACACAGCTGCCCCTTTGGAACTTGGCCTCCACCTTCATGTTACACTGCACATTTCATATAGGAGGCCTGGTCTCATCAGGCTCCCCGTAGAAACTAGCAAGAGTAGGGCAGAACCTGTGAGATTCTGCTTCAGTTGCTCTTTGCACAGAATCATTGCTAATGAGCTCTCTTGCCATTTAAGAGGCTCTAGCACACTGCCCACAGGCTCCCTTCACTGGAGCATCAGCCTCACTGCCTGTTATTGACTGATAACATACACAAAGAGAAAGTAGGGCAGCCTTCAGCTGGGAGGGGAATACAAAGTACTGTCAAGCACCAAGCTGGGTGCAGGGATCCCTTTCTACTGCCTCTGAGGTCTGTTTCTTTGCCGTGAGCTTATTGCTGGGACTATAAAAGGGAGATGTGCCCAGGGTATTTAAAAATAGGGTAAAATTAATGGAGCCTTTTGGGGGAGGACAGTGGGTGCCAGTGCACGTTCACCACATCACCATGTCAGGATGAGGGTTAATATGGATTAACCAGGTACCTAAGTACCACCATTAACATCAGCAGGACTGCTTAGGGTCAGACAACTGGTTAACCATACATGCTTGATTATGCTGGCCAGAACAAGGCCCACTCCTGTACCTATTAGCATAAGAAACCCATTGACTCCCATTGAAGCACAAGCAACCTGCCCAAGTGCATGGGTTATGTGCAGCACTGTAACTTGAGGAGCATCAGCAATCACCTAGCCCTTCCTTTTCCTGGTGTTGAGGTGATTCTCTGGCCCTTCCTCCTGGCCTACAGTAACTAAGGAGGAACAACTGGCCAGCTACAGCAGCTAATCTTTGCCCAGCCTTGTTTGTGTCCAATTTCCTTGAGTTCACTCAGCAAAAGCAAACTGGAGCCTGATGGCTGGGACCAATCATACCATCATTTGCAACAGAGTGGCACGGTTGCACAAGGCCTCCCCAGTGGCATGGCAGCTCTGGTTTGTAATTGTGCAGAGTGACAGATTGTTATCAACATCTCCCCCCAATGGCACGCTGCTTTGCTCAAAAAGTCATGTCACTGCCATCAGAATTCCTAGGAAGCCAAAGGCTGATTTTGCCCATGAGAAAAGTCAGTTGTGAGAAATCAGGCTGATTTCTGTGCTGTTTTAACAATGGGATCTAAAGAGACCCCCAGCTACAAACCCCACCCCCATGTGAGCACTGAATGTCACAGCTGGGACCCACCTATGCTGATTTCATCTGCCATCAAGAATTAACCTTCAACTTAATGACATTCATTAAGGGCTGGTCTAGTGGTAGATTATGCAATGTCATCTTTTCCTGAGCCTGACCTGACCCTGCACTACAGTATATACTAGGGCAGTGAATGGGCATGGCTATCTGGAGACAAAAATCCCAGATGCAGGTAGCTCTTAACAACAAGCTGTAGTCAAAGGCACAACCAAGGAGCTGCCTTCATTCAGTGGTGGAGTCTCCATCCCTTGGAGCTTTAAAATCCAGACTGGATGAAGTACAAGGGGAAGTGGGTGGGTAACTTCCGTTATGGCAGTCCTGGGTTCATATCTCACCAGACCCTAAGAAGGGTGAAACTCTCACCCTTCCTTTGGTGCCTGCCTTGGCAGTGAGGGGTAAGGCTGGCTTGTCATTGCTCTAAATGGACAGATCACCTCCTGAAAAACCTGCTCTAGCCCAAGCAGAACTTGGCCCTTCACTTGCAGCTACACCAAGGCCTTCGGGCTCATAGGCAGCCTTCCACCAGCACTTAATTCACTAAGGGTATTTATATTGCAAATGGCCATGTGCTGCCTAGCTCAGCAACACAGCCACATGCTCATTCTCAGTATGTTAGCATGCTACAAATGACCAAGTAGAGACAGTGGTGGCTCAAGCTACTTGCCTGAGTACAACCCCACCTAAACTCCCTGCAACTCTGCTAGTTTTAGTGTACTAGCAAAACAGAGCAGGCCCATGCCTGTTGACCCAAGCAGGGAAGCACCCTCTCAGTTGCAATCTAGGAAGCACCTTTTCAGCTGTCAGCAGAGTTAGTGAAAAAAAGTAGCTCCACTTTTTGAGACACCTGTATGGAAACTCTGCTCCTCCTTTTCAGTTAGTATTCAGAAATCCCACATGCAATGTGTGGCTGAGGAAGAAGAGATACATGCTGCCTGGCTGCATTTAAGGTCAGAAGGAGCCACTGTGCTCATTGTCTGTCTAATTAATACCAGCCAAATAGCCTCAACTGTTTACTGAGTGCTTGGCACAAGGGGGTCCTGCCTGCTATATAAATAGCTGAGGATACAGTTCAGCCAGCCAGTCTTCTATAACTCTTCACGGCCTTGTAAGCCAACAAGTCAGCTCTCTGATCAAGGCCTATAAAACACCCATATTTGTAATTAGTGTACCTCTCAGTCTGGCTCTGCTAGCTGGGGGAAAAACTCAAAGGGAAGAAAGAAAGCCAGGCCATATTCACAGAGTTACCCCACCCCCTAAGATTTTTTTCAACATGCTTTTGGACAGGTATCAAACAGTACAGACCTCATGTGTGCAGACCTACTACAGTACTTCAACTCTGCCTTGCAGAGAAAGGATTAAACTGATGGTTGAAAAGCTAGTTATTATTTATGCACAAACATGACCTGAGGGTAGTTGTGTCTCAGCCTTACCCCTTCAGCTCTCAGCTAAGGCACAGACAATGGCATATGACAAAGAAGAGCAGCAAGACTCTCAATGCAGTTGACAGGGGCCACCAAAAGAAGTGAAAAAAAAATGTTACTACAGTTCTGGATTGAATGGTTGTCAAACTGCAAAAAAAAAAAAACAAAAACACTCCATTGGGAAGTTCCTGAACTAGCTAACTACTCACCCACCTTAATTGTAGATAAATATGTAGTTAAATCACTGTTGCTTGCAGTGTTGTTGGATCTGTGCAAGTCCCAAAGCATGAGAGAGAAAAGGTGGGCGAGATCATCTCTTTTCTTAGGCAAACTATTGTTTCAACTGATCAAATAAAAGATGTTGTTACTCTCCAGGTCTACACACTTAAATAGGAGCACAGAGTCAGATTTTCTTTCTACTAGTAACATGGATTGGTCTTTGCTCTGAAGTCACTGCAAGGTATGATTGGGGCAGGGTGTGACAAAAAAAACCCCCACAGGATTTATTTGGTGTATTTCAATTTATTAACTTTTTAAGCAGGGTCATGAATGCACAAAATATGGAATCAGATCTTGACTTCTTTAGTTGGGTAGAAGTAGTGAGAGATTTTGATCACATTCCTTTGTGGATCACAGGAGAGTTACACAAACAGTTTTGGATAAGAAACTGCAGTCTCATACCTTAATTCAGCATTTGCTCCTCCCTCCCCTCCCAACTATTTATTTTTCCACACAGATCTACACTCCTCTCAGCCAGACCCCTGAAGTAAAAATGACAGCTTTGCAGGAAAACAGCAGGGAAGAATCACTCAAACACTCCAGTGGGTAGGGGCTACTCCAATCAACGTCTTTAAGCATTCAGAAATAGCTTTCTGGAAATACAACTAGCCTTGCTCTTGACTCCACTGCTTACTCTAATCCTCTCCCTCCTCTTCCCCCTCACCTCAGTTCCACTATACAGCTATACCTCTCATCCTCCACCCTTTCAATGCCTTACCATCTTCACTCTTCTTTCCTCTTAGCCAATCACCTCTCACCTAAACACACACCAATGCCCCCTGAAAAATTGTTGAACTAGCATGATAGGGCAATATTGCTCTGCTCACCTAATAGCTTATGCTGGAGCCCCGGTTTGAGACCTTCCTCCTTCATAGGGTTTGAAGCCTGCATTCTAGCTTGAGGTCAAATGTCTACACTGCAATTTTTAGTCTTGACCCCCTACTCTGATCCTGGCCAACCACTGACGTGCCCAAGGCCTGCTAATACAGTATTGAGGTATCCACTGTTTTCACTCCTGCACTTGATTCTCCACAATGAATAGTAATCTGAGTTTATAGCTTCTGACCTCACCCTCACAGTTGAGATGATACATCTGCACAGGCCATCTGCCTCTAGTCTGCAGCCAGATGTGTCCACACCATAAAACAACAGGCATTGGAATTGAGTCTCAGTGGCTCTCTGGCTCTGACCCAGCCCCTCAAAAGGTCCTAGGATCAAGGCCTGATTGCTTGCTGACCCAAGTCAGCCTACTCCAGGGGTCTCAAACTCAAATCACCACGAGGGCCGCATGAGGATCAGCATGGTAGCCCACGGGCCGCACCACTGAGACCTTGCCATGCAATGATATTGCAAGTATCAATGATTGTGTTGTTGCAGGAAATAGCTTTAGGGGCTGCATGCAGCCCGCGTGTTTGAGACCCCTGGCCTATTCCATATGTGGATGGAAGGGGGGCTTTGGCTCACACAAGTCAGAGCCCTGGCTCAGTGTGCAACTGTGCACTGTTGACCAACCTTCATGCCTGTAGTCGGTGTACCAAATTCTGCTCTCAGTTATGCTGGTGTCACTCATATGGCTGCCATCAGAAGAGATTAAACTGGGCACCTCCAGAACTAAAAGCATAAAATCAGCACAGTTTAGGCTTAATGGCCCAGCCTTTATTGAGCTAGGGACCATAGCCAACTTGTATCCTGTACTGACAGGCACAGCTTGAGACATGAACACACATTATCACCTACTGCTGCCAATAACTCATGGGCAGTATTCCCTCTAATTTTTCATAGGCTGTGTGCATAAAAAATTTCTTTTGTGCAAATTTTTGGAACAAGTGTCCACATTTGTGCACACTCCAGTAAGTGTGATCAAACTTGTGAGTGCAATGAAGTGTATGATACAAATAATCTCTACATTTTAATTTTATAAATTACAAAACCTTATTTGAAACATGCTACTTGAAATCACCTTCTTAAAGTAGCACAAAAAAATTAGCACTGTTGAATTTTTTTCTGCATGCTTTATTTTGTTGTGTGTGCAGGTTGGAGGGAACATAGCTCATGGGTGCAACCAATGATGCATTAGACCCCACTTTATGCCCATGACAAATCCATTTTAGATTTCCCTCCTACCCTACATTTCATACAGCTGTCTCTGATCCATGCTTTCTTTTCCAGCAGTCATTCTGTTAAGTAGCATTGGTCATGTAACCCTTAACATTTGAGTACCACTTAGTTTAATCTCCCAAGGGATTGCACCTAACTTCCCAAACTGGCTCTAATCATTCTAAATGCTGACTTCTCACCTAAATCTGGAATCAAAACCCTAAGCTTCTTCAGTTTGCATCTCAAAGTTTAGATTTTAGGAGCCAGCTGTCATGGTAGGCCTGAAAAGGCCAAGCCATCTTTGTAAAATACATGACCTAAATCTAATCTTTGAAGACATGTTACAGGGAAATGCAATCATATGAGTAGGCTAGGGCTTTGATATGTATTTGCATTAGTGTCTTTCTTGATAATATTTACATGTATCCTGTTAGAGCTTAGCAAGGTGAATGAAGTGCTTCCCTATCTGTTACCATTGTTCTATTGGAAGGGATCAAGAGGGAACATTAACATCTAACCAAGTTCCAAAAGGGGCAGTCGTGCTAGTCTAGTAAAGCAAAAAAGCAAGGAGTCTGGTGGCACTTAAAAACTAAGATTTATTTATCGCATGAGCTTTCATGGGAGAATATCCCACTTCAGACACTTTGAAGATGGAGAACTTCAAAGCATCTGATGAAGTGGGATATTCTCCCACAAGCTCATGCAATAAATAAATCTTAGTTTTTAAGTGCCACCAGACTCCTTGCTTTGTTTATGAACATCTAAATGGACCTTTAATGTACCAATGTAAACTGTCAATGGTGCCAATGCAGTTAATTACCTGGGGTGCCCAGCAGGTGAAGGTTTTCCTTCAAAGGACAATAGCATTGCTATGCTCAACTCCAGAAAGTACCTGGGAACTGTCAAAGCCCACATGAAGTATTGAGCTGCAAATGCCCACCTTGCTAGCTACAGCTATAAAAGGATGCTGGGAACAGAATTCCTTTATCTCACACCTGTCCAAGTTTCTCAGGGAAGGTTTGGGCCACAAGATTGAGATCCCAGCCAACACTGGCCTGAAAACTGCCCTGCTAATTCTCATGGGGAGAATTAGAACAAACTCCACACTTGGATTCTTTGGTTTCTATTCCTTAAAACTGGTTTTCTAACAACAAACTGTGAAACAAGGATTTATCTTCTGTGGACTCAATCATTTGTATGTATGATTCACTTTGACCCTTTAACATCTCATGTTTTTTCTTTTTACATTAAACCTTTAGTTTTAGTTACTAAAGGATTGGCTGGCAGCATGGTATTTTGGGTAAGATTCAAACCTATATTGTTCTGGGTACTGTGGCTGACCCTTTGGGGTCACGAAAACCTATTTCTTTAATAGACCTAGTGGCTGTACTGGGCACCAGTGACTGGAATGCAGTAAAGGGAGCTGGGTATACTATATTGTGGCTTCTTGATATCTGTTGTGGGGGGATCAGAAGCATTGTTTGTGACTAGTTGGGGGAGTTTATCTCCAGGTAACCCACCAGTGCTGGGAGAATCTACTCTCCTTTTTGCAGCTTGCCCTGATCTTTGCATATTCAGGTGGTTATCCCAGGAGGCCCAGGTCACACCAGGTTTGCTTTTAAACATGAATGGATACATATAGAGGATCCATTAAGTTAAGCTGCTGCACCATACTTTGGTGTCCTGGATTCTCACTTCATTAGAAGTTATCACCTTTTTCAAATTCAAAAGGGTTTTTGTTTATTTTTGAAAAAATAAAGGCCTCTTCAGTTAATTTTGTGAAGAACTTTGATTTGAATATTATTTAAAATGGAAAAATGCTTACACAGCTGACTTTAAACACAGTGAATGATCTTACTGACAGGACCAGCATGAGGGTTTTTGGCACCCTAGGTCAATTATGACTTTGGCACCCCTCCTCCTCTCCACTACATTCCGTATAGGAAAAAGGTCTAAACTTTAAGTAGAGAAAAAAAATGTCTAATTTGGTGCCCGAGACAACCACCAAGTTTGTGTATATGGTCAGGCTGGCCCTGCTTTACTGACTCCTAACAGAGCCAATAGCGTAGAAAGCTATAACCAACAGTGTGGATGACCAATAGGATGCAGCCTTTAAGTTAGACTACTGTGTTGAAGTATACATTAATATTGGTCATTTCAAATGGAGGGAACTGAAAAAACCTGAGGAATAGACTTGGAACAGTCTTGCATGGGGCAGATGTGGGTGGGGTCTAGATTAAGGATCTTCGATGTGGAGAATACTATCCAAGAGGAATTCTAACCCTACTCGCTTTCCGTATGGCTAAATAGCTGCTAAAAGCTTTTTTTACCGATGCAAAATTGGTTAAGAGTAAAGAAAAAGGTTGAGGAAGAGAACCAAGTCAAAAAGACTTTTACCAATCCATGTCTTACCTCTGACTCTTGTCCAATAATCATTCCCAGTGTATTTTAGTTCTGACAGCAAAAACAATCCATTCATTATAGGATCAAAGTACAGTCACAAGTTTTGAGTGAGCTCTAGCAGCCTGCAGTTTAAGTCTTCAAAGCAATAAAATACATGATGAAAAAGAAAGATCTGAAAAAAAATGTACTTTACTTTTTAAATAATACCTGAATTTTAGTTAAGGGAAAAAGAAAAAGAACAGCTAATCATAACATTACCAAAATCAAAATTAATTTAACCACACAAAATAAATTAAAACATTAAATATTAAACTTTTTCAGTGCAACATATACAGATGACAGAGTAACCATTACTAAAAAAGGTTCATGTTGGCTATTATAATAGACTAAAAATCAGTTAACAATTCAGCTAAAGGTTAGGAGCACTGGCAGAAGGACATTTCCTAGCATGAAAGAGTTTTACTATTGAAGATAGTATCTGTTTCAAATGAGCATGGTCCCTGCAATGGAGGTGGTATTTTTGTCCCATTGCCATAAAATATCAAGACTGAATAAATGTGTTTTTAAAAACCCAAACATGCATTTTTTAATAAGTTTTTGGTAGAAGCATCCAAAACTTGGGAAAATGCAAGTTACACTTTTCAGGCAATTTGTCAGATGAGGGATAGCAGGTGAAAAGCTATGGGGGGGGAGGGGGTGGAATCTTTCACAATAGGAAGAAGCAAGGATGATTTTGAGAAGGCACATGCAGGAGTTGGGTGCTCAACTCCCACTGATGATGTATGGAAACTGGGCACCAAACTGTCCCTTGTGACTTCATAAAAAATCATCCCCACCCCACATTTGATACTGAAGAGCCAGCGACAAGATTTTTTTGCTGCTGTTAAATTATATAGCACCTGATTTTGGGGCTAAATGTGGATTAACCCCTTTGATTTTAAATCTTTTGCCAACAAATGCAGTGTAATCTGCACAATGCTTTTTTGTCCTTACATATGCAGGGTGAAATCTTGGCTTCACTGAGGTCAAGGGCAAGAATAACGGGGTCCGGATTTCAAGAGTCAAATCCACCAAAAGCATTCATGTTGCCAACAGATATTGAACTTTAAAGCTCTCAAGACCCTTCTCTGACAATTCCAGATTGTGTTTAGAACAGAAGGGCCAAATCCCAGTGCCCATGGAATCAACAACTTCCATAGACTGACAGCAAGAATTCAGCCCATATCTTTGTTTTCCTTCTGTCAAAAACCTGCAATGGATTTGATCTTATGGTTCTTCCTCTCCTTGCATTGCAACTCTACATGTAAAGAAAAAAGGTTGAATAATACAGCACAATTTAATCCCTGAACTTGGCAAACTGCAGTTACTTTAAAGCCTACAGCATGACTCAGGGTGGATGATCTAGACTCACATGTATGGAAAGAGCCATGATGGGAAAGAAAAAGAGAATTCAAGTTCTCATTTTTAAGTGTGAACCAAACACCTTTGTTACAAAAAGATCTTTTATCACTACCGTGTCCTTTCCACTCCCTCTTCAATTAGGTTATGGGGATTTTTTGTTTTGAATAAATGCATATGCCATATTTAATGAAGTGTGATTCCACTTTCAGTCAAATATCTAGGTATTTATCATCTTAAATAGATCACCATTTTTAAAAATGGAAGAACCAAAACCAGATCATTAAAGGTCAAATATCTGTGAAGAGTAGACCATAGACTAGATGAGACACACAGGGCAATGTGTATATTCTAATTTCTCTTTAATAAGGTGGCAAATGGAGATGGGGGAGCAAGAATACAGTGTCAGGAAGAATCTGAAACTCTGGGTTGGATCCTCAACTGGTGTAAGTTGGCATAGATCTATTTAAGTATGTTAATTCACACCAGCTAAGGATCTGTCCCCCCAACGTTTTTAGAGGGTCAGTCTAGTGGATGAACAAACATTCCCACTGACTGGTCAACTCAGGAGGTAACTCTGAATTTGTTTATCCATATTTATCTCAGTAACAGAGGGACAGCTGTCCTGGCTGCAGACTTCTATTACCTATGTGTTAGTGCCATCTTAACAGGTGAAAGATCTGAGCAGTAATGTTACAGCTGCATGTTTTACTGCTGCTTTGAGTGAAGAGCAACAGAACGTCATCCACAAATCAATCTGATACAGGCTTTTGAACAAGTTCTTATTAACCTCTTGGAGATGCAGCGAACACTAACGGCAATACATCTTCCTGAGGAGGCACTTCACCAGAAGGTCTGAAGACAACACAGGGTGCTGACAGAACGTACAGGCCCAACCCTTAGCCACAAGAACCATCCCTCTACTCACTTGTGTGGACATGGGTTGCAAGGTCAGGTCCTATGAAAGGAAAGAGGCTTGCAATATAAAGCCTAACTGAGCCCCAATGGACATGTGCATCGAGGCATGACCAGGAGGCCTAAGTAATTTAGGCTGCAAGAAATTTAGTCTTAGTCCCATTTATATATTAAAAAAAAGCAAAAACAGAGGGGGAAAAAGTGACTTATCCTGCAGGGTGCTGAGAACCTGTGTGAAGCAACACAAGATGCTCAGCACCTTGTGGGATTGCACCCTAAATGCATAGCTTCCACATGACTTTTTTTTAAAAAAGCATTCAGGATGCTAAAACTAGTCTCCACTCCTCATGGCTGGAGCATATCCTAAGGTGAAAAGTAGCACTAAAAATCAGATTCATTCAGTGTTTCTTGTGAGCCCTACGTCAGAAGTTAAACCCTGCATTCTAAAAAAAACAATGAAAAAAAATCTGTTTTAAGTTTTATACAGCCCTTGGAATTATGGCCATGGAGCAGTCATCAAAGCAGCTTCAGCATTAAGGACTGAATTTACCACTGACAAATGGTCAGAGCTCCCTGATATCAATAAAATTTATGGCCACTTACACCAGCAGGGAATTTGGCCCCAAGTTTTCTTAAGCACTTGGAAACCAAAAAGCTCCTTCTATAGAAAAGAAAGATTTAAGGGATCTTAGAGATGCAGACAAGTGGCTAAGCTGCAGCAGGACAGTTAAATGGCATGTCTGTCTAGCTATTCTTCAGCCATTTTGGGGCAACAAAGAACAGAGCTTTGACATTTCAACAGATATTAGAGAATTGTGGGTAATTCAGAAGTTACTCCTGGGTTCAGAAAAGTGCTTAAGTAGATGTTTAATAGCTTGGCTGATCTGGGCTGCTTTATGGAATTAGAGCATTAGATGGGTTGGATTTTTCCTTCGACAGATTCCTAGAACCAGTGGTGGAGTCACAAATACTGTAGCTCAAATTGATGAAATCCCATCCTGTTCTGTCTCATCCTCAAGACACAGTGCGTGCAGCTTCCTGGTCAAAGAGTCATAATCAATACCTGAGGCACAGATGATGTTAGTTCAAAATTAATTTTTCAAATCTGCTTTACAAATAAATCATAGAATTAAATGGAACTGGGAAATAATCCTGTGAAGAGACTGACCCTCACCTAACAAGATGGCTTTCATCAATCTGCCGCCATAAGAAATCAAGGGGAGTGGGCTTAATAGGTGCAGGATCAGATCCATTGTAAGAGACTGTCAGACTCAAGTGTCAAGGTTCAACAAAAGGTTAAAACAAAATGATCTCCCTCCATTAAGACTGACCAAACATGACTTGTGTGTAAGAAGCAGTCTCAAGGAGGAGTTTGAAAAATGAACAAGGCAATTGTTTCCCTATGTAAGAAAATTGAGAAACAAAAAAAGTTACTTCTGTTTTCCCTACTATGGATCTGGTTTTGCATTCCAGGTATTACTCCCCGAACATTATGCTTCTAAAAAAGAAGAATGGTGAAATTGCACTCTGAAGTCATCAGGACAAACCTAGGGCCAGATTTCTGACAGGTGCAAGAGGGGGAACTTCACTGATTTCAGAAGGAGTAGGCCTCCTGAGACCCATAGTAGTGAATGTAGCTCTAGGACTATAGTTTGCCACGCACATCTAGAAATGAACTTCAGACTAACTTTTAGATTATTTCATAGGTGGGATGGTCAGTTTGTTATCAAACTGCACCACGTACCATGTGTGTTTGTATTCTGACTCCAAGATAGGATCACACCCCACTTTAACATTTACTCACAAGTTACAATCCAGGCTCCAGTAGTAGTCCCTTGACTTAACAGATCAGATTTCTATTTCACCCCCCAGTTAAGCCAGGAGTAACAAATGGTGTTACACCAGAGGTAAGCAAGATCAGAATAAGACACCTCTATTAGCTTCTTCATAGTCAAATGACATCCACTCCTATGGGGAAGCATTTGCTAAATTAGGCCATGTGTCTCCTGCTGGCATAGCAGTGCAACTCCAAATTTTCCCCAAACGCTCCCTAGCGAGTGCAAAAAAAAACCAGGGAAGCCACTTGTCTAAAACACTGGCCTCATTACAGACACCTGAAAAACTAAAAAGTTTTGGATTGGTCACTAGCTTTCCATCATTCCAATTGCAGCCACTTTGTTATTGTCATCGCCTCTGCCCCATTTTTCCTGCTTTCCAAGAACACCAAAGACATTCAATGTCCCTCACCTCCAGAACAGTTTTCTGTCTCAGTGACTTGTAATGTTTCCTGCCGTCAGATTTAACATGCCAAGGACTGAGGAGCTATACCACATTTCCCTTACACTGGTTTGAGTGTTCCTGTCCCATAAAGACCTGCTCCCCTCCACCCCCAAATCTTCTGACGAAGAGAAATTGATCAAAAAGGGAAATTCTAGTCTTGATCAGTCCTTCTCATGCTGTATTCCCCCACAGATTTCATCTGACAAGGTGAATGTCCAAATGGCAGCAGCACAAAGGAAATCACAGTCAGGCAAACAGATGTTCCTTTGAAATTGTTGCTTTCTCTCTTTTGAAACAGACACCTGACCATGCCTCCCAACGAGTCAAATATGTAACAAATGCCTGAACCAAAGACCCAGCCTTCAGGTACAATCCTCAACGTCTCAAAAGCAGGACAGCTACCGACGACAGTTCTAGTGATACGTCTCCAACCTGAACTGGACACACTCCTTTTCCATCACCGGTGTCAAACCCCACCCCCAACACATCACTGTCACATCTAGTAAACATGAAGCTGACCCATGTGCAGCTTGTGCCAATCTCTGAAGTCTTGTAAAAAAAAACAAAACAAAACACCAGAGTCTAAGATCCCATGGTTGTTGACGTAGCCTGCTAGTTAACTTCATTGCTTCACATTGCATAGCTCCATGTAGATGGTTTGGCAAGTTTCTGAAAGATCAGCATAGTATACAGGATGCATATGAAGAGTCAAGATAATACAGAGCATGCTTGCTGCTATTCTCCAGAGCATCATTGCATGTGGAAAAATGTTCTTCTCTGGAATGGCGTAGGCCTCTTTTGTTGTACTGTAGCGGTACCATCTAGCCATGGTGATTAACGTATTGGTTGGATCCAATTCTCCTTCAGACCACTGCAGAATAAAAAACCATGAGAGCAATTTAACCCACTTCAGGCGGAGCAAATGACAGTAATTCGGCTCTAATCTAGCAGCAGAAAGTGAATGGAGTCTTAGGAATGGCCACACTGGATCAGATTAAAGGTTCATCTAACCCAGTCACCTTTCTGACGGGAACAAAGCATTATTGAGTAAGCACCCCCAGTCATCCAATTCCAGCCTCTGGCACCACCTGGAGCATCAGGCTGTGTCTTGGATCACATTGGGCAACAGCCATTGATGGACCTATCCTCCTTGATTCAACACATGGGGAATTTGATTACCAGAGGGGTCTCTGACTTAGAATTTTTGATGCCCAACTTATGGCATTTAAGAACAGTCATTTTCAGAGGGACTCAGTACTTTGGGGGAGGGGGAGGGGGGAGGAAATCTGGCCACTTCATGTATGTGTGCGAGTGTAAGCATGACTCTCCACCCACCATATTTGACTATTTAGGGTGGAAAGTGGATAGTTCGCTTTACCTTGTTGTTTATTTGGAAATGTTCACATTTAAATGATGTTGCTATTAGGGCTTTAATGGACAAGGACTTCCCAACTCTTCGTGGAAGTATCAAGTGCTCTCTCCTTTAATGTTTGAGGAGCACACCACCACCACCCCTACAATCTGCACCATCAGATATAGCCACAAACAGCTCTGGCAGCCATGGGAAATAAAAGCACCTTATCTGCCATTATAAATAGATCTGATAATCTAAAAGCAAAAACCTTAATAGAAGTACAAACTTTCTACACAATTCTCAGCACCCCTTTGTGAGTGCAATGAATAAATTCAGGCTGACTAAGAATTAGAGCAGAGGCACAAATTAAAGAAAAAGTAGGAAAGATTCAGAGTAACTCTGGCTTCTGCCTAGATGGTATGTCATATCACCTTGAATTTATTGCTAATTGTTGGGGAGGAGGGACTGAATTGTATCAAAAGCACAGAGGCTGTGTTTCCAGAGATGCTAGAAAATGTGAAGTGATTTATTCCAGGGTCATTGGAAATTACTTGCAATCAATACATGCTGAGTGCCACAAAGAGGACTCATTTACATACAAATACAGAGTTCCTAACTAGGTAGAAAGGGTGATAAATCAACTTTAAACAGTATAAAATTCACTCTCAAAAGATGCTTTACTGTAAGTGCAGGTAGTCTGTAAAAAGGGAGACACTGGAAATAAATTGCATATTTAAGTGGAGATTCAGAGGCTGTTCTCTACCACTGCTCATTTGAAAGTCTTCCTTTGCTTAAGTAAACTTCACTGCTTTATTAGATTATATTAAGGAAGACATTACTTCTCACCTCTTTATGCTCTTCACTTTTTCTATGTCTCTCAGCATGGGGTCTAAAGCAGCAACAGTTGCCTACATGAGCAGACCCACTGGGGCCTGATTCAGTGTTTCACCACCAGCAGTTCATATCAAATCAGTTTGATCCTTTGATAAATAAAAATCTTGATCTTGCATTAAGATAGTGAAATAGCTGCATTTAGCTGATGTGGCCTAATGGATAGGGCACTGAACTAGGATTCAGGGAATCTTTGTTTAAATCCCAGATCTGCCGCTGGTTTAATGAGTGACCTTAGCAATCACATCTCTGTAACTCAGTTTCCCGACTATAAAATGGAGATAATGCTAATGACCTCCTTTGTAAAAGTAGCCTGAAGATCTATGTATGAAAACTAGTGTAAGAGCTTGATATTGTCATCCTGCATCTCAAATACCAACAAAATTCACTCAAGAAGTGTAGTTACATGGCAGTTCTGACCTCCCTTCCCAAAGCAGAAATGCAATAAAAAGTATCATTTTACTTGCATGTAAAAGGTTGGTCTCAGATCACTCTAAAGAGACAGAGAGCACCATTCTAACAGATGAAGCATACTAATGCTCACATTGCCTTATGGGAGCCCATAAAAAAAAAAAAAAAAAAAAGACCCCCATTGATCCTTCTCCCATAACTGTCTGCTGGTATGCATGTTACAGGCTGTAGGCACAGTTTGACGTGTGTCATTAGACATGGGTGGGGCCTCATTTCTTGGGGGACTGGCCTATTTGGAAAACTGGGATGTGGGCAGGCACAGGCCCACCCACTGCTAAATCCCCTCCCCCAGCCTAGGGGGAAGTGGCACTAGGCCCAGGACCAACTGAAGGCAAGGACAACTAATGAAAAACAGGGATGGGCGTGAGGGTCAGAGGTGTAGGATGTGGGATTCTGAGGGGGAAACCAAGCAGAGGATCTCAGATGGTGCCCACTGCCCCTGGAAGGTGTCGAGGGAGCCAGTGGACGCTGACAAGAGGAACTCTGCCCAGATACATGAACGGATGAGGGACCGGAAATAGGCCCCAGACGCAGGCCCCTACCTCAGCCAACCTCCTCCTCCCTGGTCTTGTAGATGGCGAGCTTGGTGTACGCCAGGAGGAGGTTAGCAAGGAGGTCTCGCAACTTTGTGGGGCCATGGATGGGGAGTGAATACAAAAATATGTGCGGGGAGAAGTGCAGCCAGAACCTCAATAAGAGGTTCTGGAGGAGCTGGAAGAGGGGCTACAACCTGGTGCACTCTAGGTATGTGTGCGCCAGGGTCTCCCTCTTGCCACAGAAGGGGCAGGTGTCTGGGTACAGGGCAAACTGCACCAACTGATGTCCTCGGTGGGCCATGTGGTGAGGGTGGAGTACAGGCTGGCCCACCGGGGGTCTGCGCCCTCCATGGATGGTATCAAGTCCCACCATCTGGTGTTGGGGTGGGACACAAGGGCGAGGAAGTGTATGGTATGGAGCACTAACGCATACAGATATTCATGGGGTGCAGTTCGAAAGGGGGCTGGCTGCAGGTTTAGCAGCCGGCTCAGGGCATGGGCTTGCAAGGCCGGAGCCCAATTAAAATCTCCGGAGGGCCAAGACTGAGAGGGGGCAGGGAGTACCCTCTTGCAGGACATGCTTGAGGTAGGCCTGAGCAGTGGGGGACAGGGCCGCCATCAACTGGAGTAGGTAGCAGGGGGTGTGAGGGATGGAGACCCCCATGCGTTGAGCCAGCACGAAGGGGTCCACCCAGTCCTCCCGGGCACAGTCCAGGAGGCCTTCGACCCTGGGGACACCTGCCAGGACCAGCCCCTGCTGCCTGCACATGGAGATGGGAGTTGTGTAGCAGGGGCTCTGCGAGGACTCCCCCACCAACCTCTGTGGGCACAAGGGACCTGGAGGCTGAGACGAGCCTCCAGATCCAGAGGAGGTTCAGGCAGAAGGCCAACAGCTCAGAGAGGTCTCATGGACCACCTCTCAGATGAATGTAAAAGACCTACTGGTTTCTTGGGGGAATGGATTAGGGAGGTAAATGTATCTTGTGGCTGTGAACAGAATGTCTGTACTAAAATTAAGATAGGTCAACAAATGACAAGCCTGGAATGTCAGAGGAGGTAAAAAAAGGTGTACGTGGACAGTGCACATACAGAGCATGCAGTACCAGCATTGGTTTATATGACAGAACCAAGCCAATCCCAAAACATGAGATGCAATGTACAGTAAATGTAACAATGTATACAGCAGAGGTTTTCCATTCAACTTTGGATGTGTGGGATGCTCTATATGCACCCCTATGCTTGAGCCTGATGAGTTCAGCATAAGACTTTGCTGTAGGACCAATAAAAATACTTAAGTAACAAAATCTGAAGTCAAACTGAGTTCCTGGATAGCTGAATGGGAAAAAGGTATCAGTGTAAATCCCAAACGCAGGTCCCTGTCTCTGCGTGATCCACTAAAAATAGGTGTTTGTTACATGAGCTAAGCAACCCTGATGCATTAGCTCCAATGGCAGCTTTTTTTTTTTTTTTTTTTTTTAAAAAGCTGTAAGGGGTCCCTGGTTCAGTTCCCCAGCATGTTGACTGACACGGCAGCCATCATACAAGGCTCCTTGCAGCAGATCATGGCTACTGTCAGACTTCAGAAGTTATGGGTGTGCATGGAGAAATACAAAAACAAAAAGCAACATCCAAGTGATCAATTGGCCTTTGCCCTACACCTACATCTGCTCCTCAACAACAGGATCTTCACCACCACACAGTCAACTAATAGACCTAGCGGGAGGATGCCATTGCTGCAACAGTTGTTCCTCTTACCTGTTTCTGAATGGCAACAGGAAGATCTCCCTTTCAGGAGTTCACTGGGTTTCTCGTGTCTGCAGACCAAGGCTTGGCACCACTCACAATGTTTTCTTATCCTACAGCAGCTGAAATGCAGTAAAGGGCAGGGCAAGGATATTAGGATGGAGACAAGACAAAGGGCTTGTGCCTAGTGGGGGTGGGAGCCAACAATGAAAATGTCTATTATTCAGCCATAAGTGTCTCAGCAGCACATAGGCTGAACTTTGCTCCCGGCTACTTGCAAGAAGCCCCATCAACTTTAATGGAGATACAGATACCAGTGCAAACTAAGAGTAGAACATGGTTCACTGCCTCTGTTTATGCTAATGATGAGGGTGGTGCAGAAGGGTTATTTGTACAGCTCAGCTGGGGAACATCAGAAGAGAAGGGGATGGAGGGAGAGACTATCACAGCATTCACTTTGCTTAGCACCAAAATGCAATTCCCTTGCTGGGGGCAGGAAGTGGCAGGCATTACTACAGCACCAATAAGGCTACATGAGAGAGCCCTGAGGCAAAGAACAGAGGAATACCTAATTATAATAAAGCAATGGGGGACTTTGATTAGGCAAAATGGGACACTCACCCCTGGTGTAGCTCCATTGATGCACAGGAATGAATTTAGATCTGGTTAGTTACCTGAGGTGAAAATTAATCCTGACACAGCAGGCTTAAGACTTTACTCTTAGGAAGTGTGCCAGGAGATCTTTGGGGGTCTAGTCTAGACTGGAAGGGCAAGCTGATGAAGGCATCTGACAGAGACTCAGGAGATTTGGTTCAATTCCCACACCTCTGTCATAGGCCCATTGTGACATTTTAGGAAAGTCACCAGCTCTGACTTTGACCCTTATACAGGAAAGCATAAAGCATGGGCTTGGTCTTCAGCATCTGCTTAAATGCATACCTCAATTAGGCCCCGTATCTCAGTTTCCCCCTCTGTGAAGTGAGAGTTATGGGGATATTTCCTTGTCAGCCTTCATCATAATGTATCCATTGAGCTTCCTGTGACCCTAATTGCATAGGAGGCCCCCAGCTGTTATTTTAATACAGATAAACCATGAAATGTCAGAAATGCTGGTTTAGATCTCAGAAAACTGGAGTGGGTAAAAAGCCCTCAAAACATTTGAAACAAGTTGCATGCAGCAGCCAATAGTACAGATTGATTTGCTGGTGAAAGATCTATTTACAGTTAAGAGTATATATCAGCTGTGAGAAAAGTGACAATTACGGCAAGACAAACGCTGGTTTATTGCAGCTGTACCGACTGGTTTGTTCATTTGATTACATTGTGAATGAAGAGTTTAAGAGCTAACTGAAAGAAAAGCATTAGGACATGCAGAAAGACTATGAAGCAATATGTCTTGTAACTCAAGCCACTTGGGTTGGGAAATCAACCACAACACCACTTACCTATTCCTCTAAATTACACAGTGAAGACAATTGTTATCTTAATAAAATATGCATGTCGCAACAGAAGTATTATTCTCCAGCTGGCCTTCGAATTAACAGTGAAGTACTTAGAAGTGATATGGAACAGCTCATTCCCACTCATTCACAGAAACATACACCACCACAAATAATGTTTCTTATATCACATTAGCAACTTGAAAGCTTTCAACCCTCCCTGACACCATGCAAAGACGTGCATTTCCCCTGCAGCAGCCCCATTCACTAGCACATTAAATGTAGCACCAACTTCAGCTGGAAAAACATCAGAGGTCCAGTCCCATGCAAGGGCTCACCATTATGCAGTCTACATGCATAAGGTCAATTCAGAGAGGAACCTGAAGGAGTCTAAGTTGATGCAACCCACAGATTCTTTCAGTCCTATTGCATGCCAGTTACACAATTTAAATGCCCTTTACATTCCTATTACTGATGTAAACAGGACCCCCCTCCAAGTCTCCCCTTCTATGCCTATGAATCTAGCCCATGCTATGGTAATGAGTTAAGAACAACACCTGGCATTAGATTAGCTTGTCAGTTCATCCCTTTAAAACAGATAGCCTTAGAAGTCAGGAGGTTTTCAGACAATTTTTATCCCTGGTTCTGCATTCAGATGTTCTACAGAAAACCACCACTTTAAGAAATACTCTGGATCCATCCCTTCCTGACTCCCAACTGTAGCTTTGGAATAATTAAACCTAAAATAAATTCAAGTGGTTTTGACATGGAACCAGGATGTACTAGCAGGAGTGTTGTAAGGAAGACATGAAAAATAGGTTTCTACACTTGGTGCTGATAAGGTTGCAAATCCTGGGCACCACATTTGGAGAAAGATGTGGCCAAACTGGAGAAAAACTACGAAAGCAACAAAAACGATAAAGGTTTCAAAAACATGACCTGAATGGAAAGACTGAAAACCATGGGTCTTTACTCTGGAAAAGAGAAGACTGAGGCAGGGCCTGAAAACTCTTCGGGGACATAGAAAGTTTTATGGCAAGGAGGAAGTGGATAAATTGTTCTCCCTCACAACTGAGAACAGGACAAGAACTAAAAAGAGATTTACCGTAGGTGAAACCATAGGAAAAACAACTGTCTGGGGGAGTTAAGCACTGAAAAAGTTACCTAGCAATGTTGTGGAATTGGTCAATGGAGTGCTTTAAGAATAAGGTAGGGAAAGAAAAAAAAAAAAAAAGTCCCCTGTCAGGGATGATCTACAATAACATTTAGTCCTGCCTCAATGCTCAGGGACTGGATTACATGATCTACTGAAGTCCATTCCTAGCCCACATTACTCTGGTTCTATAATGCATGGGGCAACAGTACCTGGAGTGCCTCCATGGATACTTATGTACTACCAAGATGAATCAAAAACTCACTGAAGTAGTAGTAAACTGTGGCAATCCCATGCAATGAATACTTACTGTATTAGTACACAGGCCACAATAAGTACAACTGATGCCACCACTGAAACCACCACCAAGGCAGTGATGGTTTGTTTCTTCTGATTAGCAGCTACCACGGCAAGGAGGTCTGCATGTTCACACCGCGTCCCAACATACCCAGAATGGCAGCTGCGGAAAGAGGAAAGTTACAAAAGAATGAACAAAATCTCATTCATGCCTAAGATATAACCACCCAGATAAAAGACTTCCAAAAGGCATTTTTCAGTCAGATCCAATGGGAAATTCAAGTGCAGTTAGGCACTCATGTCCCTTAGATTCCCAGCTGGACAGTAAAAAGCAAGACAGCAGATTAGAAATACTTCAGACTCCAATTAAGAGGTTGATCCTGCAGCTCTTAATTGGGCAAAACTCCCACTGAAGTCAAAGTGGGGTGTCTGTGATCAAGGACTGCAAGGCAAGGCCCTGAGCACATGCTACACCAGCAGCATCTTACAGCTCCTGGATGAAGAGTTTTCAGGCTTCCAAAACCCATCTCTCAGGCTGTTTTCAGAATACTGAGCCCCTGCGAGTCATAGGTCCTTTGGGGGCACCACCCAAGACCAGGCTAGTCACTGAAAAAAAAATCTAGCAAGCCTGCAACTGAAAACCCATAGCCAGCCCAGGCCAACTGAGGAGGCTCATGGAGCTCAGATATTTAACTGAACGTAGACACCTGAGCTCAGGCTTGAGTCCCCAGGTGGTAGGAGGATCCCAGAGCTTGGGCTGCAGGCCACAGCAGAACATCTACACTGCCAATGAATAGCCCGACCCTGTTATCTTGAGGCAGCTGAGAGAGGCCAGCCCCAGGTTTTGAATTGCAGTGTCAGCATACCCTGTGATGCTGAAGTATGGACTTAACTGGCTAGTTTCAGACACTCAGATTTGACATTTCTGCCCCTTGAACAAGGAAGAGCAAGGCGAGGTGGCTAAGTCCCACTTCTCTCTCTTCCTTAGAAGGAACGTAGGTTGGCAAAGAGACTGGTGCCAGTTCTACTCCCAAGGGAGCTGCAATGGGCACTACCCCATGGCATAGCTCTGTCTCCCTGATGGCCCAGGCATCGCTTCTCTTCTGCTTCACTTGCATTCCCATAAGCACAACACTCAGCCACAAGAAGAGAGACTTACACACATGCCGGCTTCTCCTCTTGCACCAAAAACCTGCACGTCCCATGGAAGCAGAACTCACTGTGGGAGACGGGACAGTCATTAAAATGAGATTGGACTGCTGCAGCTACAGGGGGACCTAGATGGGGTAGACAAAAGAGGATGGAGTTAAATTTCTACCATTAGTTAAGTCTGGGATAATCCTTTGCCTACAGGGCTGCACTCAGCAGTGTTAGGTTTTGCATGATGCAGCGTTTCAGGGGCTCAGCACACAACATTCCTAACCCAAACACTAAAGCCTTAATGATTTTCTCTTTAAACTCTTATCTCCCCCCCAAGCTCCCGTGGAATTTAAATAGATGAT
The DNA here is from genome assembly GCA_007922195.1 of Podocnemis expansa. Taxonomy (NCBI): domain Eukaryota; kingdom Metazoa; phylum Chordata; order Testudines; family Podocnemididae; genus Podocnemis; species Podocnemis expansa. Next base: position 51,966,048 of record ML681972.1, on the reverse strand, counting down.
TGTATCACTACCACATAGATCCACAGGATAGTTCAGAAAACCTAGAGTGGTGTTATCCTTTTCCATTAAGCATGAAAGGTTTTAAAGCAATTTCTGTAGAAGCCTCTTGGTTTAGCTAGACATGGTCAAAGCTGCCCACGAGATTTAGACATTGGATTCCTGTTAGTATTAATGGAAACTGGACACCCAAATCCTTTAGGTGGCTTAAAATAATCTCACCCTCTGTCTTTAGTCAATTTTTCAATGCAGACAGGATTCTAAAACACTCTTTTTATTTCTGTTACTGTATTTCTAGTGCCTAGGGATCCCAGTCAGACCAGGATTGCATTGTTTGAGGTACTGTACAAATACAGACTCATCCCTTGTGATTTGAGCTTTAAAAATCATTTAGTACAGGTGAGGGGCAACAATTGATTGGATTCCTGGGAAAGGCAGGTGTGATGCAACATGGGACAATAGCAGAGCAAGGCTTCCCCTGCTGCCTTGCCATGGTGCTTCTTGGATGAGGGGTGGAGTCAGTCTTCAATAGTTCAGCCAGCTCTTGGCCTCTGTTGAGGGTGCCAGTGAAGGGTTCCAGTTATTGGCACTTTGTTCTTCCTGTAGAACCACCACTGCTTACCCACTGAGCCCCCACCCCCATCTCGTTTCACACTGACCACATCACCCGATTAATATTTGGGCACTGCAAAGCTGTTCTGAGTGGTGACTTGAAGGCAAAGGGCTCCATTTCCTATATATCATACCTTTGAGCCAGTCAACCATTCCCATCCACAGTGTACACAGGGTGGAGGAATAGCAAGAAGAGGGGTACTCCATTTTCCTCTTCCAAGAAGCCTGGCCAGTGCCACAGCAGGCATCTGCAATCCTAACAGTCAGACTAGTATAGGTGAGCACAGTGCCAACACCAAATCCGACTTTGAATCAGAACCCGTAATGAAAGTGATAGAAACTACAGGCTGAGAAAGGGGGAGATCCCAAAAAGGCTGTTGCACACTAACCTGGGTCTGGATTTGGTCCTCCACCCTCACAAAAGTCAAAAGGGAAGCAGCAGATACGTTTAAGGGGCCACTGTAAGTCACCTTTGACCTCACAAATAAGCCCTCACTACCTTAGAAGAATTTGCTAGACAGCTTAAAATTCTTAGCCAGCATGAGTCTGACATATTATCCAAGACTCATGTCTGAAAAGAAACAAGGAGTCCTGTAGCCCTTAAAGACTAAAATTTATATACTGCATGAGCTTTTGTGGGAGATTTTCTCCCATGAAAGCTCATGCAATAAAGTCAATTTGCTATTCTTTAAGAATCACACGACTTCTTGTTTCTTCTACTGAACAAGACTAATATGTCGGCCCCTTTGGAACTTGGCAACATGTCTGTAAAGAATTCTTTGAAGATTCACCCCAGGACATGCTCATTGCACTCTTCCATTTATTTTCTTATTAGGAACAAGGGCAACTCAGAGATGGCCAGTGTGGACAGGGGACACTCATAAGGAACGGGTCCATTTTAAAAAGGGACATCTTTCAGCCAGCACAATGAACACCATCAACTCAGGATCAGTGATTCAATACAATGAAATATTGCAAAGTAAAATCTCAGTATTAAGCAGAAATCACAGCAGAGAAAGGTGGTGGGAGCGGGGGGGGGGGTGATATACAGATATCCATCAGAGGAGAAGCCAAAGTAGTAGACTGAGTCAGCATAAAAACTGACCAGAAGGTTGGTTTTGTGAGCAACATCAGTACAACCTGGATTCTTCTCTAATGACAAGCACTCTACAACAGGGTAGAGGATGTGTGACTCTCAAAGTAATACAATCAGTTTCTAGGTCTGCCCTCTGGATGCTTCTTTGATGTTTATTTATGCTAATCTATCTTTCACATTTTTCTTAGAGAAACCACTGGAATAAGGCATTTAGAAAACATTTGTCCTCTTCTACAGTGTTCTCCATATACACATTGCATCTGACATTCAACTCTCTTTTTAGCTTATCTTCATTTAAAAAGGTGTCAAAGAAGCAAAAAATGAGCCATACCTTCAGCTTGTATAGCTCCAGCAAAGCATCATCAATGGCTTCCTACTGAGTTATGGTGGCTGTGGATCTATCCTGAACTTAAGTTTGTTTTCAGTTAGAGAAAGCCACACCAGGCCCCTCACAACCTTATTCTATTTCTTCTCAGTGAATGTCCAACTGCTTGACCACGTCAGCATCTCCATTTCATAGAGCATCCAGATGACTTTCCTGTGGCTGGTCAAGTGTGCATTCTGTACATTAAGAGTTTTAGTCCCTCTGACTCAACACTTATCAAAGAATTGGGGGCAGCCCCCAGCATATTTACTGAGACTCTGTGGTTCAATGTTGGGCATCTGTCAAGTGCTCTTAGTGACCACTGATCCTAGGTATTTAGACTTCTTAATGCCAAGATCTCTGCCTGTGATGAAGTTTGACAGGTCCTCCTCCCTTATTTATAATAGCCTTGGGCCAGACCAGCTTCACACTAGTCCCACTCCACCCAAAACTACTTTAACATTATCTAAAGTTGGCTTGTAGGGTCTCATGATCTTCCACACAGCTATCAGTGCACAGCTTGCTCTAAAGTGGCTTCCTTCCCAGCGCCAGCCCAACCATATACTGGTAGATTAACTTGGGGGGTCATCTAGGGTGCCAGGCTTTAAAGGGCACCAAAAGTACATGGAAGTGATTTTTTTCCTCTATTTAAAAATATTAATGTTATCTTCTCTTATAAGATGGGGAGGAAGGGCTGTGCCAAAGTCATAGTTTGCCTAGGGCACCACAATCCCTTGGGCAAGCACTGTTCCTTCCTCGTTTATCACACCCATGGAAGTCAGACAAAAATGGGCTTGATGTTGAGCTCTGACATAGGCCAACATTTATAGGAAATTCTCTAAGCTAGCTCATTTGATGTTGCTTGCACTAGTCACTCCCTCAAATGTATCCTAAATCAGATCAACAGATCATCTTCTGGCACACTTCCCCATCACAAACTATGAAACTAGTTCTCTCAGCACACAATCATAAGCCATTTCCAAGTCCACAAAATACCACACCCAAGTATAGTATCTTTTCCCTGAATTAATTGTTTTGAGCTAAAGCAGATCTTTCAGAGGAGGTATCTGGCCTGTGTTCTGCAGAAGAAACTAGATGATCACAGGTCTTTATCTACGAAAAGGGTTTTGGATCAGTCCATACTAGAAAAAGGTCCAGAGCTGTGAGGTGCAGGCACAACTATTCAGAGTTTCAGGAGAGTGGATTCACACCTCTTTCTAGATTTAAAGACTTATTGTGATTCAATTTTTGCTTTGCTTCTGTCTGCCCAGAGTGAAGTTTTACTGCAGGGCTACATCAGCTCAGGGAAAGCTCTCCCCTCTGCTTGGAAAACAGTTTCCTTTTATACTCACTTTTAATGCAGTTGGACTCCAATCCCTCCAGTGTAGAAAGGAGGTTTTATTCCACTGCCAGGAGCGATATTTACAAATATAACTTCCAAATGACACAAATGCCTTTCAATGTGGTGCAGGATAAATAATCAGGGACATATGAATTGGCCCCTTACAGACTGAAGTATTTTTGCTTTGAACATAAGTAACCATAAAAAAAAATCCGGCTTAAGTCAAGTCTCCATATTTCTGGCCAATGGAGCAGGACAAGCCCCTTACACATTTCTTAATCTTCAGAGGGTGCCAATAAAGAGAAAATGCAGACATGTTTGCAGCCCTTCTAACATCCTGTTCCAGTCCATTCACACAACCTACTTCAGGTTCTGTGAAGCCAGAAACTTGATGGGGAGGGGAAAAGAAAAGTAGTTAGTGTTTTGGATTTCATAGCTTATTGTACCAGTTTGTATGAATGAAGCAATTGATCTAGCATAAATTGAACTGTTGAGGTAAATCGGCATTGCTGACCACACAACTGTACAGAAGCCATGATGCACAACATCTAGCTGCCAGCAAAACAACCAGGTCATTTTCTCCCTAGAAAGGGAGTCAAGATACCCCTTCTTCATCTGCAATATAAGCAAGCTGATTGGATGCTCTAGTGGAGGGGTGTCAAACTCAAATCACCAAAAGGGCCGCATGAGGACTAGTACATTAGCTCAAAGGGTGCACCACTGAAACCGTTTCATATAATATCACAAATATTGGTAACAATAGTGTCATTGTGGGCTGCAGGATACAGCTTTAGGGGCCACATGTGGCCCATGGGCTGCAAGTTTGAGACCCCTGCTATGGTGGGAAGTGACTTTTGCTCTTGATAACCCTGTCTCTTCATGCTGCCATCAGTGGATATCAACCAACTATGATTTTTCAGAAATAACTGTTTTGGATGCCCTGTTTAAGACCCAGCCCTGGTCTACCCTACAGACATAGGTTGGTGCAACACCCCTAAGTAATGTGTGAAAGTGACGAAACGTCCAGTGTAGACAGTATTATGTTCATAGGAAGGCAGCTTCTATCAACATAGCTACTGCCTCCTGGATTAACTACACAACAGGTACTGTCTTCACTAAGCTCTCTAGTGGCTTAGCTGCACTGGTGTAATTGCACTACTGTGAACAGTAAGGGTAGACAAGTCAGCAACTTTCAGAAATAACTCCAGTACGACATCCAAACTGCTAACTACTGGGAATGCAGCATTTTCTCCATCCCTGTAATGAGCAAGCAAGATGTCAGAAGGTGAAATTCCCATCTACATCAGCAAGGCCAGATTTTATCCATGTCCCAGAGTTTTTGAAAACTAAGAAAGTGAAAACAGTGTCTAGGGCTCTTTCATCAGCAATGCTCAAAGCACTTGGAGATAAGCATCATTGTTCCCATTTCACAGAGAAGAAAGTGGAATCACAGGGAGGTTTGGTGACTTGCCCAAGGTCAGTTGGCAGGAGATCCAGAACTCAATCGAGGTCTCTCAAGCCTGTCTAGTGCTCTGTCCCTTATGACACGTTACTTCTTATTTCCCCATCTTCAAAACACAAGACTGAGTCTGCTATAAACACTACCCACTGCAGAACCTGCTACAGAAAAGTTTAGTCTGCAGCAGAATGCATTCTCCTATTCTCCCCCCCTGACGCTACAAAGTGTTAGATTTCATGCCTTAGGACAGAGTTAAGGGGCAGTGACTCCCATACTCAATTCCCCTCACCCCCACAAGCCAATATTAGATGGCCTCCTTGCCTATTGTTCTGAAGCAACTAGGACTGGGCACTGCTGGAGAAAGGATGCTAGGCTAGACTAGACTGCCCTTAGTTAGAGCCAATACATTCAGTTTGGGTCCACCATACACACACAGCAACATACCATTTTTGGGGAGGTCAGCATTTGTCATTAGTCTTGGGAGAGTTTCAAAGTGCCTAATGGACTGCCAGCAGGAACTGGATGCTTACCTGCTATTTGGGCTTCTTGGAAAAACACCTCCCACCCCTAACACTTCTCATTGGAGACCAAATGATAGGATGGAAGAAATCCTATGTCAGGAGAAAGGCACAGGGAGGCAAAAGTGTATTCTGTATAATCAGAGCTTTTATAATCACTGCTCACCCCTTAGCCAATGTTTACAAGCTGCCTTATCTAACATGGTCTTAATCTTTGCTGTATTTTTATCCCCTGCTTTACCTAATTACTTGCAAGTCCAATTAGCCTTGCTCTGCATGCTACCTGGTTGAGTCTACACTCACTAACTCTTGCTCCGATTCCCATGGCAAATGCATTGAGCCAGCTATTGATAAATTTTGATTTTAGCTCCCACTGAAAGTAGAATTTAGTTTTTGGGTCTCATTCATACCAAGACCCGAGCTGCTGGCATAGCTTCATAAGCACAAGCTTCTAGTGTAGATGACAGCGTAGCCCATGCTGCTTTCAAACTAGGGTAAGCTGCATAGATGGAACCATTACTGCACCAGTGCAAACTGCATCAATAGGGGAAAAACTGAACATTTAACAAAGCAAGTAAGCTGGTCATAACCAAATGAAGCTTTCCTACCTCACTGGGTACAGCCATTTTTTTTTTTTTTTTTTTGTTAGAGGTGCAAGAATTCTTAGTGGCTGAAACATACTTAGAAATACTGCAAGCCTATTTAAAATGGACAGCATGATTCCCCTGTCCTCCTTTAGGCAAATGTAAGTCAAGAGCAGCTTCAGTTGTGTTGCTCAGGGCAGGGGAAGAGGAACCATCAAATAGGAGAACCAGGCTCATATTCCAATTCCTTTAAGTTAATAAAAACAACTCATGACCTCAGGCACACTTCCATTTTTTGTGGCTATCCTGCCTGGCCCTAAATGCAGGAAACTGTCCTTCCTCTGTGGCTGGGGCTTACTGCAAGTATGCCTTTGTCATGCAGTTTCTGCAGACTTCTTACAAGGAGCAAGCAAACTTCAAGGCTGGGAATTTCCATTCAGTACCCTTGGAGTCTACCCTGAAACACAAGGTGTGCCAAGTGTAGCACTCCCAACAGAATCAGTGTTAGGCTTACTGGTGCCTTATTCTTTAAAGAATTTGAAGAGGTGTGCTGAGAGTTAAAGGGGAGCACTCTGGAAGGACTGAGCAGCAGTGGGATTTGTACCATTTCCGTGTAGGGGCTTGCTTTGTTTGTGGTTTACAGTTTAAAACCACTTTAAGACTGTCCCCAAACTGGGACCATAATACGAATCAGACCAGAAAGTTCAAGAACAGAGACCTTTCCAACCCTTCAACTGCACAGGGAGGTAGCATAGCCTACTTCATAGGGCAATAATCAACCTCTGAAGACCTGGATTCCATCCCAGTCTTGCCACCAACTTGGCTGGGCAAGTCACTTTCCCTCAGTAAAATGGGAATACTGATACCGATCTCCTTTGTAAATACTTTGATAACTATGGATGAGATAGTTGATAACTATGTAGCAGCCAGGTGTTAATTCATTAATAGTCACCCCTTCTGAACAATGCTACTAATTGACCATCCCAAAAAATAGCTTGCAGGACTTCCTCAGAGATTTAAGCTAAACTAGGTATTTGGGATAGTTTGAAATTGGACTTTAAATTCCATTTGGCAGGGGCCATCTTTCTGTATTCTACAGCACCTGGGCCCATGACTGCAGCTCCTAGTGCTACCACAATACAAATGCTAAACTCTTTATGGCCAACATTTAGATGCCAATTAAAGTTTAAAGGAGGAAGGCAGGTGCTCTTTAGTTACTTAAAGATGTCCAGTTGAATTTTACCAGAAAATTACAGTGAAGAAAAATCTTTAAACTTTTTTTTTTTTTTTTTAAATAAAAAAGACGGGGAGGATAGGAGAATATTTTCTTTTTGCATTCACATGGCAACATGCCCTTTAAACCAAGGAGTCCTCTGGAGCATTTGCAGACCTGATTTAGTGCAAGTCAAAGCAAAGTTGCCTAGAAATTGCACACCAGGTGAAATTGATTTGTCCATAGTACAGCCTCTGCAACAGTGAGCAGGAAGGATTTTTAAGATTCCTTCAATGTTACTAGACTACAGCAGAGTTGGCAGCACAATTGAAGTGCAAAATTCTTGACCCTGCAGCGTTCCACTAACATTGTAGCAGAATTCGATTCAGAGTGAATTTTTCCAAAGCGACTTAGGATAACATGGCTCATTTTCAGAAGCAACTTGGCACTTACAAGCCCCTGACTTTCAAGTCTCTTACAACATCACCTTTGAAAATGACACTTAGGGTGAAGATTTTCCACAAGAAGAGTCACCTAAGGCTATGTCTACACAGGCAATGACAGTGAGCTTCCCAGCCTGGCTGAAACCTAGGAACAGGCAACCTCCAGATCAAGTTCCAATCTCAAATCATTCCCTATCCAGCTATTTTTAGACTGCTAACATGAGCCTTTCTAGTCCATGTCTGATGACATAGCTGCTGGCTATTGAGACAGAACTTAAGTGACTTTAGATTTTAAATCCCACATAAGAGGCAGCACCCACAATACAGAGTGAACTTCAAGCCCACAAGACTGATACCTCCAAGCCCAGATTATCTTCTCTTCTGGTGCACAGGCAGTGTTTAGTTAGAAGGCATTTACCCCAAATGCTATTACTTGCACCACAGGAACACCAAAGGTCCCCACTAAGATTACAGCCCCTGTGTGATAGGTGCTGTGAGATGCTACTTCAAAAAGAAACAAGGATTCCTTTGGCACTTAGACTAAAATTTATTTGTTGCATGATATTTTGTGGGAGAAAAATTCCACTTCACCAGTACTTTGAATATGGGGGAACCTTACACTTCCCTGCATTTATTTCCTCCTATTCTCCAAGTCAGGGAACATGTTGCACTCTAACAGCAAATCAAAGCAGTTGTAAAGATTCAGAGCCCATGCATGCGGAACAGAGACAATGTAGAAAGGCAAACAAGCAGAGATTTGGTGACACGTCCAATGAATAGCATCAGGCCTTCTGGCTCCCTTATCAGCCACCCTATTCATTACACACCATGCTGTTTTAAGTTCTCTCGGTTGCTTTATTAGATGGTAACTTTTGGAGTTGGCCTCTAATCACAGGTGGGGGGGGGGGAAGGGAGGCAGCAGCAAAGTACCCTCACTCTAAATGAAAATCTACACTGCCCTCATGCCCAACAATCAGTTTGTTCAGGCTCACAGCTCATGTATGATTGCAGTTATTGGGTAGACAATGAATGACTCCGACAGCCAGGGATATTATCCTGAACCCCTAGTTTTGTTGAAGAAGGCTGGAAAGTCCATTACCACCAGAAAGGCACATTTGCAGAAATCCAACCACTTAGATGAGATCTGGCTTTGATCTCTGGGCCACTATTTATTCTAATGCACTTCATCGCTATTTGTCTCCCTTAGGGAAGTCAGGTTAGCCATAAACAGACCCAAAAAAAAAAAAAAAAAAAAAAAAGCTAGACTCCTATGACACTTCCTATTGATTAGAATGCAGTAGTCACAAATATGGAAGAAGAGAGGGAATCTTACAATCAATCAGTCACTGCATCTCTCATTGTGGTGACCTCTAAGAAGCAATGTGTTGTTGCGATAAATGGGGTGCTATATAGGATAGACCAGTGTGCATAATTATGAATGGTGATTCATAAATAAGTGATCCTTGACATCTGTACCAAGTTACTTGCATCACCCAGAGGTTCCAAGAGGTGTCCTATTGTCTGAGGTGCTGTACATGCATTTAATGAGAGAACACCACTTGATTCAAGTATTTAAAGTGAGAGTTTTGCACCTGATTTCAATGGGTGCAGGATCAAGCATTTAGTAGATGACAGGAGGATGCTACGAATGGGGGACACAAGTAACAGTGGAGTCAACACCTTCTTCTAGACGTTCTGTCCACCCTTCCCTCCTCCCCCATTAGAATTAACCAAAGGAAAACAAAAAGGTAGTTTGAGTTGGACAGCCCTGTCATTGTCAAGGACAAGACTCACAGCTCATTCCTATCAATGGGCCATTCAGCCTGGGTGGAATGAAAAGCTGCTGCTTATTCAACCAACTGTACCGGTACCAAACACTTCTTTTTAAATACACAGGACAAAACAAAATTGAGACACAAGAGGACTTCACTGATCTAGGGCTTGATTCTCCTCTCAAATCGGTGTAAATCAAGGGCAACTCCACCAAAATAAGTGTGATCAACATGAACGTACAAGGAGAATAAAGCACTTAGCAGCCAGGGCACAGCAAATCCTGGGCAGGTAATATACCTCCACAAGAATGGTAAGCTTTCTAATTTTACAACAGCTCCACTGGCTTATGGGAGAAAAGCCAGGCGGCGAATGGAATGGAGAAGTTGTTGGGGAATTTGGAAAGGCAGCTGTTGAGCAATAGTGTCTCACATACAAGGACTGGTGTCTGGCTGGCCCACGGTTTGCCTATTTGCAAGACAAAATAGATCTTGCAAATTAAAAAAAAACCAAACCAAAACAAACAAACAAAACCACATTCCCTAGAACTCCATTGCATGAGTGTATAACCACAACCTCAGAATATAGCACTTCCCTCACATACCCACTATGCTGCCTGCTATGCTGCAATGGACCCAGGAGACTGGACCCAACTCTCCCCCAGAGCTTGGAGGATGCCCAGACCCAGATGTGACCTTGACAACTCATCCCTTTCAGAACCAGAAAGGCCCATTCTAGAGGCTGCACAGGGAATGGCACTTGCCTCATTTTGGTCTAAGATAGCAGTTCCCAAACTATTTTCAGTATGGAAGTGTAACCCATTTAGCACTGCTAGACACAAACACTTAATGCTTGAGCTATAAATAATCTCCATTAGCAGGAGGAGGACTAAGACATCCAGTTGAACAGTCTGGATTCCATCAGCAGTGGGTAGTACTGTTTCATGCACACTAGCCAGATCATGAGAAGATGCATTATGTAAAAAGAAGGTCCAGACCCAAAGACTGTTGTACAAACATGCAAGAGTGAGTGACATGATAATTTTCTCATGGGTACAACCAGCACCCACCCTAGAGAGGACCTTAATTCACATACATGCCAAGCCAAGCAGGCATTTGATTATGAACCAGAGTGCAAGGATAGCCTGTTCTGTCAGGTAGATATTTTAAACGGCTGGTAGCAGGCTGGCTAAGCTGGAAGCCAAGCCCTTTGTGGGCTGGATAAATTGCCTACAAAGTAAATTTTCTCCTCTATTGCCCTCCCAATGGCTTGAATTAGGCTAGAAATGCAAGGCAGAGAAAAAAAAAGGCCTCCACAGTTCTCTTAAATGAAGCCTAGTGAGGCACATATGTGATGGCTCTCATAAGTGGATCAAAGATTAATGAATTTAAAAGATAGGACATACAAGGAGACTCAGATCATGTCGTGGGGAAGAGAAGTGTTACATGCAGCAAGATAACCATGATACAATTTGGGGGGGGGGGGTGCACCTTCAAAGCACAAATTCCTTCTTCCAAGCACCTGATTATCTGTGCAACTTGCTTGGCATTTCATTCCCTCCTCTCCCTCCACTTCCTCATCCAGCTTACCACGATCATGCAGGGGTGAATATTAACTGTGCAACAAATTCAAAGCCATCTCATTATGCCTTGGCTGCCTCCATTGCACTCCACAGCCACCTGGAGCCTCACAGCTTAAGGTTGTGCTAGGATTCCAGTTAATTGGTTTCAGAAAGGACCTGGCCAGTCACATTTGAGATAAGAAGGAGCACCTCTCCATCTCCGAGCCATAGAAGGCTCAGCTCATAGAGCTGAGCAGTTTGATTCCAAAACAGAAGGGGCAAAATGGGTATTTACTCCAGCCATTTCGGTGCCACAAGAGTTGGAGCAAAAACCAAGGGTGGGGAGAGGATTGTTGCTCAAGTTGTTTATTTATTATGCAAAAAAAATATCAAAATTGTATGTGTTAAACAGCTCCTCTTGACCTCTACGCAGATATTTTTATCTAAGATTGCTTAAGATGTTACAAGTCACCTATTTGCTTCATATAGGCAGACATGTTAAACATACCATAGGTCATAGCATTAGTGGCATAGACAAGATAGGGCTAGGAACTAGACTGCTTCCTACTAGAGTGAGGATTAAACTTATTACCTACTAGTAACCAGAAAGCCAGGTGAGCAGCAGCTGAGCACACAAATTGTGCAGAACTTCAGAGAGGCCTTAAATGAACATTAGACAAAGCAAATGGAGCCTTGCAGAGCAGAAGTGCTGCTGTTCTTTACTAGTTTGCAGAGGCCAGGGGTAGTAGAAAGAGCCAGGAAACAGAATACAAGCAAGATGAGAACATCTGTGGGGACCACCAGATATGATTAGGAAAAGCCAGTGGGCAACTGTTCAGAGTTCTGGATGCAGAAGATGTGTAGTAATTATAATTATTATGGAAGTGAACTTACCACTCAAGGCAGATGTTGTGTTCTCCAAGGCATGGCACACAGCTAGTAAAATACCTAGGAAAAAATTTCAAATGAATGTCAGAAACAATGCAACAAGCATACAATTTGAGTTAAGCAGTCCAAATAGAACACAGAGGACTTTTCAATTTCTTGCTGCAGTGGCAGACAAAGATGCAAGATATCTTTGGGTTTTAAAAGGAGTTGTATATTTTACAACCAGAAGGGTTCATCGATACACATACATAAACTCAAAAATCTGAATTTGTCCTTTGGCATGTAACACAATATACACCCACCTGATCTATACATGACAAATACATCCATCAATATAACAAAATAGATGAGGTGCAGCAATAGCACTTCCGGTGTCCATGGCAACTTCTGTCCCCAGTTCTTAAAGCACATTAACAAATATTAAGTCTTAATACCCGTGCATGGTATGGTCACACCCAGCTAGATGGTAGGAAGTCGACATAGAGGTTAAATAAACATCTAGTGTTTAATCGACAGCCCACTGCAGTCAGTCAATGGACAAAAATCAGTTGCAGAGGGAGGAAGACGACCTGGGAACCCTGACCCCCCCCGCCCCCTTCACTGCTCTAGCCAGTGACTTGCCTCATCTATCCAAACAGGGGTGCAGGGAGACTGAAAAACAAAAAACAACCCCTCCCCCCAACTGTGTGCATCTTAATCTCTTACCCAAAGGTTACCCATCATCTAAAACTAAATAGCCGGTTACGTGAAGCCCTGCTTATCTGAATACATTCCACACTCCCTAATTCTGTACCGATAACAATGTGCTGGAACTCAGCTTATCAGTTGTAAGCAACAATTATGAACCAAGTATGTGTCAGAAAGGCACAGTGGTGGTAACAATGTAAGCCCTATCCTAAATGGAAGCATGGGTCTGAATGTAAAGAAAGGATTTGAAACAATTCTTGTTTTTAAAAGAGGATTTAAAAGAAAAAAAAAAGCCAGACACCTGCAATTCTGAAGGTCATTCTTTTTTTCCTAGGCCATCAGTTCAGAGGAACAAGTTGAACCCCAGAAGCAGAACCAACAGCAAATCCAGAAAACAATTAGGATTAATTTAGATGCCACTTGTTAGAACTGCTGGCACAATGGAAACTCAAGCGATGTTTCAATGCTCCAACAGAAGGGTTTGTTGAGCCAGGAAAAGTGGTTTGAGCCAGAAGGGAGCACCATATCTAGTCTGATTTGTACAGCAAGGAGAAAGGATGAACAGGTGCATAGTTTGGATAACTTACACAATTTTGGACTGGTTCCCACGAAACTGAAATGGTGCCCGTTTCACCAGATCAGTTCATCTGCCAAAAGATTAGAGAATTGCACATGATCAACAGATGGGTCTCCTTGGACCTGAATCTTGCAAGAACAAACCATCTTGGAAGATTTCTTCATTTAAAGTTGTATTAGAAGGATCTTTTGTTCCCTGTTGGAAATAAGGCCATAACAGCAAACTGGGACCCAGAGATATGGATTTAGATCTGCTCTCCTGAAATTTGGAGGGGTTCAACTGGAGGCACCCTAATTAAGCAGACCCATGTGAAACTCAACCCTTCTAGTCTGGAAGATTCTCCAACCTTCCCCTGGTTTCAATCAAGCTGCATTTTAACCCCCTCATCTCTCAAGTCTTGGGCCAAAACAAGTCCCAAGACTAAACCAGCACTTTGTTGAAGCCAGCTAATTCTTCCGGCTTTAGGCGAAGCCCACCAGGACTCTCACCAACAGCTATTTTGTGCTTCCTGCTTGTTCAAAAGGCTCATGACGTCAGGCGAGCTTGTAGGTCCGCAATAAACGTATAAGACAGATAAAGGGGGAGTGTTGCAAACAAGGTGTCTTGTTTCCATCAATGTTTGCCTGCCAGATTGAGACTGTACCACACTGAGCCAGCTTTTGAGTTCTCTCCCTCTCTTTATCCAGAAGTGCCACAATAGGATGACTTTCAAGCACATTACAAAAGATGTTTTAAACCTCCAGCTACTGATGGGGAACCCAAAACTAAGCAAGGCTGGAAAGCTGGGAATTGTTAGGAGGGGGAAATTGGCGCTTTTAATTCACCTGGCTCTAAGGGCAAGTTCTATTAAATTGTATTGTGCTGCATTACTTGTGATGTACTTCCAAGTTACATTAGGGGCACTGTGTGTTCATGTATGGATGCCCTTACAGAAGCTCAGAAAATAAATCCTCAAAGCCAGATACAAGTTAAGCCACAACCCAAAGCTGTCCCAATTCAGGACAGCATTTATGCTTAGACTTGCAAAAATGGGAGGGCTAGAGGAGACCTCAAGATGTCAATTAGTTCAGCCTCCTGCACAAAGACGGGGCCAAGCATACCTAGACCATCCCTGCCAGCTGTTTGTCTAACCTGTTCTTAACCTCTGGTGAATGGGATTCAGCAGCCTCCCTAAATAACCTACCCTAGTAGGTATTTATCTTACAGTGGTTAAAGTATATTTTGAGGAGCCCCAAAACCTTCCTAATCTGCTGCCCCCTTCCTGTACAGTCCAGGCCCCCTTCATGCATGCATGGGCCTGATTTTTCTAGATTCTGGAATTTGGGCACCAGAACATCGGATTTATGGGCCCCAGAACTATGTTCTGGGGCATTCTGGCTTACTTTAACCCCTGTCTTTAGGATCAGAACATTTTCCTAATAGCCTATCTAAAGCTCCTTGGCTGCAAGTTAAGACAATTACTTGTCCTACCCTCCAGTGGGCATGAAGAACAATTGGTCACTGCATTCTTTACGTATATGAAAAATTGCTCAGTTTGAAGCCTTATGTTTCCCTTACTTCTCTCCCTCAGTCTTCAGTTCAAGACTAAACTGGCCGAATTCTTTCAGCCTTTCCGCATAGGTCATGTTTTCTAAGCCTCTTATTTTTGTTTCATGTGTTTGAGTTGCAAGGATGTCAATGAGAGTTAGGAGTTAAACATCCTTTCCTGAATGAGGCCCAAAACACTTCCCCTTAGAGTAACACCTTGGTGAAAATAAACCAAGGCACATTATTAGCGCCATTTTAATGCTCCACATTCTTGTCATTCACACAACGCCCAGTCCCTCTTGATAATCAGCAGATGTAAATATGCCTCGCTGAGAGTTCTGAATGACAGATCTGCCAGGGACTCTTATCTTGGGCCACAGGTTCCTCTTCCTTGTTCTCACAAAAGGATGACTTTTCTATTTCCTCCCCAGAAGTTAGATCTTTATTCTTTTTGCATTTGAAAGCTTATGTTCACTAACCGTGGTAGTCCCTGGGTTCAGTCACCTTGTAATTGCCTGAGGTCAGCAGCTCACACAAAATGAAGCCTGGCAGCTGAATAAATATAGTTTTAGGTTACCTAGAACAAACTACAGCTGACATGTGCAACCACATGGCACTGAGGGTGATGAATTCAGGTGTCTGCATTACAGCTACTATGTTGCAATCTACTGTGGTACCATCTCCTTCCCATACAGACTCACCTAGATGAGACCCGACACTAGAAGAAAGTTGAATGTAACAAGGCCAGGATTTTTCAGAGTAGCTTAATGTGCTATTCAGTTCAAGAGGATCTGGTTACTTAACACTTTTCACATTCTTGAAAATCTTCAGCTTTCCCTGGCTGAGTTCTACAATATGAAACCCTCGCCACTGACTGCCACCTTGGATTGAATCCATGTCTCATGCTTTCAAAAGGTACACATCTCTGCAAGTTGAACTTAAGTAGCAACTTCTGAAGGGGTCAGTCCTTGCTGATGTGCCATAAAGAGGGTGATGTATATGTAGTTTCGATAGGGATGCTCCGAGACCGTCACCCATTTGGCAAGGTCATGAGAACACGTCCTAATTTAGATGTGAACTAGGACAGGACAGTTTCCCCAGAACTAACCCATTTGAGGTAGTACTATAAATCCTCCTCCTGCCCCCCAAGTTATGACTTAGTGCTCAGTCATCGCTCAGAGATGTTCCCTATTTGCATCCACTTATGCTTCCATTTCAAGTGAGTGTAGATGAACAGTCTAATCCACTATTTACTGAAGACCCTGCACAAAATACAAAATTCAGAAAAACTCAGGATTGCTCTCACTAGAAAGAGAGGTCAACCTAGCTATGCCACTTGGTGTGAAAAATACACCGCCTCAAAATACATAGTTAAGCTGACCTAAACCCCAGTGTTGACAGCATTAAGTCAACATAAGAAGTCTTCTGTTGACCCAGCTACAGTCCCTTGGAGGGGTGGATTCACTATAGAATGCGAGAACTTTTCCAGTGCTGCAGCAAGTGTCTTCAGTAGAGAGTGGGGAAACTGCTGTGTTTCCCATGTAGATATAGGCTCAGAGGCATAGCTAATTAGAAAGGTTCTGCCATCACCATAGATCTTGGTTCCTTTGTGGTTATGATTATTAAAGACAGCCAAGTTAACTTGAAAACCATCACTGAGTACTGAATGCAACCACCAATCAAAGATCATGCACATTACTCCAGAAGGCATTCAGCATAAACTGCAGAGAACCACCTTCCTAACACATCTCTCTTCAAATCCAGTTCACATCACAGAAACAAAAAGAAAAGAGTAGCTTAAGAGCCTACCATCCACTGACTTTCAGTGAGACTGTGGTAGTTTTGAGAAATGGGCCTGTCATCTAAGACAGAGCACTGCCTCTTTATTTTCTTCCCTTCCCAAAGAGGAGAGCCAGTTCTGGGAAAGATGCCTGGGGGTGGGGGAGTGGGACAGGACAGATGGTGGTTGGTAAGAGACAGAGGGAGAGGAGTTGACTGTGGTTGTGAGAAGAAGCTGAGCAGCGTAAGGGAGATGACCAGTAAGAAACATGGTGAGAGCAGAGCAGGATGGGACAAAATTACTTTCCTGAACACAGGTGTAGGAAAAAGGGCATCACCAGTATCATCTGTTGCTTAGTGCATTGTATGTCTCCCTCTGTACCTGATCCACAGGGTCTACCACAGACTAAGCTGCAAATTGCACCAGATGCATCTCCTCAGTGGATCAGGTATAGATGAGAGTTTGTAATACATAGTAAAAGTGGACTATTCCTGCACCAACTGCTTGCTCCCTTTGGGTGAGCTCACTCACAAGCCCTAGCAATTACTAAGTATAGGACCCACCTAGCTAACCTACTGCCTAGCCAATCAGAGGCACTGCTGGCTGGTTGTCTATGGACAGGACGTTTTAGAACTAGCTTAGTGAGATTCCCATGCAGGAAACCAAGCTGGGGCTCTGCCTAGCAGCTTGCTGTTTGCAGCGCTGCCAAGTCCCAAGCAGGTTCTACCAAGGCCAGTTCCACATCAGGAAACCTATTTCTCGAACAACTATAGTGGATGGTGATTGGTCTGAGTGAGACTCTTCTGAGAGATTCAAAAACACATTATATGGAGCTCCTGAGGAGACTGAGATGATACCAAATTCTTTCATTTATTAACAAAGGGAAAGATCATAGACAGACCAAGAAACACTAGCCACTCAACAACTTACGTAAGTTAATAGATGTGCAGTCTACATTAGACCTGTCACAGGGAGGTCTTGCAAGCAGTGATTGTTTGGAAAGATCTCCCCAACCCAGTCCTCCCTGTGGGATCATCTCTAATTCTTTTTGGAAGTTATCTTGGTACAGCCTACTCCCTCTTCTCCAGTTCTGCTCTCAGCCTGGGCCTGTATTTTCCAGAAAACTCTGGGGAGCTTGTTTTCAATCTTAACGCAGCATGAAGGATTTTTGAGGCTCCTTTGTCTTCCTTTCAAGATCAATGTTGTCAGACAATTGCTGCTGTCTACTCCAGAGATTGCTGCATTTCAGTATTGTTGTGTGCAAAGAGTTTGCAACATGGTTTACAATCCTTTGAAGCAATGGCTGCTCTAGAAACACGTGAGGTCAATAATAAAATCATCTATGCAGCTCGATTAACAGGGGCAGGAGTGGGGACTCTCACTACAGGTCTTCATGTTTCATTGACTCTTGTTCAGGGCAACATTAAAACATAAGCCCATCTATGCGAAGTGACGGAGTAAAATTCACCCTTGAGCGGATCATCAGCTCAAGGAGCCAAGTCCAAACCCCAGTGAAATCAGCAGGGCCAACATGTAAAAAAGGTATTTGGGCTCCTAATTTCCATAGATTTCAACGGGAGTTAGGAGCCAAAAAGCCTTTGGTGATCCTGAGCCCAGGAGTCTTTCAACTGACTTCACTGGCAGTTGGACCAGACCGTGCGTCTCCAGTTCAAGATGCCGATGAAGATACTGTCTAGAGACAGTGTCATTCCAGCATGTTTACTGTTCCCACATAAAGCAACATGCTATTAACATCCGTCCTTTTAATTATAAGCAGACAACAACCCCTTATTAAAATGTGCCCTGCAATAAATTTAGAGACTGAGTGGCAGTTCTACCTCTTTGCAATTCATCATCAAAGACCATCCTTGCAAGCAGGGAGTGGCCAAGCAAATAACCCAGAAAGGGACTGAAGCCAAGTGTCTGTTAGATTTAAGACCCAAGGACCTACAGACTAATAAAAATCTAAGCAAGATACCACTCATTTGAAAATGCATTGTTCAGTTATGTATTAGGTGTACACAGCAATTAAGTAACCAGTCAAAAGACATGTGTACAGTGGTATGTTTGACAATTTTAACTAAATTGCATTAAATAGAATTGTTGCCCGTAAAAAGTTGTTTCCTTCAACAGTATTAAATGAAAGAGGACAAAGATGACAAGGATTACAGCAGAGTTTGGACAAAAAGTCTTTCAAGGATCTTTACTGGTCCCAGTTCTACACAACATATTCACAGGTTATCTGGAAGAAAGGGGTAAACAGTGTGCTGGCAAAGTTAGCAGATTATAGGAAATTACCCAAGATAGTGAAGTCCAAAGCAGTCCATGAAAAGTTACATAGGGATCTCACAGATCTGGAGGACTGGCCAACAAAACAACTTTGATTTCATCTGCTAAGTGGAAAGTAGTGTACATTGGAAAATATAATCCCATTATGCATACAAAATGATGGGGTCTGAGTTATCTGTTACTAAAGAAAGAACTATCTTGGCTTTGTCATGGATCCTTCTCCCGACAAGACTGGCTCAATGTACAGCAGAAGTCAAAAAAAAACCAAAACAAAACCCCTAGCAGAATTTAGCAACCATTAGGAAAAGGTATAGTTAATAAAACTGAAAATATACCACCACCACTATATCAGTCCATGGTACATTCACAATCTGGCTAATGTGCTGTTCTGGTTGCTCCACCTCGATACTAGACTTCAAAGAGGTACAGAAAGAGGGAACAAAGATGGCCTATGAAACAGCTTTCACATGACAGATTAAGACAACTGGGCCCATTCACCATGGAAAAAAAGATTACTTAACAGGAGATAGGATTGAGGTGTATAAAAGCAATGGGGTAGAGAAAGTGAATAATGAAATATTATTTACCTCTTCAAATACCACAAGCCAGTGGTCACCCAATGAAATTAATGGACAGTATGTTTAGGTAAAAATATAACTTGCGCGACTCATTGCCAGGGGATGCTGAAGACCTAAAGTATAACTGGACTCAAAAAAAAAAAAAAAATTAGGGAAGTTCAAGTAAAATAGGTCCTTCAGTAGCTTTCAGTTAAGATGGTCAGGGATGCAACCCCTTGCTCTGGATGTTAATAAGCATCCGACTGCCAGATGTTAGGAGTGGATGGATCACTTGATAATTGCCCTGTTCTGCTCACTGCTTCTGAAGCATCTGACAGCAGCCACTGCCAGAAGGGAGGACATGGGGCTAGATGGACCATTGGCCTGAGCCAGTATGCCCCTTCTAAGTTAACATCCATGATACAGAAGGTATAGTAAGAATTTTAAAGAGATATGTTGGGGGCTTGAAAGCATTCATCTTGTTTCATTCCTTGTACATGGTTAGATGAGTGAGAGGGATCCTCTGTCTTTGGTACAAGTGAAAAACTGGCCCTTTGTTTTGTATTGTGTTAAGTTTTTTCCCCCTATTGGCATGATAGGTTAGCATATTTAATTTTAAAATTTGCTTATGACAGTTGAGATTTTGGAAAGCAGGCAACCCCAGGGAATTGTGTGGCTACTTCCCCTACCTAGCCTTGAAAAACCTTAGCTAAAAGTGTATTGTGTATTGGAGTGGAAACTGATTGGCTCTTCAGTTTTATGTTCACGTCAGTCTATGTATAGCTAACATGTCCATCACTGTACTTTATGGCACAAAAACCAACCCATCTTTTCCAAGTGACACATTTGCTCCTACTTTGTACCGACAAATGGGGAGGTCATGTCTCTGGATTAGACTAGAAGTCAATGCCTCATTCTCAGAAGATGTTCAATGTCTTTCTGAATTCACTCAGCATCCTACAAAGTCTGTGTCCATTACAGATCTGATCCAAATGTCCACTAAAGTCAATGGAAAGACTCCCATTAGCTTCAGTAGGTGTTGGATCAAGCCTAGTAACTGTGCTGTCATGCCACAATCACAAAATGCCTTATAGAATTGGATTTTTTTTTTTTTTTTTTTTTTTTTTTTTTTTAAGATGGCAATTTAGCTTCTTGCCCATCCAATATGGGTCTGGGTTTAGCAACTCTCTCAAGTAGGTTCCTAAAGGAAAAATCCTACCATAGCTTCCTCAGTTTACAGAAATTTGAAATAAGAACATACATGAAGCAGCAGCAGCGGAGCTGTCAGACATGGGACACCCAGAACTCCAAGACTTCCTGTGCCAATTTCACTACTACAGCCAAAGTGCTGGAATGAAACCCAGGCGAGAATTCATACAGGAGCTGCACCCTAGATCCTTAAAGCCAGTGGGAACTTTGAAAGAGTATTTAGCACACTAAGATTTGCCTCTGTGGGCCTGATCCTGCTGCCGTTAAAAATATTTGGGGCAGATCCCCCAATAGGGCACTCCATTGACTTGACAAAATCCTGAGCAAGATCACTGGCTGCATCTTATAATACTGTGAATACTTATTCAAGAAGCTGCCTGAAGTAGAACGAGTTTAACATAGGACATGGGTCTCAGAATGTAGCAAGTGCTCTCCCCCTGCCTCCTAAACAGTTCTTCACTCAGATGCTATGGACTAGTTTGATTTTTCCGATTAGCTTTTGAATCTATTTGTCCTTAAATCCTCTATTTGGACACACTGTTTACTCCATTTGGTAAACCCTTAATATAAAGGGCTTATCAAATTGTTGTCAGGTTCAATAGGTTGCTTGTAACTGTGTCAAATATCTATAAATCACATCAACTGAAAGTTATCCATCTTTAGCACATACTGCTCTCAAACATGCTCATAACATCTCTTAACCCTTTAGAAACATACCTTTCATACTTCACTCCCCTTTTATTTAACATTTCAATGGCTACATAAAGCCTACATCAATAAAAGAGGTGGAAAATAAAACACAGGGGACTATACAAAGCACCAGTACTGCAACACTTGCTTACTTGAATATGAACTAGTTTTTGTAATGCTACGAGAACACAGCTGACGATAGCATTTTGCAGACTGCTTAGCTGATAGAAGCTGGACTAGAGTGAATTCTATGAATCACAGTCTACAGTTCTAATTGTAGCCCTCAAGATCTATTATGCCAAAGACATCTCAGTTTCTCCCTCAGAGGCATGTAAAATTTCACGATGAGGCTTTTTTGGTATCCAAAAGAACAACAACACACTTTTCACAAGAGCTGCAGTGCAGAAGCCCCTATCACAGCCAGACTAGGATATGAAGAATTACTTTCCACCTGCCTCAAGTTCCCCAGAGAAGTCAAATTCTTTGAAAATAAGCTCTTTACCAGAATATTAATTTCCCTTTGAAACAGTCCCTCATTTCCATAGCTTAGCCAGAGCTCCAGGAATGCAAAATTTTGAGCACAGGACTGGACCGAACAAGTGTCCCTCAACAACTGCTCCATGAGCCCATACCCAACCCTGAGATCTCCCTGACGCAGTCTAGGAAGCTCATGCCTGGTATCAAAAAGGTCAAGAAACACTGGACAAGATGACCTCCAGTCCTGAAGATCCTTCCAAACCTAATCTTCCATGATTCTAAGATACTGAATATCCTGCATTTTCTATTTAAATCAGGGGAAGTGAGGGTGTTCAGCACCTCACAAAAGATCAAGTTCTAGATGAACTCAAGCACAGGATGGAATGTTGCTTTTCAATTAGGACGCCAGGTAAAATATTAACAGAGTGCTCTTCGGCTCTTCAATTAATTGCCAACTCTTCACTGAAGTGCCATTGCTCTGCACATAGCAGCAGAGTGGTTCCCAAAAATATTGCTGACAGGCAGTCTTCTTATCTGGAAGGGCAATTTTCCTAAAGCACTAAGATGAAGAGAGATTTACCTAACTCTGGTTTCCTTTGCAACTTCTGTTCTATTTTACTTCCAAGCTCCAGAGAACACAGCCCCATCTGAAGCAGCTGTGATTATGAATTATAATGGTGGCCAACACATTTACGGCAAGAAGCTTTTTCAGAGCAAGTACAGATTCAGTTCCTGGCCATAACAAGCCAACCCATGAGAGCTCATGCTATGGACTGAAGCAGCACAAATGGCTTGCTTGACAGAAGATGCTTATGTAGGGGACAGGTTTTGCAATCTCACTGGTCTGAATAAAGCCCATTCGAAGCAGGAGAGTGCACAGTCCCTTTTAAACAGAAAAAGATAAAAACCAACAGTTTCTCTGGCTGGAAGAATTCAGACCAGTAAGATTTTCACTACTAAAATGTTCAAAAAAAATCCACCACACTTTCCTCCTCTTCAACTTTTAAAGTAAGTTATCCATTAAATGGTCATCCTTGCTACAAAGCTACCACAATCCAGCTAGAAGTCCCAGTCACCTGGGCTCAAACTCCCATCTTTAGGCAAGGTACCTTACAAAACCCACTTCTCTAACACTGTTCTCTGGAGCGAGACACAGGGGCAGATTTTCAGGTAAAAGTGCTGGGCACCTGCAGCTCACACTGAGTTGCCAGTGATCAGCACCTCCGAAAAGGCACCGAGTCACAGTTTGGCAGACTGGATCAGACCTGTGGGCTCAACTGGATTCTCCAGAAGGCAGCAAAAAACAAAACCAAACCATGTACCCAGAACTTTAACCAAGTTGGGTTTAAGCTGAGTACTATCTAGAGAGCAATGGTTTTCAGACCACAGGTCAGGATCTAGTACTGGGCTGCAGACCCTCAGGTACCAGCGCCCCCTGCTGCTGCCACCACAGAACTGAAATGCATTGTTGAAAGATGTAATTATTGGGTCAGGCATAAGACGTTTTTCAACTGGGTCCCGAGGGGAAAAAAGTTTGAAAACCACCAATCATTCAGGCTCAAAACAGCCATCATAATTCTTCTCTTAAGCCAGTGTAGACTAGCAGCAGTGTACTTACTACCAACCAACAATTTAAGCCAGGCCAAAACAAACAAAAAAAACAAAAAATACCCCACCCACCAGGCCTCATTTTTTATCACTCAGTTAATTTAAAAAAACCCTCAGGTCAAACTCATATTCTGTGTAGACTGCCCTGGTGAAAGTCCCTACTGGAGGTTCAATGCGCTGATGTAGCGTCAGCCTCAAAGATTTTGTACTGATATGGTTACATTGGTGCAAAAACCCTTCCTGTAGGCAAAGTCTGTTACAGAAAATTAAAACCAGAAGACACTGGAATTACTCCAGATTTGCCACTGAAAACTGTTATCCAATTCTGCATGTGTAGGTGACCGAGCCTGATTATCCTCCCCTCACTGACCTCAGTTCTTCACAATTTACACTGGTGTAAGGAAACATGTAAAAACCCAAGACAGCTAAGTCAATGGTTGTACAACACCTAACCTTGTCCCGTGTCTGATTGACAACTGGGGTTCCTAAATGCTAGAGTAATACAAATCAGAAGTAGTAAGTGGCAAAGCAAGAAAGTTAATTCAACTCCTGACAAGCAGTTATCGGCTTTGGTTTTTTGGTTAAGAAAACAACTGCAGCAGCTCTTTGAAAAGTCCTGCCCAGTGTGCAACCAGCAAGAAGATTTCCATGACAATGCCTCCCCTGCAGCAGCCAAGCAGCCAGAGCATACAGATGCACTAAGCAAGGGGAGAAGTAAACACATACATTCAACTTGGCTCAGATGCTTGGTTTCCAGCTTTTGGGATTTCTATGCACGTATACTAGCCCCAGCCTTCAAAAGACCTGCAGCGGAGGGGAGCAGGTGCAATAGCTATGAAGACATTTGAGGCACCCAAGCTGTTCAGGTGCTAGTTGCTAGTAAGGACACTGACCCACTGGATAAGCTTTAACTTGCAATGTTTTTGAGCCATATGGAGCAACCTCCCAGTGCATATTCACATTCTGTACACAAGCCACTGTGAAACCTCACCCTTAGTCAGACTGAGCCCACCCAAAGAGATCTCCTTATGAAACTATGACTTGTTCCCCCTTTTACCA
Organism: Podocnemis expansa; assembly: GCA_007922195.1. NCBI lineage: Eukaryota > Metazoa > Chordata > Testudines > Podocnemididae > Podocnemis > Podocnemis expansa. The sequence continues at coordinate 51,941,741 of ML681972.1, read as the reverse complement.
GCACAGTGTTGAAACCACTCATGCATGCACAGGGATCCCACCCAGTACAGTGGGAGCTAGAATACCCAGTTTTCATTCAGAGTTTACATCAGTGGAACTCCACTGACTTGAACGGAGTTCATTCTCCACCGACACTAGTCAAACAAAAAGCAGGATCAAGCTACAGTAACCGCTCCTCCAACTCCTTGTGCAACGCGAACACTGGTATGGCTAAGCCTTTACAGGACTTGGACTTTCAGGGTCCCCTTTCTGTCACTTACAAAGGAAGGCACATACAATTTTCCCCAGGGCACACATGTGTCAAGTTAATGGGTAACAGACCCCCCCCCCTTCTGGTCTGCAAGCTTGTCATCCTCTTGCTTTCTTCCTCTAGCAATGGCCCAGCACTATGCACCTGTTTAAGCTAATATTGCTAGTTATCTAGCGCAAAGCAGACCCGGGCAAGCTACGTAATAGACAAGCAGAAGATAGGTAAAGGCATTTGCCCTCTTACGTTCTCAGTCAACTGTTTGTTGATACACACAAACTCCAGAGGAAAAGCCACCAAAGCTCCCTCTCTCACAAATGCACTGAAGTGACATTCTTGTTCAGTCCAGGACACAAAACAGGAAGAAAACTTAAGCCAAACAAGAGAAACACGTTGCAAAGGGGGCTCTGAAGGGCAGGGGGGTAATGAGAGCCTGTCTGTTCTGGGGAAAGACCCAGGGGCTAGCGCCGCTAGTCTACTTCAGCAAAACAAGCAAGGAGCCTGGCAGCACTTTTAAAGATTTAACAAAGTTCTTTATTACATGATCTGTTAGTCTTCACACACGACTCCTTGCTTCTTTTGCCTTGCATTAGACTACTACAGCTATCCCTTCGGCAATTTATTACATGAGCTTCATGGGAGGAAAAAAAATAAATCCCACTTTCTCAGATGCTACAAGCGCCCCATCTTCACAGAAGCTCGTGGAATAAAATCCATTTCTTAGCCTTCCACACTGCCCCAGAGGAAACTCCTGCTTGCTCCGCCGGGAAAAGTTTCTTCCCACGGGGACGCCCGATGAGCAGGCACCATATTTTCCAGCAGCTCCGGGCTGTCGGCTGGGGGGGAAGCGAAGCAGCCCAAAAAGCCAGAGGGGAGACCACCCCAAAGCGCAGGCAGGACAGTTTTAGCTTTGCCCCCCTGCTCATCTAATGAACCCCCTCGATGGGGGCGAAGCATTTAATCCCCCCCCTCCCCAAAGGAGCCGGAGCCGGGGGAGCGCAGAGCCCGATGCCACCTACCCAGGGCGAGCACCGCCGCCTCCCCGGCCGCGCTGACCATCTTGCAGGCTGCGCCCGGCGCCCGGCGGGCTGGAGGAGCGGGAGGGCCCCGCGCGGCCGCCAGGCGGAAATGAAGGAGGCGGCGGCGGCTTCACCTTGCCACCGCTTCGACCTGAGCCCCGCCGGGCCGGGGCAGGCAGACAGGCGCCGCCCTCCGCCGCCGCCGCCGCCGCGCACGTGGCGCTCCCGGCCGCGGGGCCTTTTATGGGGTCACCCGGCAGGAGCCGCCGAGCGCGGGTCCCGAGTCTCGCCTCGCCTCGCCTCGCCCTGCGCGCTGGGGGGCGTGGGGCTCCCTGGGGTGAGGGCTGCTGGCAAAATAATCTCTTCTGGCTGGGGTCATTGCAAAATTAAACCTTTAAAGTTGAAAAATGTGCCGGTGACAAGGGGGTTTAACTCGAGTTGTGCTTACAGCATGGACGGGAATAAAGGCAAGGGAGTGGCTGGGGGGGATTTTTTTTACAATTAAAATTTTAAAATTAAGGTGGGGTGACAAGGGAGTTTTTAAAATTAAAATTAAGTTGGGGTGACAAGGGAGTTTTTAAAATTAAGGTGGGGTGAGAAGTGAGTTTTAAATCGAGTTGTTTTTAAAGTGTTTGCAGAGGAATCAAGGCAAGGGAGTGGGTGGGGTGATTTTTTTTACAATTAAAATTTTAAAATTAAGTTGAGGTGACAAGGGAGTTTTTAAAATTAAAATTAAGTTGGGGTGACAAGGGAGTTTTTAAAATTAAGGTGGGGTGACAAGGGAGTTTTAAATCGAGTTGTTTTTAAAGTGTTTGCAGAGGAATCAAGGCAAGGGAGTGGCCGGGGTGATTTTTTTTACAATTAAAATTTTAAAATTAAGTTGGGGTGACAAAGGAGTTTTTAAAATTAAAATTAAGGTGGGGTGAGAAGGGAGTTTTAAATCGAGTTGTTTTTAAAGCGTTTGCGAGGAATCAAGGCAAGGGAGTGGCCGGGGTGATTTTTTTAAAATTAAAATTTTAACATTAAGGTGTGGTAAAAACAGTTTTAAATCAAGTTGTTTTTAAAGCGTTAACAGGAATAAAGGCAATGGAGTGGCTGGGGTGACTTTTTTTAAAATTAAAATTTTAACATTAAGGTGTGGTAAAAACAGTTTTAAATCAAGTTGTTTTTAAACCATTAACAGAGGAATAAAGGCAATGGAGTGGCTGGGGGTGATTGTAAAATTCAAAATTTAAAATTAAGTTGTGGTGACAAGGGAGTTTTAAATCAAGTTGTTTTTAAAGTGTTTACAGAGGAATAAAGGCAATGAGGTGGCTGGGGTGTTTTTTTAATTTAAAATTTTAACATTAAGGTGTGGTAAAAACAGTTTTAAATCAAGTTGTTTTTAAAGCATTAACAGGAATAAGGGCAATGGAGTGGCTGGGGGTGATTTTTAAAATTAAGTTGTGGTCAAAAGGGAGTTTTAAATTGCTTTGTTTTTAAAGCACGTACAGAGGAATAAAGGCAAGGGAGTCAGAGGATCAATACCTCTTCCCCGAAACCTCTTGTAAAGTACAGCAGTGGTTCCCAGCCTGGGGTCCATGGACATGTTGCAGGGGGTCTGCAGAGCCTCCCTACCAGCTGCAGCCCTGATGCTCCCCACCAGGGCTGCCTTTCCCCTCCCGTGGCTGGATCCTGGCAGGAGGTTGGGGCGGTGGTGGCTCCCTGGCAGGGGCAAGGGGCCATAGCTCCTGTGGCTCAGCTCCCCATCAGTGCAGGCCATGGTGGTGACAGTCCTGCTCCCCGGCTGTCCCAGTGGCACCACCCGAGTGATGCAGTCCAGAGTCTCCCCACCCTCAGGCCGGATTACATAATCAGCCAGGGGGCCGCAAAAAAACTTTTTTGTTAAAAAGGGGTCCCCAGCCTGAAAAAGGTTGGGAATCACTGAAGTACATCACATCAATCTCCATAGTCCAGCAATAGCCATAATTCATCCATTTATCTGGTGCACATTGCCAAGGGCATTCCTAGAGTTACAGTCTCAAACCTGCAAGGATTCCTGTGCAGTGTTCTCCCCAGGACTTGATGGTGGGGAGGTGTTGGGGTGCTCCCTAAATTGGTATAACATTAGTACTTGCTGACAACTTGGGGGGGGTGTTGGGAAATTCAGCAGGGGTGTAAGGGAAATCCCTGGTCCTGTGTAGGATTACCAGATGTCAAGCAAAAGGAGGATGTGTCCTTTTTACCTTCATGTCCTGCATCTGGCAGCCATTTTAAAATATGTGATTTTGTCTGGCTTTTTACTTACAGGGGTTAAAGGATGCTGGAATGCCACAAAAAAAAAAAAGTCTTGTGGCACTTAAAAGACTAACAGATTTATTTATCCCATGAGCTTTTGTGGGAGTGAAGTCTGACAAAGTGGGATTTTCTCCCATGAAAGCTCATGCAATAAATAAATCTGTTAGTCTTTAAGTGCCACAGAAGTCCTTGTTTTTGTTTTTTGCTTTACTAGACTAACAGGGCTACCCCTTTGGAACTTGGAATGCCACGGAATATCGTATTTTTAGGGGAAAGCGTTCCAGGGCCCCCTAAAAACAAGAATATGACATTAATACTACATTTTCACCATGTGGCCTCCCATATCCTCCTTTTTATACACCCCCGTCCTCCTTTCCAGGCTTCGGTATCTGGTAGCCCTATCCGTGCAGGATGATTGACGTGCAGCCATTTTGGGGACCGGTTCCCCTGTAACAGCAAGGTGGGGGGTGGGGAGGTTGTAACGTGCGACTCATTTCCTTGGTCTGGTTAGATGGTAAAGTCTTTAGAACAGGGGTGGTCTCCTACTACCCTTAGGGGCAGCCTCTCACATAGCAGGATCCTCAACTTGGTTGGGCTTCTGGTCACTATGCTAATACAAAGAAATAGGCCCGATACTGAGATGGAAACTTCTAAGACAGCTCATGTTTCAAAGCCAAAGCTTTAGGTGATGCCCTTGCCCCAAAATGGTACCACAGATGTGATCATATATGGCAGCTTTTGCTGTTGGATCCGTTGACTGTAAATAGGAAATGCAAGGGGAGCCTGGCTCAGGGAAGCCTGCCTTAATGGAAAGCTCTTGGCCAGCTTTGCTGAGAACCCTTCCAAATCAAATTCCTTTAGACAAGCAAATCCCTACTATAAAGGCTTGGCCATCTGGGCTGAGGTTAGTTTGCTGGAGGCGGGGGCCAGGAGGAAACCAGGGAGCAGCTCTTCCCTTCATGTATCTGTACCTATCATGGCCCAGATTGCATCATTTGCCATAAAAACATTCTTTCACTGAGGGCTGGCCAAGTGACTACACCCCTTCCTCCTAGAGGCAGCTCTTACCCTGGTGATCCAGGCCTTTGTTACCTCTAATTCAATGGGCTGTGGCTGGCCCTAGCGATGAAAGCCAGCTGGAAGTTTGGGTTTAGGCCAGAAAGCAGCTGCATTCCTGAATCCTTCTGCATGGGGTGGGCTGGCAAAAGCATGACATTTCGCTGCATAGAAGCCCAGAAAGGACCATTGTGATCATCAAGGGCTGAGCTGTACCTCTGAATGTAGTAGTTCAGCTGCTTTAACCTGCTGTGTAGACAGCACTATGTCAGGGGGAGTTTTCTCCTACCATCTCCCATCCCTCTAGGAGCTAGATTAACTGTGCCAGTAGGAGAGAGGTCTACTGTCAGCTTAATCAAATCAAATCAAATCATAGGGCTGGAAGGGACCTCGTGAGATCATCAAGTCCAACCCCCTGGGAATTGAACCCAGGACCTTCTGCATGTCAAGCAGAGGTGTTAGCTACTAGCTTAGAGGGTCTTCAAACCATCTGACAAAGTGGGATTTTCTCCCATGAAAGCTGATGTGATAAATAAATTTGTTAGTCTTTAGAAGTGCCACAGGACTCCTTGTTTGTTTCAGTAAATGGCTACAGCCAGGCAACTACATCAGTCAAACCCTGAGAAGGCAGCGTCTTAAGCATAGATTTGCCCCTAGTCTGAGCTCCAGTTTAAAACAGGCCGTAGGAGTCCCTGAATTAATTACTCTTTGAATTAGCTGTTTTAAATCAAGATGGGACTTTTTAAAAATTGCCAGTGATGGAGCAGCCCCCAGTCCGTAGTAAATTATTTCAATGGTTAATGACCCGCATGGTTAAAAATTTTTTCAAACTCGTCCAGCCTCCAGTTGCATCCCTTGGATCTTGTTACACTGGTGTGGTCTGGGTCGATGAGCTGTCTAGCTACGTCCTTTGCTCTTTTCTTACTTTTTTTTTCTGGCTGACAATTGACTGCTGACTGGAATTCATGACACGCAATGTTCTGAATGGTATAGAACTAGGTTGCCTATAAAACGTGTCCCTCCACTCCCCGTATGCTGTGTTTGCCTAGCATTTCATATATAAATCTGCTGGATTCTGTGAATCAGGGTAAATAGCAAATCCAGTCCACGGGCAATACTAGATTCCAGGAGTGAAGTCCATTTGGAAAGCTTGTGGGTTGGAGAGACTGCAGGGGTGTGAAAAGACTGCAATTTTCCCTCTGCCCTGCAGGCTGCCTACATGACTCCTAGACTGCATGGTGCAGGCTGAAAAGAGGGCATCAGCAGAGTGGTGAGGGGAGGCAGTGATTTGGCAGCCAGTGGCATCTGAGGTGTATCTTAGCACTACTCCAGTGATGTAGTGGTGAAAAAAAGTGGGTAACCTAAACTAACCTAACATCCCTGCTCCCCAAATGAGAAGTTGGGAAACTATTTACCTGCGTTTACCCTCAGTCACAAACAATACGCCACTGATCTAACACTGCTCCCCCTCCTCCTCAAGGGTGAATTCTCCTCTGGGGTGCCATGCTGGCTTCTGTCGCCTTGTGTGAACCCAGCTCCTCCTTTAGGGCACTGAGAAGCTGCCACTCCACACCATCTCATGAGGTCCCTTATAACTCTATGATTTGATTGATTACCAGCTGCTACCATTTTCTAAGGTGTCTTGTGATGATATGCAGTGTTTTGCTTAATGCCTCAGCTGCTAAAGTCATCTTCAGGTATCTGATGAAGTGGACTTTCTCTCCTTAAAGTTCATGCAATAAAGAAATTTGTTGGTCTTTAAAAGTGCCACCAAACTCCTTGTTTGTATGACTAAAAGACAATCTCAGCTCTCATCTCAATAAAGAATAAAGAGCATTTCTAGGTCTCAGGTTAGGCAAAAAAGCCAGGAAGTGTGAACCCTAAAGTCTCAGAAACTAGATGGGCAGTCATCCTCCTTCCCCCGATTATTTCTGAAGTCTCAGGATTTTGGGGGGGCTGACCACACGGCCTCCAGGAGCAAGAATCTGCTTTCCAACCTGGAGGCCATTGTTTGATTTTAAATTGTCATTGGTATGTTCCCGTGCTCCATGTCTTCCCTTGATGAACCCCCAACAAGTCACCAAGAGACATGTGACTGGAGGGGTGACTGTGGAGGATACTGATCCAAAGGAAGCCCCCATGGAGTCATAGTCTGTGTGGCCAGGCTGATAACAGCATGGCTGTTACACAACTGCAGTCGTTCCCTGGTGGTGGTGTGTGATGAAATGTCTCCACACTGGATTGCCCAACAGGTGCTTCACTTTCTAACTGCTGGCTGACAATCCCAAAGAACCACCCTGGCACCATCATTTAAAATGCATGCAACCACAGTTTTGCTATTGCATCCCCTGATTTTCTTCCCACCCCCGGCTTCCACAAACAGGCTGCTTGCCACACATTTATTTTCACATAGAAGCTTCCTTTATTGTCATCACTGCCTCCCTCTCTTGGACTGATTCATTTGTGGAAGAAATTGTTGCTGTCGCAGAATCACTGAGCAATACTGAGTGAATCAGGGCAGATGAGCAAGACTGTTTGGTGGGGTGGGTGCTGGGAGATCTCTTGATAAGCAGCAGTCATGAGGAAAGAGACCCCCCTCCCCAGCATGGAAATGATACACTGAAGGGGCAGTTAAAGTTTTGTAAAACTAACTACACTCTGTGTTTTCATCATACAACTTATTGCTCATGCAGATCGCAAGATGCTTTACAAAAGGCCAGTATAGAAAGAGAAACTGAGGCAGAGGGATTGTGGCAAGTTCTTGCCCAAGCAAGTCAGTGGTACAGTAGGCAACAAACCCCCAATCTTCTGACTCCCAGTCCAGTGCCCTGTGCTCACCTCCAAAGTGCATTTTGTGCTGTGGAAAAATACCAGAGTTAATATTCCTGACCTCCAAAATCCTACATTTATTGACCAGCAAAGACAGGTGGCAAGGCACAGATTGCTATGCTACAGCAAGTAGTACCAGAGCCGAGTTCAGTCTCTATGACCTACACTCACATCTGTCATCTTTCTGCTAGGTCTGCCAAGCTCGGAGATGGTATTTTTGACAGTAACACATTCCTACTCCTGAAACTACTGACTTAGTGCACATATGATTCTGCACAGCCCTCCAATGGCCTGAGTTTGGCTAAGGACCAGCCTGCGTTGCCTTTGAACCAGAGATCAAGACTCTCAAGGTGCTGTAGCCCATTACCTGAGCTGTTCTTGTAGTTTTTATGTTTATTTTGGATTTGTACAATTTCTTAGTGTTATAAAACCACAGACAATTATTTACTTGTTCCTTCCAGCTCTTGGCAAGTATTGACTGACAGGTTCCAAGCACGCTCAGCTTTCTCCCCCATTGACTTATGCTTTTGTTAGTGGTTTGTTCTGTTTCTTAGTTAGAGCAGCCACTTTTCAACAGGTAAGAGAAGATCAAATGGAAAGGGGCTGACTTAGCTCAAAAGTTTGTTCCGTTTCAGAGCTGATAAAACTGAGAAATAAAGGAATGACCACAGTGTTGTCTAGTAAGTCTATGACTCTCCTCGGAGAGTTTAAAAAACAAGGGGCCCATTTTATAGTGATGAGATTTGTTACCTGTAGCACCAGCAGGCCCCAACTGAATTTTGGACCCCCATTGTGCTAGGTGCTGTACATGCACCTAGCAAGAGGAATTCCTTGCTTGGAAATCCATACAATCATTATAGCCAAAAGGTGAAGCAAAAGAAATAGTATTACTCCCATTTCACAGATGGAGATCAGGATAGTAAAATGAATGGGAGTGCCTCCCTTGCTCTGTAGAGTTTAAAGGAGACAGTCATCATGACATTTTCCAGAAAGTAGCTACAGGGTAGGGGTCTCAAACTCGAATCACCATCAGGGCTGCATGAGGACTAGTACATTAGCTTGAGGGCTGCATCACTGAAACTTTTTCATACAATGACATGGCAAATATCAACAATGATAGTGTCATTGTTGGCTGCAGGAAATAACTTGAGGGGCCATATGTGTCCCACAAGTCATGAGTTTGAGACCCCTGCTATAGGGTGAGAATTGCTTTACCCCCTAAGTAAGGGAGCTCACTACAGTCTTATGCTAATTACAGTCCCATTGCATTCCTCAGTGCGGAGGTCAAGATTCGATCTTCACTGCTGTTTGCTCAGTTGTATGGGTGGATGCCCTAACAACTTAAAGTTGATCAGGGTGCAAGTAGAAGTGATGTTATTCAGGTTCTAGGCACACAGGAAAAGATATCAAATGAATGGCTGAGGCATTGAGAATTTGAGCTAAGTGTTATGTAATTTGACTGTTCTCTTAAGATGATATTCACCTATGTGCAATAGAAAGCCTAGGCATTGCTCCAGTGACAGCCATGTGAATGAAGCAATGCATTGCCATGGGGCTGGCTCTCTCAGCATACGGGTGAATCTCACACTTAGGAAAAATCAATCATCAAAGACAAACTGCTGCTCAATTTTCATGACATCATAACAGCCATCTCTGAGCAGACCAATGGCCCGTCTAGCCCAGTACCCTGTCTTCTGACAATAGCTGGTATCAGATACTAGAGCGAATGAACAAAACATGGCAATTATTGAGTGATCCATTTCCCATCGCCCAACCCCAGGTTCTGGCAGTCAGAGGTTTAGGGACACCCAAAGCATCCCTGACCATCTTGGCTAATTGCTGTTGATGAACCACCTATCCTCCAGAAGATACTAAGCCCTGTAACCTTAATTTAAAATAGTCTGATCTGGCTGTAAAAGGAGAAGTCCATCTATAGTCTCTACCAAAGCAGCACTTAACAAGGGGTCTGTGTGTTTTTGCCCAACATAAAAGACTCCAACCATGTGTTTATTTTGGATTATAAATGTGAAAAGGAGGAAAAGCAAAAACACTTGAGTTTTTCATCCCCTCAACACCCAAACAATTTCTTGCACAAAACCAAATTGAATCCAGCTAGATTTTTTTGGCTTGCACCTTGCATAAAATTCAATCAATCTACAGCAACTAATGAAATCTTACGAAGTTCCTCTGTTTATTTTTTTTAATGTATGATTTTAGGTTAAGTTAAATCTTATGCCAAAGATCAGGTTTTGTACTGGCTGTATTGCTGCATTGTTTATTTATCTGTCCATATTTCCACTCTATAGGTCTACCCGTGGAGTGGCCTTTTTCATTCTGAGATAAATACTTCAGTGCTCAGTGAATTGTATAGCATTTAATGTCAGGTCTTCCTCATTAAACCCAGTGAGGTTCATGAAGGTAAAGCATTGACCAGTGCCCTAGAACTGTATAGGCTAGACTAGTCTTTGAATCAGATTCATGCAGTGTAGCGCTTCCATCACTTTCAAGTTGTTTCTGAATAAATTGTCTGTGACAGTTACTCTGCTTCATACTGGATCTCCAAGCACTTTAGAATAGATCATTCATACATCTTAAGACCAGATGGGACATCCAGTCTTGAGCTGAAGATATCAAAAGGCATAGAATCCACTGCTTCCCTTGGTAGTTTGCTCCATGGTTAATCACACTCACTAACAGAAACTGGTTATTTATTCTCTATTTTAATTTGTTCAGCTTCTATGCTGGACTAATTTCAGAGTAGTTTAGTATCAAAACAAACAAGGAGTCCTGGGGTTCTTTTAAATACTAGCATATTTATTTATTGCATGAGTTTTCATGGGTGTAATCGCTCTTCGTCAGATGCATGAAATGGAAGCTGTAGCATGTCAGATGAATAAATAAATACATAGAAGGGTAAGTCACAAGGTCAGTTCAAGTTCCAAAGGGGTAGTCAAGTTAGTCTAGTTCTGCAAATGAAGGAGTCTTGTGGCACTTTTAAAGGCTAACAAAATTATTTATCGCATGAGCTTTTGTGGGAGAAAATCCCACTTTGTCAGACACTTTGAAGTGGGAATTTTGCCCATGAAAGCTCACGCGATAAATAAATTTGCAGTCTTTAAATGCCACAGGACTCTGTGCTTGTTTTGAAGGTCAGTTCAGTCTTTTTCAAAAAACCAAACAAATTATTCTTTTCAGACATTGCAGAAAATCACCTATGCAAATTTGACACCATTGGATCAGGTCTCAATAGGGATTTGGGATGGTTTACTCATTACCAAAGGTGATTTTCCCCTCTTTTAATGTTCTCACCTTCTTATCTGTTGTTCCACACTGTTTAAATTATACCAACTTATCTGGTTTGCTGAAAAAGACTGAATAAATCTTGTGACTTACCCATCTCTGTATTTATTTATTCAGCTGACATGCTACCACTTCCATTTCATGCATCTGATGAAATGGGATTACACTCATGAAAGTTCATACTATAAAAAAATTTGTTAGTGTTTTACAAGTGCCACAGGACTCCTTGTTTGTTATGCTGGAATAAAGAGCTCATTAGTACCCAATATTTTCTTCTCATAAAGATACTTAGACACCGTAATCAAGTCACCATCCAATCATCTGTTTGATAAACCCAACAGATTAAGATTAGCTCTCTGTACAGCATTTCTCCAGTCCTTTGACCATTTTTATAGCTCTTCTTTGCACCCTCTCCAATTCTACCACATCCCTTTTAAAATACGGACACCACAACTGGACACATTATTCCAGTGTCAGTCTTACTGATGCCACATACAGCGTTAAAATAACCTGAGCCATCCCCCAATCAGTTGTCAACAGACTGGAATCTGTTCTCTCCAGGTATAATTAACACCAATGCAGAAGGCTAGCATATGGCTCATATAAACAAACACCCAAATCCTCCCAGATATTTTGGCACCTAATTCCCATTGATGTTAGGGAGTTAGGTGCCTAAATGCCTTGGAGGATCTGGGTCAATGAGCCTTTCTTCTATAGATCCCCCAATTTAAATGTGGCCTTAGATCAGTATTAACTAAAAGTTACGCATCACCGCTTGAAAGCTTTTTCCTTGCCCATGTTAAAGGAGTTGGGTTTAGTTTCATATCTCATGAATTAATATCAGCAGTCAAAGGAACTGACTGGGTGTAAGCATAAACTGCCCCCTGCTGGATGTAGTCAGAATCACCCAGTTCTGATTCATAGCTCCCCTACATTAACAGAGATTCTTCTGCTCAGTAGGTAGCTTTTGTGCTTTCAGAAAAGGAGGATTTAAGTTCTAGCTGCTCTGTTGCTACAAAGTCCTGCATGGCCATGGTGCGCAACCAGGAAGCCATGAGACACTCGTGGGTTTAAACCACTTCAGTGTGGGTGCTATAGCAGACTGGACCAGGACAATTGAATTCTCTTCCATCCTTAGCAGTGCTGCATTGCTGGCACATGGATGGAGCAGTGAGACTGTGCTGCTGGAGTCCTTTGCAACATAGGTTAGTGGAGCACTCAGATACAGGGCCTTCCCTCTAAGACCACTTTACATTGCCAGGCTCCCACTTTTAGAGCTCTTACACCAGCAGAGTTAAGTCAAGAGGGCTTTGTGCACATGAAAATCAGGTCCCGTGACTAAGCAGAGGCCTTCAGACTCCACTTAATCCAATGCAGGGGATAGGAACGGTTGTGGGTCACAATGCTGGGTGCAAGATGGAGCATTTTTTATCTGTCCCTTGGGTATCTGTCACTCACACAATGTCTACCTCCTTCTGCAGCTCCTGGCAAACAAGCTGAGTTAGTTAAGAGGCGGCCCAGGTGTTCTCATGCCATGTGCCGAGCTCCTGTCCAGCAACGGAGAGTCCAGTCCCCTACGGTGCTGATGTGCTCTTAAGCGAGGGCCTTGGCTTCCTGTGTCTCAACATTGCTTATCCACCCACAGAGCTGCATTAACGTGTGCCCAGAAAACATGAACTCAGCTGACCTAAGGAAGGGATTGAACCACACAGCTCTGAGAAAGGTAGGAAAGAAAATATACCTCCTTTCTGATGGCAGTGTATTAAGCAAGGGTTAAACACCCTCATGTTCTACCTGAACTGGCTCCAGCAGCCATGAGTCACCTGGACCCACCTTGCCAAAGGAAGGAGCCAGGAGGAGAGACGGGTGTGACTAAGACACATTGGAATGACAGGAGTTCATTCTGGCAACCGGGCCTGGGCACCATTTCCTGTGTGGCAGGGATTCCCAGCCCTCGGCATATGCAACATGTCTGGTTGTGCTCTGAGAAATTAATCAGCAGGCATCAGGGTGGGGAGGAGGGAAACCCTGAACACTGGGCATTTCAGACAATCTCTGCCATCTTTCAGAATGCCACACTTGCTTTTTCAAAGATTAACAAACCACTGGGGATTCAGATGGCATTTGTTTTCTGCAGCAGTGCCCCAAAGGCTCTGGGTCAGGGGTTCCCAACCCCTGGCTAGTGGGCCAAAAGTAGCCTGTGGGGCATTGTCAAGTAGCCTACACTCCCCTGCTGCTGGCTGGGAGCCAGGCTGCAGCCACTTGCCTCCTGCCCAATCCCGGCACAAGTCTGGGAGTTGGGCTGTGGCTGCTCATCTCACCTTCAATCAGCATCCAGCCCTTTTTGACAACCTTTTTTTTTTTAAATTAATTTAAATTTAAGTTAAATTTAATTAATTAAACTTTGGTTTAATTTTAATCAAATAGACTGGTGACCCTTCAGGACTGTAAAGGTTATATTTGTGGCCCTCAAGCCAAAAAGATTGGGAACCACTCAGCCAGGTGCTTATTATAGCTCTCTGATCTGACCCTTTTGAATGTATGAGAGCAGGGCCACAATAACACGCTCCAGACAGACAAACAAGGAGTCCTGTGGCACTTTTAAAGACTAACAAATTTATTTATCGCACAAGCTTTCACAGGAGAAAATCCCACTTAATTTCTCCAATGAAAGCTCATGCGATAAACACATTTGTTAGTCCTTAAAAGTGCTGTAGGACTCCTTGTTTGTTTTGCTGAACTAGACTAACATGGCTACCGCTTTGGGTCTAGACCAATGGTTTTCAGACTTCTTTTCTCAGGACCCAGTTGAAAAAAAATCATTTATGTCTGCTACTCACCAACTATATCTTTGAGCAATGCATTCCAGTCTCCTGGTGGCAGCAGCAAGGGGTGCCGTGACCCAGTACCTGAGGGTCTGCGACCCAGTACTGGGCCCTGACCCTAAGGTTGAAAACCACTGGTCTAGACAAAGCTGAGACCAGGTGTGGCCAAACTGCGGCTCAGGAGCCACATGTGGCTCTCGAATGAAAAAGTGTGGCTCGTGGAAGAATGTCAGCAAATCAATTTAGTAGGTTAAAGTATATGACTATATGCCTCAGGGTGGTTCTGGAAGGTTTAATAATCAACTTGTGTGGCTCTTGAGTTCCATAAATTTGACCACCCCTGGCATAGACAATACCTGCAGACTGATAGACCCATGTAACTTACACAGATACTCTGAATTTGCCTGACAGAGTTAACAGACTAAAAGCATGTCTACACAACACATATACACACACAAAACCACCACACACTGTGGCAGCCGGTGTGAAAGCCCAGCTCAAGGGACTACAGCTCGCAGGGCTAAAAACAGCTACATTAGGTTTCCTGCTGGGGTTGGATCTCAAGCCCTGACATGATGGAGGGGTTGCATCTCAGAGTCCAGGCTCCAGTATGAAGTGGAACATCTACACTGCTGTTTTCAGCCCTGTAACTCAAGCCCTGCAAGCCCATGTCAGTCAACCTGTGCTCTCAGATTCATCACCTTGGGATTTTTCTTTTGCAGTGTAGACGTATCCTTAAGGAGGTTAATCTGGTGTAGTTCACAGGTTGTCAGGGCCAGAAGAAGATACAGCAACTTAGACTCCTTTAGAATTACTTTGTCCTTTCTTCAACAGGCTCTAAATTGTTCATTAACTTTCCAGGCAGGGAGCAGATTTTTTTTGCCCCTCCTTTTTTCTATATCAGTGATTTGCTTTGGGCTTGATCCCGTAAGGTATTCAGTGTCCGCTGACTTCACTTGCAAGGGCACTTAGCCCTTCATCAGATCAGGCCCTCTGTTACACTATCATATTGACCTTATTCTGTGTTAGAAGAAAAGAAGGCAGGATTAGGTCCACCCTAGAGTAGAATGGGTAGATGGTGCCTTTAATCACAATACTTGTTCCCCTTCTACATCCAACACAGTGGGAAGTAGCCACATTCCTGCTTAGACCCATGTAAGTAAGCCCAGAATACAGATTTCACAAGACATATATACTTTCTAACTTGCTAAATACAATATACTTAATACAAAGAGTGCACATATAATACAACCAGGGGTTAAAGTAAGGGGGAACGCACTGGAACACAGTTCTGGGTCCCCCTGTTTTTAGGCTGGCAGAGTTCTGGGGCCCCTAAAATTAGAGGAAGGCACAGGAATGCTGCGTTCCAGGGCCCTGCTAAGAATAGCATGAGCAGCCAGAACAGAGCATTCTGGTGGCTCCACCTTAAATCCTGCTCCTCCTTAACCCAGGCACCAGAGAGATGCTGCAGCCTGGGAGTTTGTGAATCTCCCACTGCAGGGTGGAGTGGCTTGTGGCTGGTCAGGCAGCCTGAAAATAACAGAGGTAAGGGCTTGGAGGGGGCCTGCTTTGGGGGGGGGTGTCAGGGGGTGGCTCTGTCTGTGTGTGTGTGTATCTCTGTCTGTCTGTCTATCGTGGTGCACTGTGTGTGTGTGTGTGTGTGTGTGTCACTGTCTCTCCGTCTGGGGGTGGCTGTGTGTGTGTCTCTGGGGGTGGCTCTGTGTGTGTGTGAGTGTCTGGGATGGCACTTTTTGTGTGGGGGTGGGTATTGAGGGAAGGAGGTGGGTTCTGGGGATGGGTATTGGGGAGCCCACCCATGCCTGGGGGGGGCTCACCCATGTCAGAGAGGGACCCAGCTGTGCAGGAGGGTTCCAGAGCCCACCAAATTATACGTTAACCCCTAAATACAACAGGTTACTACATCATGCTTAAATCCCTACATGGTTCCACTATTCTTAATATGAAGGCTACATGATTAGCTTATACTTAATATACAGCATAGAATTAGCCCGCCCTTGTTTGTTGTTTATGAATCATTTGGGTACCAAATACAGTTCTAGCCAATGAAATGTTCAAAGCTCTTCTGTCCTCCTGTTCCCTTGCCTATGTCACTTGTCTACCACAGCAAGATTAATGGCTCTCTGTGAATGGTTTCCATTCAACTTTCCTTTGTTAGCTGTATGTTAGTGCTC
This sequence comes from Podocnemis expansa, assembly GCA_007922195.1. NCBI lineage: Eukaryota > Metazoa > Chordata > Testudines > Podocnemididae > Podocnemis > Podocnemis expansa. The sequence continues at coordinate 51,925,996 of ML681972.1, read as the reverse complement.
TCCAGCCAAGTTGTTCAGGGTTGAAGTATAATTTGGGGGGGCCCAGAACACTCCTGCACTGGTGGATCCCCCTCCCATGCTGGTGGGCCCCCTGCTGTGGTGGGGGCCACCCTCCCATGTTGGGGGGCCCCCCTCCTGCACAGGTGGGCCCTCCCGGACCCCAGATCCTGCCCCCCCATGCCAGTGTCCCACCCTCTGCCCCCAATACCCCACCCCAGCGCATGCCAGGCCACCCCCGCACTAACTGATGGTGGCGCGGCTGGGGGACGGGTGTTAGGCCCTGGGTCTGGGTGGCAGCGCGGCTGGGCCAGAGGCAGCAGGCCCCAGGTTGGGGCAGGGCCTGGAAGGGAAGGGTTTTGGGGCGGGGCTTGAGCCCCCCAGCAATGCCTCTGGCCCCTGCTGCCTCCCCTGCCTGCCAGAATGCCATGGAATGCCGCTCCGGGGCCTCCTATTTTTAGAGGTCCAGCGTTTGGGCCCCTAAAAATAGATCGTGGTAACGGAACGCTGCATTCTGGGGCCTGCTATTTTAAAATGGTGGGCCCTGAAACTCAGTGTTCTGGCTCCACGTTCTATTTTTAGGGGCCCTGGAACACTGAGCCCATAAAAATAGTGGGCTGTTCTGGGGCATTCCAACTTACTTTAACCCCTGAAGCCGTTTATACCTTATGTCACAGCTTCAATAACAGATTTGATTTCTAATAAATCCATTAGCCAGCTACTCAGTTAATATAAAAACATAAATCCCCTACATGCTATACTTTGTGATGAATGTCTCTGCTCTGAGAATTTCTCAAACTCCTCACAGGTCACTGGCCAGGAGTGCAACTGCATTATATGTCAGCCACAGGGATAATAAACTGCCAGGGACATTGTTAAGGTTGGCGGGACAAATGTCTGATCTGCTGACTTGTTGATTTTGAAGCACCTGTTTGCAAAGTCCAAAAGATATTAGAAAGATTCACGGAATTATTGCTGCTGCGCAGATGCCTTTCATTCAGAGTGCCTTTGAAGACCTCATGTAACCTGTTTTGAAGGGTGAAAGTCACTGTGGTGCAGGGGCCCAGTAGAAAGCACGTGGACCACATGAGGCCTCAAAATGAGGGGAAAAAGTCACCCCATAAGAGCTGAAAGAAGACCCAAGACTCTGGGTGGCAACATAGCTACATGTTTTTTTTCTATATACCAAATATAAGCAGTTCCACTTCTGTTTCACCTTTGCGATTCTCTGCTTGAAGTTGCTATTGGTACATGTGACACATCAACATGACAGTTTGTGCGATAAATAAATGTTAGTCTTTAAAAGTGCCACAGGACTGCTAACTAACATGGCTACCCCTCTGGAACTTGTCAGCATATTGATGCCAAAGGCATGACTGGAGCAATGTAGCAGTGAATCAGGCTCTGATACAGGGTTCTTTATTAGCACAGTAAAGCAAATGGGATCTTCAGAGGGTTTTTTTATTTTTTCTTCAGTGGATGGAGATCAATGAAGAGTTTATTCAAAGCTGGAGCCCAGCTAATGATATGTACCAAGTTGACTGTGAGTGCACTTTCATAACCCAGTGTATTTTGCAAACGCACAGCATGGGCTGATCTGCTCAACGTCTCATGCTTGTGTTTTTAGAAATGGCGCGACAGTGAGTGGAGATGGGAATGACACACGAGTGCAAACATTTCAGTTGGAACGGATGAGGAAAGATGTATTTTGTTTGCATGCTCACATAACTCAGCAACACTACACTGATTTTGCTCAGCTTCAAAACAAAATTCACTCTTGGGCTGTGACCAAGCATGGAAAATATCAGCCTGGAAGGAATTAGTCTGACAACACTACAAGAAACTGATAGCGACACACAACATATTTAAGCCAAGTGGACACCATTACACTGCTTTTTCAACAGATAGATGGGTGTTTATGTAGATTGATGGATCAATCAACAGACTTCTACGAACACAAGTCACATTGCAGTCACCACTGAAACACAACCTTTCCAGGCTGGAAAGTACAAATTTAAACTGTGCCGCAGGGCTATACAGTAGTTTAGGAGAAGAAATGGAGAAGAATATTGATTTCAACTAATGTAACAGGAGGAATTTGGGCAGGTAGAACAGAGTAAACTCAGTTATAATTTGGACTGGGTACTGCTGCTAACATTTGGAGTTATTTTAATTGATACAAGCTCCAAAGGGGTAGCCATATCAGTCTAGTTCAGCAAAACAAACAAGGATTTTTGTGGCTTGTGAGTCTTTAAAAGTGCCACAAGATTCCTTATTTGTTTAATTGCTACAGTTATCTGAACCTTGGGTTTGCATTTCATCTGAATGATGGCACTCATGGTAACCTTTTTTTTCCCAGTACCATCTTGGGTACTTGTCCTTGTTGTTTATTTTATTTTATTTTTGGTTGACAGACATCACCTAGCATCCTGAGGGCAGGAATTCCACACCTGCAGTCCAGACTTCAACCAAGATGGTAGCTCTTTGTTTTTCCTTCTGTAAAATAAGAATAGCATCACTCATATCCAGACATGCTGCAAAACTTAGTCAGCTTAATTTGCAGTAAGGGAAATTTAAGTAAGATATCAGAAACAATGTTCTAACTACAAAAATAATTAAGCAAGGGAAGTGGTTACTTAGGGCGGTTGTGGAGTCCCCATCACTGGTAATTTTATATAATAGGTGAGACAAACACTTGTTAGGGATGGTCTAGCTATATTTAATCCTGCCTTTGCACAGGGAGATGGACCAGCTAACTTCCTGAGGTCTTTTTCAGTCATACATTTCATAAAAGGCTTTAAAGACGAAAAGCACCAAGTATTATTATCAGACATAACTGAAAAGGAAATAATTGAATTGGGTCTTCCCAGTTGCTGCTATTCTGCACAGTATGGTAACACAAGACTTCATGGCAGGGAGGTAAGGCATTCAGGTGCTTCTGCTTCTGGGCTAAAGGAAAAAAATCCACTATCATACTTAAAAAAGAATAATAGTTAACAGTAGCAGTACTGGAACAGCTGTGACACTCCATCCACCAGAGGAGAGTGTTAATATATCTGCTCAAGGCTGTATATTACATTAAAAAACAAGTCTGTGTCACCAGTTTCTCTATACTTATTAGATCCTTTGACAAGAATGATTATTTTCTCAAGCAAACAGTTCTGTTGGGATGAAGGTTCAAACTCAACACTCTCCTTTAGAATTTGCTGGGGTTAGGGACACCCAATAGCAATTGCCCCTGAAATCACGGTCCAGCTGCATCAGAGGCAATCATTTAAAAGAAATTGGAGTACAAAACTCTGCAGAGCATCACAAAAGAGGCTTGACGTCAATAGATTGGGAGGCAAAAGGCTCCAGGCCAAGAGAAGGGAGGCTGTGTTTGAAAAATGACAATTTCTGTCTAGGAAATGTATGGTTTTGAAAGGAGCCCTTCTTCAGGGCTTTCCAGGAGCCAGAGACCAGAACAAGAAAAGCCTTTGAATAGCTATGTAAACTATTCAGCAGGCTGCCAGAAAGACTGGAGCTGCTGAAGCCTAGCGGAAAATCTATCTGCACGCTCAATTGCAAAGCTCAAAACACATCCTAAAGCAGTTGGAGAACTCAAGAGGCAACCTCCTGGGATTCTGTGTAAAGCAGGCCTTCCTTTACCTTAGGAAGGGAAAATTTGGGTTCTAAACAGACTTATAAAGTGCCCCTCACCTTTGATTAAAAAATTCTTTAGTGGTTTCACATGCAGATCACAGGTACAGGCAGCAGCAAGATACACATGCCAGGACCACTTTACGTCCTCAGTTCAGGAAAGCACAAGGTAAATGGGACATAACCATGTGCATGAAATTCAGCAGGAGGCTTTCCCAAGTCAGGACCTCTTTTAGCATCCTCAGTACCCAAGAGGTGAGTGTGGTGAGCTCTCTACAAATTAAACTTTAGACAAGCTAGAGAGGGAGTGAGATCTACTTAGATTGTAAGCTGTTTGGTTCTGGGGCTGACTTTTCTGTGTGGTCCATCATTGGGACTGCTAGGCACATATAATAAATAATAAGATTCTGTGCCAAAAGAGACTTAGTTCTGAGTAAAATGTGTGTGCATGCGTGTGTGTGTGTGTGTGTGTGTGTGTGTGAGAGAGAGAGAGAGAGAGAGAGAGAGATGGTACAGTACATATATAGGCTCTGATCCATTAAACCATGAAAGCATTTAAGCATGAGCTCTAGTAAACTGAATATAACTATCCAGATCCTTAAAATTAAGCATACATTCTTCTCTAAACTAGGACCACAGCGACTAACAGTGCAGAGAGACAATAGTCAGATGTTACTGTGACGGGGTTGGGGTGGTGGTGGGGACATAATTATCTAGCCAATCAGACAGACAGAAGGAGTAATAGCCATCTTTCACAAATGGCTGCTCAAACTTTCAGGCATGTGCTTCAGTACCTGGCTCAATCAGGAGTTGCTGGGACAGCCTGAGTACAGTGAAGAACAGAAGAGGGCCAGCTATCTCTTGACCCTCAGTTTTCTCATGTCCTCCCTTCCCTCTTTCCCCAAAGTAACTTGTTTCATTTCATTTGCCATAGAAAATGAGATAAAAAAAGACACTAGGACTGTTAACAATAAAATAGAAATAATCAGTGCCAAAGATGGGGAAACTGAGGCATAGAGGGACCATGACTAAGGGTAATTGACAACACTTATGAGGCTGGCAGTGGTGTTTTAGCCCAGTACCTGCAGAGCCAAAAGCATGAGTCTTCGCTGCTCTAGCTAAAGAAGAAGGCTGATGAGATGAACTAATGGCTGTAGTAAGATGCTCAGGCGTGCAGCTCTAAGGGGGGCACAGAGACCTCCCCAGGTTGGTGTGGGATATATAGCAGGTTGATGGCAGAAACTAAGTTTCCTGACTAGCAGGACAATACCTCCTGAGCCTGCTGCCTCCTTACAATTTATTTTCTAGGGCGCTGGCCAATCTAGTTTTAAATAATAAATAAGATGGAGCTTCCACTCCACCCTTTGGGAAGCTGTTCCTCAGGCTAATGGAAGTTGGGGTTTACAGCCCTCAGGCACTTCTACAGAGTTATCCCATCCCCCTTCCAATACTCATGTTATGTCCAGCCAAGCTGCACTTGATTTGCTTTCTCAGTCCCTCCTCCCCAGGAAACCCCTTAAGTTTGTACACTGGAGCATGTGTGTCTGGAGCAACTAGGAAAGCAGGGGCCTTTGCATGGCACAGACCACTACTGAGTCATGCAGCTGGCAAAAGCCAATGGCTTGCAGCTCCCTAGCACAAAGCCAGTGGCTATTTACTGACAGCTGGGATATTCAAAGGCTGCCTAAGAGATCTGGGGTATCCAAACTCCAACTACAATGGAAGTCCTGTGGCATCTTAAAGACTAATACATTTCTTCAGGCCTAAGTTTTCATGGGCTGCAACCTACTTCACCAGATGCTTCTTTTAGATGCAACTTTCATTGTTTTTGCTATATACAGACCAATATGGCTACCTTTCTGGAACGAACTCCAACTGAAAGTCAAGAGGAGCTAGGTGCTTAAGCCCCCCAGACTCCTTTGAAAATTCCAGTCTCAGTGTCATCACTGGCAGCTCATTAGGGTTTGGCTGGGCTCTTGCTCTTCAGAGTGATCTGGAGCTTGTTCATATAGACTGCAAGAATTGTGCTGTCCTTAAGAAGGGGCAACCCAAAGCATTATTTCAGCTAATGCATGAAACAGAAGGAAGTGGATTTCCAGCCTGAATGGCATGAAGGGCTTCCAGGATCAGAGGACTCTAATACAGCATGTTGACAAGGCTCTCTGGGGAAGGGTAGAATCCCCTTTGCTTGAAACAATGAAAACTGGACTGGATAAAGGGGATACCACACAACTCACAATCCTGCATTGGCTGGGGATCTACCTGAGCAGGCAGAGACATCGTGCTAATCACTGTGGGCTAAGATATTCAAAGTTGCCTTTGGATCCTGACTTCCCACTAAGTAGAGCCCTTCAAATCCACAGATATCTGTAGATATCCGCCTTATATCTGCATCCGTGGATACAACACGGATATCTGCAGACCATTTCTTGTGGATGCAGATTGGATATGGATCCACATATTTTCATCTGCACAGAGCTAGAGCCCTGCAAATATGTGGATATCTGCAGATATCTATCTGCATTATATCTGCATCCACGGATACAACATGGATATCCACGGACCATTTCTTGCGGATGCAGATTGGATACAGATCCACTTATTTGTATCCGTGCTGGGCTCTACCGCTAAGTCCCCATGGTGGCTTTGAAATTTCAACCACAGGCATCCTGAATTGGAGGAACTAATCATTTAGCTGGTTTTTCCTCCATATTGTCTATGATATTCTGCATTTAAAATTCAAGAGAGGAGTGAGAGGAGTGCTACAGAAGGCTATTGGATTTATTTGGTTACTTCTTTATTGTTATTTCTTTCATATCTACTGCACACGTTCCCAGTGGAAAACTGTTTCTCTCACACTTCCCAAAATAAATACTTGTTCCCTTGCATTTGCATGACTGTCGCTTCCTTTGTTTTTTATTACTAACAATGCTTCTCACCTCTCTCAGCCTCATCACTTTCTGATATGTTGTGTTTGAATTTATACAACTTGTTTGATTTATTGAAGTAATCTGACCTGATCCAGTGTAATGTAATCACAGGAGTTATCTTCCCCTCTGTCATTGGGTCTCATGCTCCACCATCACTTTCCAGGCTACTCAGTCCTCCAGATGGGCACCTGTGGCTACTTGACCCTCTGGTTGTGTACCACTGATACTTCATCCCCTTTCAAGGAAAGATCCACTCGTGAAACCCAGCCACTAGTTCCTCAAGGGCCACAATTTCAGTGCTGCTCTTGGAGCTCTGGGGGAGCAAGAAGGGGCCCAGGCCTCAGCCCAGGGACTTTATATGCCACAACCTCAGCACTATTATCACCACTTCCCTCCAGTCTCTTTCTGTTCCCTGGGCTGGTTTCCCAATAGCCCCAGTCTTGTGCACAGACCCTCGCCTTAGGCTGCTTCTCAGTCTGTTTCTGGTGTCTTTCCCCAGAAACCTCTTCTGCAGCTCTTGGCCAATGCCAGCCTCTTTGATCCGGATGCTCCTCTGGACTTTGGCTGCCATCCACTCTTTAGGGCCCACCAGCTTTGAACAGCTCCCTTTGGGCACCTGTGAGCTGTCCGGGGTGCTGGCTCCTGCAGCCACATAGCCATAGAGACAGCCGCTTTCCCCTCCGTGCTTCCCAGGCCAATTGACTGACTGACTCTGCAGTTCCTTTCTGATACCTGGATCCTAGCCCCTGATTGGTCCAGCAGACCAGACACCTGATTGGCTGCTGCTCTCAGGCCCCTTTTTAGCCCTTATTCTGTCGGGGGGGGGGGCAATGGACCCATCACACCCTCCTTTACTGTAAGATTTTTTTCAATGTAAGTTTTCTCCACTTTGTCATCTGATGAAGTGGGACTTCACCCACAAAAGCTCATGTGAAAAATACATTTGTCTGTCTTTAAAAGCACTACAGGACTGCTTGTTTGTTTTATTGTAGCATGGTATCTCAGCAGACCATCCAGTATGGCATTAATCAGCCCGAGCTGTTACTTAGCCAAATGTTCCCTGCAGATAACGGATTTCCTGGATCATATTGCCTCATTAATCTACAAATTAGTAACTCTTACAACAGACTGCATAAGGTTTAGAACAGAAAATCACAATGGAGTAGGAGGTTCTGATCTGTGGAATGGGGCAAGAGGCTTCTCAGAGCATGAGTAGAAGAACAGTAGACTGGTTTCCAATGCTGCATACTTTATTCCACTTCAGTAGGACCCACAAGTAGCAATGAAAGGCATTAGACCCACAAGCACCTCACACAGAGCAAAAGAGCCCCCAGATTAAGCCATTATATTCTCAAGCTTTTTGCGTGCATTGTTTACTATTATAGTATATTTCATTACTAGTGGGATGCAGGCACCAAAGTCTAATAGTTAGAGAAAGACTCCTAGTTTCTATTTTCACCTTCTCCACAGATCTTCTTGGGCAAGGCAATTCTGCTCTTTGTACTTCAGTTTCCCAGCAGTAAAGAGGGGATTCTACTATTTTTGCAAAGTGGACAAGGCAGGTAGCTGAGAAGTGCTCCATCTTCATGAGTGAAGGGGCATGAGTTTGGATTCCACTGGGAATGATCAAGAGGGGTGGGCAGGCAAGATATTCTCCATGAAGCACCCTCTATTGGTAGCAAACACAGGTTTTCGTGCCCTACCACTGAGCAGTTGTCCCCTGTGCACCTATGTGCTGCTCTGGCAGAGCACATGCCCAGTCCATTGATTTAATAACTCCAGCTCTGTGAGGGGTGCAGTGCTCAGGTTGATGGAGTTAGGTTGACTCAGTGTCAGTGTCATATCAACTGTTGTTGCTGCTTTCAGGAACCATCCCGCAGTGCCCCATGCTCACAGTTAACTAGGTGCAATCGCTCATGGTAGGACACATACTACCGACACCAGGAGCATAGCGTGGACATGCAAAGGCAATTTAATTGCTGCAGGGGCTGTATGTCAGTATAACTTAGATCAACTTAATTTTGGAGTGCAGATTTGCCCTTAGTGGATGCAGTCTCCCAGTGATGGAAAGCTGAGCGCTTTCAGTGGTATGAGGTGATAATGAACCAAGTCTTCTCTGGGAGCTTAAGATGAAAAGCAAAGAATTGTGTTAATGCCTGTCTGTCTTCATGTAACAGATGCATGCAAGTGGAATATGAGAACCACATACACAGCAAAACATTGCTCCACCTGGCCCTGAATTTGAATCAATTTGAAGAGCACAGAGGAGCTTGGTGTGGGAAGAGTGCCATCTGCTGTCCAAAAAAGGCATGTTCTCTTACAGAAATCAGATTTTAAGGAGAAAATTTTGGTCTACTTTACTCTGAGCTCCTGCCTGACATGGATCGTGGAAGTTCATCCTGCATACAAGTTTATTGTATACCTAATGTGGGGGGCATGGTGCCCAATCCTCAGCTGCTGTATTCTCAATATTAGAACCAGGCAACATTTTTCAGCAACAAATACAGATTTGGTTTGATTGAAATATATTGCAAACTTGTGTCAAATCTACTTGATTGATTCATTTGGCAGGCAGAGGCATTCTAAAAGAAATGGAAGTTTGCCATTTGGAAATTTTCATCAAGTTTTTCCAATTGAACTCAACTTCATTCTAAATTTTAGTTCAATTTCATTTAAAAATAATAAGAAAAGTTAAAACAAACTCAAAAATGGAATGAAGCATTCTACTTCCCCTTGAATGAAAGTTCAACTGGAAACATTTTTTTTCTCTGCAGTAAACCCACCTCCCCAAGATGCAGTGGCCAAGTTGATGGAACAATTCTTCTGTCAGCCTAATGCTGTCTACACTGGGGGTTATGTCAATGTGGATTTTTCATACCCCATGAGCAACATGGCTGAGTAAAGCAAATAAGGAGTTAACTTTTTAGTGCAGAAACTCAACTCAACTTTTTAGTGCAGGTCCCTCTGTGCAGGTGGTAATATTACCAAATAGGCATGTGCCTGGCTCCTACCAAGATTAATTAATTCATTACACAATGCAATTAACTAATGGGAGTGACATACGTTAATTAAACAAAGCGCCTCCCATAGCTTTTCATAACTGATTTAATTCAAATTTCTTTGGCAAACAAGGGCAGTTCTCCCACCCCAACTTATAAAATGAACCAATAAACCATGCCACAGCTGGGAAAACAATTTCCAGTCAGAAGTTTGTGGCAAAAAAATTCAGACTCAGTTTCACCTCAACATTTTGCAACTCACTTTAAGTCTAAAGAAGCCTTAAAAATTGGAAAAAAAAGTAACTGTTTTGTTTTGGCATTTTCAAAAATGTCTAGATTTTTCAGTAAAAAAGACTCTTCATTTCAGGCTTTCTATTCATTTTTTAAAAATAATCAAAATTATTTTAACAAAATGTTTTGATTGCCTAAATGAAACATTCTTTCACTTTTTTTTTTGTTTGGGAAGGGGGAACAGGCAATCTCCATATAAAGCCCATTGCTACAGGTATAACTGGTTTCTTATTGACAGTTGTACAGGTATAACTATCTCGATAAATAAAACCAGAGCCTTACCTAAAAGAGTTATACAAAATCCATCTATAGACCTCAAAGCACTTTATAAGGGAAAGCAGTGTCATTCCACTCATTTTATTAATGGAAAACTGAGGTACAGGGCAGGGAAGTGACTTGCACTTGCCTTGGTCATCCAGCAGGCTAGGGCAGAATAAGGACCAGGATTCAAGCCATGGCTCTGTTCATTTGGTTATATTGCCTTCACCTCATGGTGATGCTGATAGAAAACATTCTGGCTGCAGTAAATTGCACCCTTGCCAGAATTTAATTTTAGGACCTAATCCCAAGATGGTCTAAACTGGTCTGCACACTGACTTAGACCAGAAGAGGTTTGGCCCTTAAAGTCACTTGGGTTCACTGATGGGAATCTTCTGGCATAGGTTTTGTTGCCAGTAAAAGATTGATGTATTTATGTATTTGTGGCCTAATTTTCCTTCCCCCCATCCAATGTATTCTATGATACATGCCCCATTCCACACAAAATAACCATCACATATCTTCCTTTCAGATCTCCAGCTTAATTCACACCCACCGTTAAGGCCCTTTTAAACTGCGAGAGTGGGCTACAGGAGCCGTAAGAGAGAGTCAAGCGCCTAGAGTGCAGCAGGGAACCACTGAAGGAAACTGACTTGCTTTGGAATGTTTCAGCGTTCTGTCCCCTAGGCCAGCAGCCCCCAACCTTTTCTCAGCCATGGCACACCTTGATACCCTTCATTATTTTGAGGCATACCACCATATAGTCTCCGAATGAACTCATAAATATTCATAAGCTAATCCAGAACTCTGAGAAGATTTTCAAAAAATTCCAAGGCATGCCTGCTCAGGCTTGATGGCACACCTGTGTGCCATGGCACATTGGTTGGGAAACACTCCCCTAGGCAACAACTAACCTTTGTCAAACCTCAATGCATAAAATTCCATTCTGAATTCCGTATTTTGGTACCTAAAATTGAGCGGCCTTCTTTTCAAAGTGGCTCAGAAAGTTGGACTCTCACTGAGATAAGAGAAATCACTAAAATTTTTTGACTGAGTGAATGGGAAGCAGCATTGTTCAACTGAGCAGGCCCTGGACTGGGACTATGGGACCTCAGTTCTTTTCCTGACACTGCCAGTGACCTCATATGTCACTTTGGGCGACTACCCATCTTTGCCTTACCATGCTTTAGACTATAGACTACCGGGGGTGGCAATTTTCTTTCACTATGTGACTGTATAGCACCTAGTACAATTGGGCCTCTAGGTGCAACTAGAATAAAATAATAACAATGAAGTAGAGAGTGGTAGTAAAAAGACATTCTTGCTGCATAGATCCTCATGCCAGTTACCCCAGATTTAAAAAACTCTGGAACTTATGCAATTGAATCTCTTGTCTGGACTACGATGGTAGATGAAGATTTGGAGAATGCCAGTACTTTGGTTCCCCATATGTCACTATGACAGCACCCACATAAATGAGAGCTCTTTACAGAAGACTTGAAGCTTCTGATTTGCACAGTGTTATCTCTAACAAACCCAGAGAATGCAATGTGTCATGAAAGTGATTAAGGGCTCAATTGTGATGTGGGATTGTTATGTAATGGGTGGCTACATAAGAAAATCCCAACTATCAAGACTCTCCCTATAAAATCGGGACATCTGGTCCCCTTACACGATGCAGACTTTCCGATTGGGTGTGTGTCTTGTGCTGAATCCATACAGCAAAATGACAGGCTTGGACCCCAGACATAGCAAGACTCCCCTGTGACAGCTGCAATTGGTGTGGCTTCCTGGTGGGGGTAACTGGGCTGTGGTGCCAGGGTGCCTGCCACAAGGACTGCTGGAGGAGGGGATGGAACCAGGAGCTGGCCTTTCCCAGGGTTTCCTGGTGTGGGTGGAAGGGCCACAGCCCTACGTGACCTAGGTAGTCACCTAGGGCACCAACAATTAGGGGGCACTAAGGGCTGGGTTGGGGCCAGTGAGCCTACACTGCCCTGCTCCACTCCCCGCCAATGGATAGACCCTGATGGCAGCACTTCTACCCTCCCATAGCTGGATCCCTGGCTGGTGCAGAATCCCAGCAGCAGCACTGCTCCCCCGCCTGTGGCCAGATCCCAGCGCTGGTGCCACTCTGCTTGCAGGGGGGTGCCAAAATCACTGTTGGCCTAGGGTGGCAAAAAACTTGGGCCTGCCCTACTTGGGAGGCAGGCCAATCCTTGCTAACAGACAGCCCCCTCATCTGAAGCAAATACTCACCAGTAACCATGCAACGTACAACAGAAGCACTAACCCAGGAACTTATTCCTGCAACAAACCTGTTGTCAGCTCTGGCCAGACATTAGCTCCAGCGACACCCTAACTGGTCCTAACCATAACAGCCACACCATCAGGAGCTCATGCACCTGCAGATCTACTAATGTGATATATGCCATCATGTGTCAGCATGCCCCTCTAGCATGTACATTGGACAAAGTGGACTGTTCCTAAGCAAAAGAATAAATGAATAAATCAGATATCAAAAATGGTAACATCCATAAATCAGTAGGAGGGCATGTCAATCTCCCTGGACACTCAGTAACAGACTTGAAAGTTACCATACTTCAGCAAAAGAACTTCAAAACCAGACTTCAGTGTGAAACTGCAGAGCTGGAACTCATATGCAAATTTGACACAATCAGGTTGGGTCTGAATGGGGACTTAGAACTGTTATCTTATTACAAAAAGTAATTGTCCCTGTTCACACTTTCTCACCTTCTAATCAACTGTTGTTAATACGCCTCATCTACCCTAACTGAATTGACTTTGTTAGCACTTGCCCTCCCCACTGTATTGTTTCTCCCCCTTGCAAGTGTATATATACCTCCTAACTGTAGTTTCCACTTCATGCATCTGACAAGTGGACTGCAGTCCTTGAAAGCTGCTGACCAAAGAAATTTGTTACTCTTTCGGGTGCCACAGGACTTTTGTTCTCCAAGCTACAGCTATTACAGACCACCGACTGTACAGAATTGTTTTAATATACGAATAATATGGTATATATTTTTTCTTTGCTCTGAATTTGTTCTATACCCTTGGGGAGACATGATAAATCTATAATCTCACATTTTCACTACTTTTATATAGTCACATTTTCTTATTTGGAATATATCATGCTACACTTCAGAGTAACTTACTGTACAGATCCTGGGAGAACTCCCACCTGATATAAAATTATATCAGTTCAATTAATCCAGGTTTATGCTGGAGTGAGAATCTGGTTCTTTGTCATTATTTTGTCGTCCACATTCAGCCGAGCAACCAGAAGTTTCAGTTCCTACCATAAATCAAACTTTGCCATGATTTTTATTAGAAGATTTTTAATTTAACATCTGAGGTCTGTTGCAAATGACTAATGAATGATTCAACAACAACTGATTGATTTTCAATCAAATTGTGCTTTCCCACTGCTTTCTTTGGCCTAGATGTTCACATCTCTTACTCAGGCACACAAGGACATAAATGGAAGCTACTCACCGTAACGTCAAGTGAATCATAGTCTAGAGACAGTAAACATCACTGGCAACCCATCTAATAAATAATAACTAGCTCTTAGGTATTGCTTTTCATGAGTACATCTCAAAAGAAGGCAGTATCATTCATCCCATTTTACAGATGAGGAAACTGAGGTATAGAAAGGGGAAGTAACTTACCCAATGTTACCAGCAGATCAGGGAACAGAGCCCAGTACATTGTATCACAGATCAGGACTTTATCTTCTAATATATGCCACACTGCCTCTCCTTCCTTCTGCCAAATAATGTTCATCAGTACAGCTTTAAGTAAATCAGATTCAAGCCTGGTAATAAGCAGGGGAGCTCGCATTGACTTCAAGTGCTGGGTCCAATAACTTTAGCAATGGGCCTGCCAACTTACAACTGACTGTAGAATGATGGGTGGGTGTCTCAACAGAAAAGGTTGAGGTTTTGGTGAAAAAACAAAAACACAGAAATATTTTGCCCAAAAGCATAAATTCTCAGTGAAAGGACCCAGTCCCGCATGACAGTCACATGATCACAGTGCATCACAGGAGATGCAGTCTGGCTGAGGCATCTGGTCCATAGAGGAGAATGGGACCATAAGGCAGCTGAACTACAAATCACACAAGGCATCAACATTTTAGAATTTAAATATTCAGGCTTTGGCCAAAAATTGAACCTTTTTATTTGTTTGTTTTCAGGGATTCCATTTTTCTATATATAAAAAAATAAATTTCTTCAGAAAATCAGGAATTTTTAGAAAAGAAAATCATTTAGACAAAAACAAGTTTCAGGTGAACAATAGCTGTAACAGAAAACTTTCGACCAGCTCTAATTCCAGCATTTTCCTATGAGGATTTGGAACTATGGTGGTGAGTACAGGACAGACAGGTAAGTAGACAGCTAGATGTCTAATTAAATAGACCAGGTGTGGCCAAACTGCGGCTCAGGAGCCACATGCAGCTCTTGAATGAAAAAGTGCAGCTCCCAGAAGAACATCAGCAAATCAATTTAGGAAAGCAGCCCCAGCCCAGTAGTTTTAAATCTCCTGCCCTGCGCATGCTCAGGGGTGCCAGCGTCCGGGCTGAAGGGAGCCAGCACCTGGGTGTGAGGATTCGGGAGAGTGTTGGGATGGTGGGAAGAAGCAGTGGCATGGTCAGGGACAGTGGGGAGAAGCATGGCATGGTCATGGACAGCAGGGAGAAGCGCAGCATGGTTGGGATTTTAAAAAACCTCACCATTAGCCTGCAGTCTTCTAAATCAAGCGACAGCTAAGTTTTTACTGTATAGGCCTAGTTTTCATGGTAACCTTAAGTAATTATTAGTATCTGATATTAGTAGGATCAATATTTGCTCTCTTTTATGACAAAATTAAAGTGTGCAATGAATTTTAAACTTAGTAATTTTGGAGTGGGTAAAAGTATATGGGTATATGCTGCAGTGCAGCTATCAAAGGTTTAATAATCTATTTGTATGTCTCTTGAGTTCCATAAGTTTGGCCACCCCTGACATAGACAGACAGATTGACCATGTTATCAGGGAATGCTTTGAACTGATGATTTTCTCTCATTAGGTTCTATTCCCCATAGTGGTCACATTTTGGACCCAGGGTACATTAATATATAGTTTATCAAGTGTTAATAAATGCTTGATAGAGGTTTCAATAAATGTTTAATACACTGACATCAAGTCCAGCGTATCAATAAATTTGTTGATAACTGTTTACTGCCTTTTAGCATTCATCTTCTGATAGTCTTCTGTAACACATACTACCACGTCTATAACACGCTTCTGACATCCATTAAGCATTTATTTAACCTTTCTAAACTACTCATAAATGTAGCCAGTCTATAAAGTGTGTTCTTCTGAGTTAAATGCCCTTCTGCCATAAAACAAGTCATTTCCATCGTTGGTGTTTTCAGTCTTTAAATACCACTGTCAAAAAAGTATAAAGACAGATTGTTTTCATCATCCATCCAAGGGAAAATTGGCTCTATTACCTCTCTAGAAAACTGTAGATACAGGAAACATCTAATGGGGTAGCATTCCTCATGAGAGGACAAAAGGTAAAATGAGGCACAGAAAGGTTAATGAGCTACTCAAGGCCACAAAAATAAATCAGTCACAGATTTTGGAACACAACCAGGTGTCCAAATTTGGAGTTCCCTGTGCTAATGACTAGACTAGATGATCTGCTGATACAAATACTGCATTGTAAAAATATTTGAATTATGGTTACTAACGTGAGTCACAGTGATATAAGAGACCTGCAAGTGAGCAGGCTTTTATCACAGGTTAGCTAACATGATTTAAGAATACACCCTTTTCCCTAGCAAAGACAATGCCGAGCATTGTCTTGGCAGGACACTGTGGTTGAGTTAACAGAGCAGTGGGTGAGAACCCTGAACTCTCTGTCTCCCAGTGTTGTGGATGAAGAGAGGTCATTAGCTTCCAGAGTTGCCTCTCTGGCACCTTCTACAGGTGTTTAAAAAAATAATAATGAGAAAAGTTTTTCAAAGAATTTTCCATTGTTATAAATGCCACTATAGAGATCTCTGCTTATACTGGTGTCATTTACACTGGAGATCCCAAAAGCCTACTTTAGCTCATTTGATTCATGTTGAAACTGCAGGGTCTATCCTTTTTGTGCAGCTTTTCCCATACTTCATGTCAATGGACATTTCATTTAATAGAATCATTTTTAAAGTGCCAAATTTCACTGAATTCAAATGAATTACTCAGATGTCAACTGTCCACACTTGGAGAAAGGTGGAACTAATTGCCACATGATAAATTATGTATGTAGACAGAGCTCTGGCTGGTTTTTCCAGAGCTGGTTCTTGTCTCTGGCATGACTGGTTCATACCTGGTGGGACAAACTGACAAGGTCCTGCAATGTTCTTAAGTAATCCTGATTGAATTAGGGTTAACTCTTTGGGGGGTCCCTTGTATTAAAAACACAGCTGAGTGTGTTATTGTGGCATTATATGTATCTTCCCCAGTAGGAAGGGGATGCTAATACATTTCTTCTGTTAGTAGCTTTTGAAGCCCCTCCCACTCTCCCCAGATAGTGCACAAATACTAGCTCAAACCAGGGGTCAACAGCAAAAGGATAAATAGCCTTGCTTTAAACCAACTTAGGGCCTTCTTCCTGATCAAACAAATGGACAAGACCCCTGGTCCACCAAGGGCCCCGATATTTAGGTTAAGGTTGGAAGAATATAGCCTACAGGGGTCCCATAAGGTCAGCTGCTTGTTCTGGGTCAACACTGTGATGAACCTGAAATCACAAGGAATCCCCTTGGGCTGGGGATTTGAAGGACAGCTCTTTTCAGAATCCATGTCAAGGTTGGGGTGAAACCTTGTTAGCTCATTAGGTGCTTCTAATCTGTTTTCCCTCTTGTGCTTTTACCTTCAGAATAAAATAGGCTTGCACAGAAAGAGCTGTGTGGTAACATAACTGTTGGCCAATTGTTATCAGGCTCGGAAGAGAAAGCAAGCAGATGTGTGTGGGCTGGAAATAACACAATGAAGGCAGGGAACTGTGCAGCCTAGAGATACCCTGATTTGAAAAGAGAGAAATGCAGGTCTCCACCTAAAAAGGCAAAGTCTGGGGAGCTGGCAGCCTGAGAGTGGGAACACTTAATGAACCAGTTAAGGGAAACACAGTGCCATTTCTCTGCACCAGGACACCTGTCAGGCTTTCTACCACAGTCAGGCAAATGAGAGGATCTTCCTTTTTAGAATGTTGGTGCCTTTGAACTTCAGGAACCCAATGTGAGACCAGGGGCATAAAGCTTAAACCACTGCCTTCTTTATAAGTTACATGGCAAGACGGCTCCAACAGACATTGCCATACAAACCCTGTGTGCAACTGCATCACGAAGGAGAAACTTTCCAATGGAAGGCCCTCTGGCCTTTACTGAATGGGGCAGGTATCTTTGTGGTGGATGATGCAGAAAAGACTGAAGTCCTCAATGCTTTTTTTTACCTCAGTCTTCACTGGCGGGGTCAGCTCCCAGGCTACTACACTAGGTAACAGAATGGAGAGAAGAAAAGTGGCCCTTGGTGATGGAAGGTTGGGTTAGGGACTACATAGGGGAGTTGGATGTGTACAAGTCTATGGGGCTGGATGAACTGCATCCAAGGGTGCTGAGGGAGTTGGCCGATGTGATTTCACATCTGCTAGCCATTATCTTTGAAAAACTGTGGTGAACAGGGGTGGCCCTGAATGATTAGAAAAAGGCAAATGTAGTACCTATCTTCAAGAAAGGGAAAAAGAAGGACCTGGGGAACTACAGACCAATTAGCCTCACCTCAATCCCTGGACAGCTAATGGAGCATGTCTTCAAAGAATCCATTCTGAAACACTTGGGAGAAAATATAGTGATCAAGAACAGTCAGCATGGATTCACCAAGGGCAAATCATGCCTGACCAACCTGATTGTCTTCTATGTTGAGATGACTGGCTGTGTGGATGTGGGAATAGCTGTCAATGTGATAAACCTCAACTATAGCAAAGCTTTTGATACAGTTTCCCACAGCATTCTTGTTGGCAAGTTAAGGAAGTATGGCTTGGGTGAATGGACTGTAAGGTGGATAGAAGGCTGGCTAGATCATTGGGCTCAGCGGGTAGGATCAATAGCGCAACGTCGAGTAGGCAACCAGTAACTAGAAAAGGAACTGGGGGTTTTGGTGGATGGCGAGCTGGATATGAGTCAACAATGTGCTCTTGTTGCCAAAAAGGCCAATGGCATACTGGGCTGCATCAGTAGGAGTGTTGTCAGCAGATGGAGGGATGTGATTATTCCCTTCTGTTTGGCACTGGTGAGGCCACATATGGAATACTGTGTCCAGTTTGAGGCTCCACACTGCAGAAAAGATGTTGACAAATTAGAAAAAGTCCAGCAGAGGGTAATGAAAATGATTAGGGGGTTGGGGCATATGACTTATGAGGAGAGACAGAAAGAACTAGGCTTCTTTAGTCTGCAGAAGAGAAGACTGAGGGGGGATTTGATAGCAACCTTCAACTACTTGAAGAGGTGCTCCACAGAGGAGGGAGCTAGGCTGTTCTCAGTAGTAACAGAGGACAGAACAAAGAGCAATGGTTTCAAGCTGCAGCTGGAGCAGTCAAGGTTGGATATTAGGAAAAAGCTTTCTCACTAGGAGGGTGGTAAAGCATTGAAATAGGTTACCTAGGGAGATGGTGGAATCTCCATCTTTGGAAACATTTAAGGCCTGGTTAGACAAAACCCTTGCTGGGATGAGTTATTGGGAGTGCTCTTGCTTTAGCTGTGGGTGGACTAGATGACCTCATGAGGTCCCTTCCAACCCTATGATTCTACGATTCAATGATTAATTTTAAGGAGGCCCACAATATAGTACAACACAGGATCCACTCCTCTTGTTTTCAGTCATTTCCTCCAGCTGAACACTTCAGCAGTGCTGGATCATTTCCTTCCAGGGTCATGCTGATTTAGGGCCAACCCCACAACTAATGTGGCTTCCTGGACCTCCACAAAGCCACTCTGATTTGCACCAGCAGAGGATCTGGCCCTAAAAGAAGCATCTTTATTATGAGGTAATTCAGATGTGGAAATTCATGGTCTGGGCGTGCCAAGCAGTGAGGTTTCATTTCCACAGTTTTCAGTGTCGATTCATTGAAACTCGTGCAAGAGACACGAAGGGGTGTTGCATTGTATTCCTCATGAGACAACTTTGCAATAGTTGGACACCTCATAGCTATTTATTTGTAATCAACTCTCATGTAACATAATTAACTAGCCTTTCATGCTGACTCAGTTCAGAACAGGACTTAGGGAGACATTATTTGATGACATATACCAGCACAGGTTGGGAGTTAGAGAGCCGAAGAGAAGCACAGAGTCTGTCCAGAGCCTAACAGAGCTAAAATGGAAACAGTTTTCCTGTCTCATGAGAATTTCAAGATTTTAATACTTTTTCACATCCCACACTGAGATGGTCTCAACAATTTTCACAAACAGGATAAAAAAATGAATTCAGTTGGAATTAATTCAATATATTTTGAATTAATAAATTTCTTAGTCTTTGGTCTTTAAGAATGTGTATTTGTTTTGAGTATGAACGAATTCAAATTTCAAAACAAAAAAATCACTTTGAACTGAAAAAATAAGGTTATCAGTAGGTAATGACAAAACAGGATGTTTCAACAGGTCCAAAACTTCTTTTTTCAGCATTTTTTTTTCATGAGGAGACTTGTCAAAACAATCTTTTTCTGCAAACAGTTTTTGTTCTGATGAACTGGCATTTTCTGATCAAAATCTTTTTTTTTTTTTTTTAAGTTTCAAACTGTGTGTACTCAGTAGAGAACTCTCCTTTGTGTGGTATGACAGTTGAGTTCAAAACACAAATAAACAGATGAGCCCTCATATAAACAGATTAGAGTGACAGGGAAAAAATCCTGAACTTTTGCCAGGTTACCTGCCCTGCCACACTTCTTTTGGCTGAAATGTCATCAATATTTAGTTTGAACTGGCTGAAATAAATCAGTCTTAACAGAACAATCCCTATGTTGACATAATGTAGAAATTTGCCCAATTTGTCACACAGGAAACAGGAAATTGAACTCTGGTCTTTCAAATTCTAAGCTAATGTCCTAACCACTGGACTGTCCTTCCTCTTCTTCAGTATCATTCCTCCTCATTGTTGTGATGCTGGGAAAGCTAAACTGAAGGAGAGAGATCTTCAGTGTGTTCAAAACACGATGAGGTCTGTGGGTACACCCATTGCAAGGAAGTCCTAGGGCCATGCCTACACTATGGGCTCTTTGCTAGTATTGCTACCCAATATAGTTGCTATGTCAGCCAACAGAAAGAATTTTTCCATCAACATTGTATCACTGCCTCTCAGAGAGGTTAGCTAAGCCAGCGGAGACATTCTCTCACTGGGGGTTTTGCCAGAATAGCTATGTTGCCTAGGCTAGGAGGTATGAATTTTTTGCACTCCTAGCTGACATAGCTATGCTGTTCTGGCACAGCTTCTTCACACATAACAGGTCCTATACTTGTGACATGCTGCTGAGATGCATTATAAATGAAAACCAGGAAATCTGATCACCTTTGGTCTGAACGAGATCTCTCTCTCCCTGTCTTTGTTAACATATTAATTGCATTGCCAGGGAATTTTTCTGGGTCCTCATTTAAGAACGAAAGCTGGGAAAGGCAATGCAAAATGTTTGACAAATAACAAACAGTTAAATGACATCCACCAGTGTATTAAGATAGTGAAGCCTGACCTTCCATTAGCAGATACCTGGCATTTTCATCCAGTCCTTTGCTCATGGCATGACAGAACTGAACTTTTCTGTGGGAGTAGTGAGATTTAGCAAGAGTGAGCTGGTTTTCATTGCTTTTTCTTTGTATAAGTTGCAAATTGCATGAGCATTACCCTAGTTCTGCTTCAGACTTAGTTGAAGGCTTATTTCATCCTGTCTGCTTGCTGATCTCCCCGAACTGCTGTAAACCAGCTTGCTTTGTTTTATTTTACTTGTATAATTTATGGAATTGATACTTCTTCCCCAAGGGTGGTTTTTTGTTTTTGTTTTAAGTAGGATGATAAATGCCAGTCATATATAATTATTCCCATGGAAAGAAGAGACAGGGAAATAACACTGAGCAAGGTCTGTAAGGCCCTGCTTCAGTGCCTCCCATAAGTATGTGCTTAACTTTAAGTATGTGAGCCATCCCACTGATTTCCCATTCACTCTGGCAGTGAGCAAAGTAAGTTGAAACAGTGAGTTCCCCACATGGAATTGCTCATGTGCCTAAAGATAAGAATGTCTAGCATGGGAACATATGGATCACAACTTATAGTCTCCATGGATGGATAGTTCCTGTCAATAGCAGTCAAAGGAGGGGGAAGTTCATTTTTAAACAATCAGGGATGGTAATAAGGGTTTCCTTTCTGTATTTTATATGAGGCCAGATCCAATTGCCATTGAAATGAATGATAAATCTTCAATCAACATCAATGGACATTAGACCCAGCTGTAGAAATCCATCATGAACTCCTGTAGCTCTCTTCTTGGTTCTCCTTTCTAGATTTTCTCAATTTAGTGGTGGCTCAGTGTGCATTACACAGCAGGACACATAAGAGTGGGATGTGGAGCAAAGCTGGGAGATGTGACTCCCATGTGTGAAAGCCTAGATCATCTTCTCCCCAAAGGAGGGAAGATTTTTGCAGGTGGCAACTCTTATGTCTGGCACCAAAGAACCTGTATGCCACTTTTTCTAAGAGCACCTGCTTTAGACTTTCAGGACCTGATTCTGACCTGACTGGCACCTATGTAAATCAGGAATGACATCAATGAAAATAGTGGAGTTACACTGATAGAAGGGGGAGGAGAATCACGCCCAGTCCCATAGTCTATTTGCCACTTGTGTTGTCAGACTGATGACAGTCCCCAAACATGGGTTCATGGCACCCACTCCTGAGTTAATGATGTTTGCCCTGATTGGAGACTTATGCTTCTCGCACTAACCTTGCAGATTTTTAAGCCAGATAAATTGAATGGAGTTCAAGCAGAAGGGCCAATACCAAACGTCAGGGTAGATGTTATAACATGTGGCATGAAAAGGAGAACAAAACTAGACCTTCACTCACAATCAGAGCCATCTCTTCATCTGTTTAAATCTGTATAGGTACATTAAAGTCTGTGTGGTACACCAGTAGAAGATTAGAATAAAATAGAATCATAGGGTTGGAAGGGACCTCATGAGATCATCTAGTCCAACCCCCTGGGGTTTAAACCCAGGAGCATCTGCATGTAAAGCAGATCTGGTGCCTGATTCTTAACTGACACCATATTCTGTGTGTGGAATAATGGTTTGTCTACAAGGGGAAGCTGACGTGTAGCAAGGTTAGACATTAATTTACAGAGCACTTGCTATTCCCCGCTAGCTCCCTGTATTCACACTTTTACTGTGCACTAAGGGTATGTTTACACTGCAGTGAAACTCCCATGACCACTGGCTCAGGCTGCAGAGCTGTTTAACTGCTACGAAGACATTCCTATTGTAGCTGCAATGCAAGCTCTGGCACTCTCGCACCTCGATTCTACAGTGCCAAGTCTGGGGCCCTACCACCTTGCAGGTTTCTAGAGGCCTGACTTTACCTTGAGCCTGGACATCTACGCTTCAGTTAAAAAGGCCTGCAGGTCGAGCTTTACAAGCACAAGTCAACTGGCAAAGGTCACAAAGGGGTAGCTGTGTTAGTCTAGCTCAGCAAAACAAACAAAGGGTTTGGTGGCACTTTTAGACTAACAAATTTATTTATCATATGAGCTTTCATGGGAGAAAATCCCACTTGGTCAGATGCATGACAGAGCCTGTCATTTCGAAATAAGAAAACG
Organism: Podocnemis expansa; assembly: GCA_007922195.1. NCBI lineage: Eukaryota > Metazoa > Chordata > Testudines > Podocnemididae > Podocnemis > Podocnemis expansa. Next base: position 51,902,976 of record ML681972.1, on the reverse strand, counting down.
TCATGTTGACCTAATCTTTTTTATTTCAAAATAACCAGTGTTATTTCAAAATAAAAGAGATGCGTGGACATACCTTTCATGGGTCAGAGCCTCATTAATGAAATAAATGCAATCGCCTCGCACTGCTCTTTTAACTCAGACGTCCTGACTCAGGGACATCTAGTCAGTGGCGCTATATCTGAATGTAAGTGAGAGGATGTTCTAGCCACATGCACTCTAGGGGCAAGTCTACACTGGGAGATGTATATATAACATGAGCATAGCTGTGTCTCTCCAGGGTGTGAAAAAATCCACACTTCTGAGCAACACAGTGGCACTGATCTAACCCCTGGAGTAGGCAACACTAGGTTGGCAGAAGACCCAGGTCTCATCTACATTTACCAGCAAATTCAGTGGCAGATAGAGCAGAGAAACAACATAGAATAGTCTGTATATCTTCTCATGACTTCCTTAAGCCTGTTCCGTGATCTGTCTCCACTGTGCTGCACCAATGGGAAATCTGTTCCTGTCAATACACTGTTACCTTTTTTCTGGGGATGGATTTATTAAATCGAGTTCTGGATTGATAGAACAGCTTTTCATTTCTGCTCAATCAATTGTGAAAAACTGATCTGACAGTGGTGAATTTACCACTGTCAATGAAGTCATGGAGCAGTCAGTGCAAGCTATCACAGTACCGTCTTGCCAGTAGGTTGCAGAGCTGCTTCCTATCCTTGTTGTATCATGAATACCATCTGTAGAAAATATTTTCATAACCTGACCACCTGTACAAGAGGACCTGGATTCACATCCAACAAATAATCTTTTCCCATTGGCTGCTGAACAGTTGTCAGACAGCAGGGACTTGCAGACACTATTGAACTGGCAACCTGGAGGTGAAAGGATCCATCTCATTCCCATTGCCCTCCGGCATCTAGTCCTCTAGTGGTATCACATTTATGATTTCATGTGATTAAAATGGTCATAACCCAGTGTTAATTTTGTTTCTTTCTCCAAGGCTGCCAGTGGAAGACCTCAATAATGTGGGATATACTGAACTTTTCTTTGCTCGGTAAGTCAGCTATTGATTGATTTTAACCTGAGCAAAGTGTTCCACAGACTGCACATGGGATCAATGTCATGTATGTTAGATTTACTCCTGTGCAATGAGGATCCATATAAATACCACTAGCCTCAAGAAGACAAACAACCCTATTCTCTTTCAGACAAAGCACAATTAGAGACAAGCACAAGTGTGGATCCCAGTATTCCTTAACTTTAGGTCCACCTGTGGCCGTTGTGCCTCTCTTTCTCTCTCTCTTCAGTAACACCTGCTTGTTTGTGTTGAAGGTCAGCAGATGCAAGTTGGAGCCGGCCCTTCATTTCAGCTGAAGTCAGTTATTTGTCCACATCTCTTGCTTTGTCTACACATCGTGGTAAAAGTTATGGCTCCGGACTTGGGTTCTTAATTATACTGGTGCAAATCCAGACTAATCGAGTGGCTTAACTGGGGTGTCAAAGTTCATCTACAGTACAATGGCACAGCTACAGCGCTGTAGTGTAGTCACTTCCCACATTGGCAGAAGCGGTTTTCCACTGAGGTAGATAATCCAACAAATCCAGCCATTGGCCTATATGCATCTATAGTGAGGGTTAGGTCAACCTAACTATGTCTCACAGATTGCAAAATTATTCACAGCCCTGAGGAATGTAGTTAAAATAGATTGACCTAAATTTTAGATGTAGACAAGGCCTTACATTGCTGCATCTGAGATCAGAATCTCATCTGTTCAGCCCAATTCACCTCTCATTCACACCATTTTTACACCACTATTGCTCTGTGGCCATTCATGGACTTACTCCTGATTTACATGACTGTAAGTGAGAGAAGAGTCAGGCCCATTACTTGAACATTGTGAAATGAATCCTTTTTTTTTGCAGCTTTTTTCAGTGTGATTACTTTACAAACCTAGAGCAGAAAAGTACTGGATGTGGGGAATTTAAGAAGAGATAGTGTGACTTGCTGCACCCCTCCTTATAATATGATCTGTGCTCTGCATCTTTCTTGTCCATCCTTGAAATGTGTGATTTAACGCAAAGATGTCATTAAAGGTGTTTTTTTGAATAGTCACGGCGCATTCTACATTATTGTTGTGGCAGCATATTCCCTGCAACATCATCCATGTGTATAAATACAAAACATGTCCCCAAACATATTTCACGTCTCAAGGAAGTGGGGAGGGGGAGGGACAGACAAAATGGAGCTGTGTTCACACATACCCAGTGAAGGTATGCATAGCAAAGACAATACAAACTATAGGGCTTGGCCAGAGAGGGAAAAGGCACCTGACTGAAAGAGAAGGAGAAAACAAGACACATTTATGCTGATGAGAGACTTTTTGGTTTGGACTCCATCTTGCAAGCAACCTCAAAGACTGTTGCTTACACACACGGTGAGAGGGACCTGGTTGTAAAACTATCAGTAGCCAAAGTATGTGGATAAGATAGAAATGGACTGAAACAGTGATTGTAGTTTAGAATGTGTACTATATTTTATTTGATAGTGGTTATCTCCTTGATTGATCAGCTATCTGATTCTATTTGATTTCCTATATACTCTTAAAATAATTTTTTAATCAATAAATTAATGTTTTATTTAAAGCAGTGTAGATTTTGGAAAAAGAGTGGAAATGTGAATGCCTGACTTGAAGCAAAGGCTAATTGCATAACGGTTTCTTTGTTAAATTGACGGACCAGAGTAAATGAGCTTGCAGTGATCAGGAAGGTCCGGATCCCTGCAAGATAGAAATTCCCAGAATGCATCTGGAGCTGGAGTGCTCGCTGGTGAACAATCCCATGAGTGGCTAGTGAGTACACTTCCATTGCCTAGGAGACCAGTTACTCACAAGACGTTGGCGTAAGCTAATCCAGAAGTGAAGGTTCATCCAGCAAGATGGGGTAAATCAGGGCCCAGGAGTGGGGAATCAGAGGAAACAGCAGCACACCAGTCCAGACTGCAGGAAGTCAGTGGCTTAGCGAGTTGTTCAGTGCCCACCAGTACCTGGGGGCCAAGCCCACATTTGTACTCCCCCGGGCACACCACACTACCCCATGACTTGCAGCACCTCCACAGCCTGGCACCCTCCTGCAGCCTGGTGCGAGAGAGTTGGCCTCCCCCACCCTCCATCGCTGCACCACGGCAGGAGGAGAAAGTCACACATGTTATTAATAATATCTTTCTACATTATTTAGCAACTGTACACATCCCAAAGTACTCAAAGTGAGAAGTAAAACTTTCCAAAATGGACAGGCCAGCAAAAAAAATTGATGCTCCAAAAAATCCTCATTTGAATATAGGTATTTGCTACCCTAGTAGCAAAGTGTTGACATGTATTTGCATATGTGACGGCTGAACCCATAAATTGCTTATTGATCATATAATTAGCTGATGTGTACAGCCAAATAGCCATGTGTGTGAGTGGTATGTAAAGGCAAATTAGAGATCCAATACACTTACACACATACAATGAAGGTAAGAGAAAGAAAGAAGTGGTCCTGCATGGCATAATCCAAAGGCTGTCACAGTCAAACAGAAAAATATCTGTCAAGTTCAACTATCTGTGGATCATTGATATGATTTATTATTAGTTTACATTTCACTAAAGCTAGGTGGACCTAAGCAGGGTTAGGGCTCAGTTATGCCAGGTGCTATACAAAGAAGCCTGTGTCCCAGAGAGCTTGCAGGCTCAAAGATAAGATAGACAACCAGAGAGAAAGAGAACAAATAACTAAACAAACACGGCTGTGCAAAATCAAAATGACTAGAGCTGTACTGATTTACTTAGGCCCTCGGAACGCTAACAAATTCATTCCAAACACAAGGGCTTGATTCTTTCACTCACATCAGTTTTACACTGATTTAAACTGAGTTATTTCTGATTTACCCCAGTTAATATCTGAAGCAGGCACAATCTGCTTTGCTTTAAAGCATGATTGCCATTTTGTGGATACAGTTAGAACAAAGGAATATCTACATACAAACAACTCATCTGATCAATATGCGTTTTGTTTCTCTTACTAGAGGTATGCCAGAACAGTAACATTCTCCACAATCAAGCCCTACTGCTAATGGATTGTGCACAGAACGGAACACAGAAATCCTTTGTTTTTGACAGGCTTGACTGCTGTGTCACAAATCCAGTAGTTTGGCGTCACAGCAGGATAGAATAGGAACAGAAGATTATTAGCAAGGAAGCTGCTATTTAAACCCAAAAGGGACAGATCTTCAGCTCCAATGAGAATTTAGTTCAAATACCTTTGATCATTAAAAGGCAAAGATAAGTAACATATGATTATACCAAAACAAACAAGGAATCTTGTAGCACTTTTAAAGACTAACAAATATATTTACTGCATGAGTTTTCATGGAAAAAAAGCTCATGCAATAACTAAACTTGTTAGTCTTCAAAAGTGCCAGAGGAGTCCTTGTTTGTTTTGCTGAACAAGACTAACATGGCAAACCCTTTGGAATATGAGTATAGGTGAAAGAAAATCAGAAGTATTGTTTGTCTGGAACATTTTCTTAGAAGAAATATGGAAGATTCCATTGAAGAGCTAATGGGTACATTCTGCATCAAAACCTTTTTTTTGATTGAAAATGCTAGTTTTGTCAAAGTTGACGTTTATCAAAATGTGTCAGTTTTAATGGGATTTCATTTAGAAGCAAACTAAATGAAGCACTTTTATTATTAATTTCAAAACTGCTTTTTGAAAGAAAATAATTTTCATATATAAAACAGCATTTTAAAAAGTCTGAAAAGGGTCAGATCAGAGTGAAACATTTTGATCCTATCAAACCAAAACGTTCTGAAACAACCTTTTCTTTTGTTCAAAACTCATTTTCATGGAGATTTTGAAGTTTGGTTTTGTTTTGTTCTGTTTCAGAGTGGGATTTTTTTCATAAAGAAATTTATGTAATCTCCTATGAAATGGAGAATCTCATTCTTGCACAATTCTCTGCTATTTTAGCCCATCATCCCAAGTGAGACCTTGAATAAGTAATAACAATTCCCAGTGAAATCAACAGGTAATGACATCCAAAATTAATTTGGCCATAAACTCTCTTTTCAGATGGAGGCTTATCTGTTTTTTGTACTCACTTCCTGAATTCTTATTATTTGCAAGCACTTCCTCTCCATCCTCCAGTACCTTTGATGTAATTTGTCGTTTCTATTACACTTTTAACAATGAAACCTGAAGATATCAATTCCCTGTAGTTGCTTAAAATTTAAATTAAAATTTCATTTCTTATCCAAGCAAATGAATAGCAAAATAGGCTTGTTTTCCTTTGGGGTTAGGAATAGTAAATAGGTACCTTGCTCTCTCATTAATTTGTATTTAAAACAAATTGAAACATCATCCAATTTCATTAACATTCCCTAACAGTTAACAAAACCTAGGGATGAATTTAAAAAGTTTGTTGTTACTTCTTTATGATTAAGATGGCTGCAGGTTTTGATGGTTTCTTTTAAAGTTTTATATTTGTTTGTTGTTTACATTATAAATTGAGGTCTTGTGTGCCCTATTTTTCCTGGAAGATTCTGTGGCTGACTGGAGAATTAGGAAGTGTGATAAAAATGAGCCGTGATCCAACAAAGTACGTTAACTGTGCTTAATTTTAATGCATGAGTAGTCCCATTAACTTCCATGAACTAACTACAGGTGTGTCTACACTGGAGGCTTAAGTCAACTTAAGCAATTCCCTGGGTCCTTTTGGAGTTCATTAAGTTGACTTAAGCACTTGCTTAACTTGACTTAATAACTTTCACCTTAACATTGACTTTACAAAATATGTCAACTTAACAAAATATGGCTATTAAAGTTGACTTAATAAAATTGACTTAAGGCAGGAAAGCCATTTAAATCGACTTTATAAAGTTGACTTAAGCTAGGGGACCCATTTAAAGTCCACTTCATTAAGACAGCTTTAAACGGGTCCCCTGGCTTAAGCTGACTTTATTAAGTAGACATAAACAAATGGGGCCTCTCTAATTTGATTTAGCAAAGTTGACTTTAACTCGACCTGGACTTGATGATCTCATTAGGTCCCTTCCAACCCTATGATTCGATTTGATTCTATTCTATTCTATTTTAAGTTAACTTACCAGAACCCTCTAGTGTAGACATAGCCTACATGCTTAAAGTTGAACACATATCTATGTGTTTTTCTGGATCAGTTAACAAAAAGCTAGAATCTACTTAACTGAGAGGGATTTTCAATCAAAAATGCATATGTGCTTTTTGCTTGCTTCTGTTAATGTCTATTTAACTCAAATGCTTCACAAGCAGCTGGAAGAAAAGTGATCTGTGCTGATTAATCAGTTCTGTACCTAGACTTAGGAATTCCTCATCACTTTCTCTGAGGCATTCAAAGAGACCTCCAGCAAACAGATGGAACTGAAGACTCAATTGTTCTGATATTTCTCAGGCAAACAGAAAAGGCAATTAAACTTTAAACAAAGTAAATCTTTCTACCGTTTATATGACATGGAGGGACAAAGAAAAGGGGTGGGTGAGTTTTGTTTTCCTTTTTCTTTAATATTAACTTTCAGAGTGTTAAACCACTTTACATTAGGCATTGGTGGTGCAAGTTTAGGATCTATCCCACTGCTAATAAGTATTTCAAGCAATAGGTAACAGCAGATCTTGACTTGTGATACTTAATTTTATGTCTTGTTGGCATGTTTGTTTGTTCTTTATTTTATTCCTGCAGTGGAGTCAGGCTTTCCTTTCTCTTGATTTACTCATCTTTTGCCTGGATTTGAGCCTCTCAGGGTTTGGTCCATAAGCTTGTGGCTGTGTTCACAACATAAGTCTGCCAACTGGGCTTTATAGCTTGGGTCTACTGCTTCTTGGCCTGTGGTAGTCTGCTATGGTTCCCCAATGGATTCATATGTGGGGGGAGGTGGAGACTGAACAGAGATCTTTCTGTGCCTCAGAAGAAAAGCAAAGCCTTGGTGTTGCTCACTTTGTTTAATATAACAAACAAGGAGTCCTGTGGCACATAAAGACTAACAAATTTTTTTATTGAATAATTTGTTAGTCTTTAAGTGCCACCAGAATCCTTGTTCATTTTACTGAACTAGACTACCACAGCTGCCCCTTTGAATCTGCTTAATATCTATCTTTTGACTGCCTTACTGGCTCCTGACAGTCAATGAGCAGCTTTCCTGGATCTACTCCCTTGTCACTTTCTTATGACTCTCGCAGTCAGCAAGTTCTGTAATTGGGTCCCTTGGCACTTCCCTTCGCTAGATAAGTGACCTTGCTTCTTTTCAGCATGAAATAAAAATCAGCATAGATCTTCTGCTGTCTGGTTCTTGGGATGATTATTAACCATGAGCCAGATCCTTAGCAGGTGGATTTTCACTGAGATGAAAAAATAGTTAACATCAGAAAGGGTCTGATTCTTTTGTCACACTGGCTTTACACTATTGTAACTGTACTTGGTCAAATCATCCATGAACTCAGCATAGGTTCAGGGCTCATTGACTTCAGGGGCTCTGAAGTTCATTGCTATTCTTACCTTAAAGGCCTGATTTTCCTCTTACTCTGGATTCACATCTTTGTGTATGTTGCTCTGATTTATACCATTGTAAGGGAGAGGAGAGAAACAGGAGCTAAGGATATAAACACAGCTTGATTCTCCTTTCTCACTGACTCCAGTGTAACTCAGAAGTAAAAATGTCTTGTCATCAAAGCACTTGACTGGGGTAATTGTAGATCTTTCCCACACCTTGAACAAGTCACTTAGGCCACCTATTTTTTCCAAAGGGCATTGAAGCAGGTCCTTAATCTGACTGTGATTCAGGTGTTCTTCCTAGAGGGAGTAAATGAAGCTTGTTTATCTCTCTGCATCAAGTCACATGTGGGTGCAATCTGCTAAATAATATTTCATGTCAGCTGTTAGCAATTGGTGATCAGCTGCTGAATGATTCAATATGCACACAGGGGAATGGTTACCCTAACTGTGTAGGTTTTTAACTTTTGTAGACATTAGATCTCATAATCAAAATTCTCTAAAATCACAGGCACTAGTGTCTCAGTCTGAGATACCAGGGAATGCCATTGGAGATCTGCTTACCTCCAGCACAGTACTGGAGTGGTTTAGTCGGGCCTGATCCTGCTTTGAGCAGCAGTTGGACTAGCTGACCTCCTGAAGTCCCTTCCAACCCTCACCTTCTATGATTCTTTCCAGGTATACAGGACACAAAGTCCACAGCTCAGAAAACTAATAATCCAAAGGCTGGATCCAGACCCTGTTGTGCTCGATGTGTTTCATTTTACCAGCTTTGATGTGTTTTGGATCAGGCCCTAATGGACTAGTCCTGCAAATACTTCTACCACCAGCAGAGCTTACAGCTATGAACCTTGGCTTGTCAATTATTGTATTTTAGTTTATCTTATGGAAGTGCCTAGATCTCAGTCAAATTACACACATCGACAGGCAAACGGGCAAAACTCAGAGAGGCTGAAATCTGGGCAAAAGATGATTAAGTCAAGAGAAAGGAAAGTCTGACTCCTCAGTGGGAAAAAGATAAAAAAGAACAAGCATGCTGACAGGACAGAACATCATGTCTAACAACTTGAGCTGCACAAATACCCCTATGAGGCAGAATGGATAGCAATGACTCAAGGTCCAGTGGTGCTATGCGGTCTTACACCTAGCTGGGTACACAGGCCATCACTGCCCCAACATGCTTACATGCTAGGTCAGTAGGATAAACAAAGGGTGAAAAACAGTGGCACTGAGGGGGAGCGACATGTCCAAGGCCACACAAGTGAATATGCAATGGCAGAGTTGGGAGCAGGTATCAGGTTTCCAGCTCTATCCAATAGCTCCTGCTGCCTCCCAGGGGCCTGATGATAAGTGTTGATGGTAGCTAGTCCTAATAATAGTGATTAATTTAAATTTGTCACTCTGTTATAAAAACTTTTTTGGTTTTTGATGTGGGCCAGCAGCACAAAAGAAGAACTATTAACCTTTTTATATGTGGGGTATAAGAAAAGCCCCCAGCTTGGCAAACAATCTTGGATAGCACTTCTTGGGCTTGCAAGCAACTCCCTTGTCTGGTTGGAAAGGGACACACTGATTTAACTGTTCTACAGATAAATATCCATCATCATTACAAAGCCATACACTTTACAACCAGCTGGGAAAAGCATTTAGAAAGTATGGAGAAAGCGCAGATGGCTCTGTCAGAAACATAGGATGTTTTACTGAAAACCACAGTGTGGTTGTTTGCCTTTATGAAAAATGTGGGTTGTTGTTTTTTTTTTTTAAACTTCCCTGGAAGTGTTTTGAATGAAAGATATATGTTGATGTCCTGTCGTACACTGACTCAAACTCTGGTTCCCATTGTGAGGGAAATACAATGAGGCAGCAGTGAGGCAGGTCAGGATACATGGATATGCCTCTCTTGAGAGTAGTAGAGGGATCAAAACATGAATGTGAATCTCCTCTCACATGCCCCCTAGTTTTATACTTGTGTACAGGGGCGCCGCTGTACTGGCCCAGGCCACACCCCCTGCCAGGAGGCCACACCCCTGGCTGGGGATGGGACCAGAAGTGGCCATGAGTGGCTGAGCCCTGGATCCCCGGGCCAGGACGGGGCCAGGAGCAGCCTCCATAGCTGCAGGCGGCCGGGCCCTGGATCCCCTGCTGGGGACGGGGCTGCCGTGGTCATGGGCGGCTGGGCCTGGGATCTCTGGCCTGATCAGGCTGGAGACTGGGAGAGGCGGGGCCCCACCAGACCGAGGGCACTGGTGCCGGGATCCGGGGCACGTGCCTTGTGTGCCCGGCACCAGCAACACCCTTGCTTGTGTAGCTCCAGTAGAGTGACTCCCACTAGTGTAAGCGAGAGGAGAAGCACTCAGACACTCAAAGCATGAGGTCAGCATGTCTGAAGATTATGTCTTAGGCCTTCCAAGTGCAAATTTGAAGGGTATGTCCACACAGGCTTCTTATTTCAAAACAACAGAGGTTGTTTCGAAATAAGAGGCGGCATATCCACATGATGCACCGTTATTTTGAAACAATGGAACCCGTTGTTTTGAAATAACAGCTGTTATTCTGAAACCATTAAACCTCACATCTAATCTAAATAGCTGTTGTTTCAAAACGGTTGTTTCAAAACAACGGCATTTGAACACATTATTTTGAAACAATACCATTGTTTTGAAACAACTGTTTTGAAATAACGTGTCCGAATGGCCTTGTTTCAAAATAACCATTTGGAAACAATGGCTATTTCGAAAGCAGGCTTTCCCTTAATTCGAATTAACAAGCTGTTAATTCGAATTAACTTATTTTGAAATAAGGACTTTATTTTGAAATAACTCATTTTGAAATGGGTTATTTCAAAATAATGATGTATGTGTAGACATAGCCGAAGACATGAGAATCCAAATCCCATATTCCCTCTAAGTTGTGCACATGTGTGCATGCACACAGGTCATGAAACCTGCACATACAACCAAATAAAGGGTGCACAAAAAAATTCAACAATGTGCACAAATTTGGACACTGGTTCCAAAAACTTGCACAAAAGAGATTTTTTGCACACACAGCCTATGAAAAATTAGATGAGCTTGTTGTGGAAGGGTGTGGTAAAATCAATAGGCTTGATATAAGTAGCTTGCCACAGAAGCAGCCAGCTGAGAGGTTGTCCAATCCGCATGAACAGTTTCACGGTTCCTGTTCTGCCTATCAAGAAGAGGTTATAATCTGTTCTGCCTATCGGGGGAAGGTTCTGTGCCTATCAAGAGTAGGCGAGATTCCAGGGACTGTGTCTGGCGGCAGCGAGAGCCAGGAAATGGAAGCAATGCAGTGTCAGTAATAAGTTTGACCTTTCACTTCTAAAGCGCATTATATGTGGGTTCATGTTCCCACCTACAGCATCATGTGGCGAAGCCATGGTGGGATGTCAGGGAGTGCTTTCTACTCATGCCTGATGTCTGCCTCTAACCATTCTGCAGAAAAATCTTCACAGCCAGTAAGACTCAGGCTGAAAGGAAAGTCAGGGCAAGTTTTGTATTCTAAACATTGTACCCCTAAATAATGTGGCATTAAACAATGTCTCCCTCTTCTGGCCACTGCCACCAGGACTGTCCTCCGATCCAGTAATCCTCTTCATCAAACCTTTGCCACACAGATTCGCAGCTACTGCTGCTAGTCAGAACCATGCATCTGGGCTGGTCTGCATCCTTGCCCATTTCATGGTGAAATGTATCTCCCAGTGGCTGCGATTAAAAAACTGCATGGATTCTGGATGAATTTATTCCTTCCTATGTGTTTTGACAACAGAAGGGAAAATATGGGCCATGATAATGATTACTTTAATACCTAGCAAGTGTAACTGCCAAACATCTTTCTGGAACACAACTGTAATGTAGGTATGGTGTGTTTGCAATGAAAATTGTACTTCATTTCCTTGCAACTAAGAAGTTATGTGCTATTTGCAAACATCATAATAAAGTGTCAGGCATTCAGTGGATATGTATGAGGGTAATGCTTCCATGCCACTGCTGAATGGGTGAAATATTACTGCATCACAGCCAACTGCTTCCTGAGTGCCTCTCACACCCTTAGATCACTCTGCAGCACACTGTTTTGTTTCTCTTCTTGGACTGTTCAGATAGAAGTTCACTTATCTTTTTGTGGTCAAAAATACCTGGCCTTGGGGACTGGGTTTAATAAAATCCAAATAAAACTCAAAATCCCAGAACAAAGTCCATCCAAATGTCCACACAAAACAATGGTTTCTTGTCTTCTTCCTGTGGGGGGCTTCTCCTGCTATGGCAAGTCCACCCATCCAAACTTCTCAGTCCTAACTCCCAGGACTCTCTGATAGACTCAGTTCACTTCCAGCTGTCTCTGACCCCTGAACATTTTCCCCCACTCCCTTCCCCTGCCATTTTCTGCTGATCTTGAGAAATCACTTGTTTGTTCCCAGATGTGGCTTCTCAGTAATGAGGATTGGTTCCAGGCCTTTCAGTCCTTAGGAGCAACTTCCCCCCTTCCACCTCCCCATTACAAATATCTCTCTTGTATACAATGCTTTCATTAGTAGGTCTCAAAGACTATGTGTACAGGACAAAGCTTAGTTTGGACTTCCTTAGTCCTAACTAAGCAGTTCCCAATTAGTTCGAAATAACCGCGGGTTAGTTCAAACTAACCAAGAATTTTTTAGTTTGAACTAACCGCGCTTCCACCAAATTAGTTCTCTTGGTTAGTTCAAACTAATGGCTTAGTTCAAACTTTTTTAGTTTGAACTAAGCCATAGTCCATGTCTACATTGTGCTTAGTTCGAACTAAGTGCTTAATCCGAACTAACCAGGTGAATTTATTAGTTGGGACTAAATTTTGCTTAGTCTGAATTATGAAATTTCTTAGTTTGAACTAGACAAAGCCTAGTGCAGACACAGACTAAAGTAGTCCAAACCAAGCTTGCTTAGTCCAGACTAATTGGCTATTGCAGACATAGCCAAGGTGCTTTACAAAGGTGGTTGATATCTTCATTCTTATTTAAAAGTAAAACCATCTAGGAGGGGTTATGGAAGGGACTGGAAATGGAGCCTTTCATATCTAGGCCATTGCATTCACACCAGATTGGTATTAGCTAAACATTATTACTATTCAATGACTGGTTGTTGGCCTATATGAACAAAGGAACATAAGAACTGTCATACTGGATCAATCAGCTTGTGGCACTGGTTCATTTCCTAATGGCACCTGATTTTCTTCATAGCTCTGTTGTCCTCAATGGACTGATGCCTGATTTACATCAGTGTAAGTGTACGGAGACTTGGACCCAATGCATCTGTCCCACAAGTGCATTCCAGCTGTCTGAATGACTCCACAGAAAGGTCTTAGAGACTGAAGTATCCTATCTGCACTAGAAGGGGTTTTTTTCCCAGAGTCACTGTAGAAAGATAAAAGTTGCATTAAGACAGCAAAATAGCTCTGCTCTGTGGATAAAGGGAAGGAAGAACATAGTCTCTGTGGCTATAACTCACTAGTATCAAAATTTACTTATGGCTCCAATTGAAGAATGCAATTAAAACCTGATCCAACCCTCACTGATGGCAATGAAAAGATGCCCTTTGACTTCAGTGGACTTGGGCTGAGGCCCTGAAGACTGGGCCTTACCATTAAGTATGTTCGTGCATGTGCTTTGCTAGCTTGGGCCCCAAAAGATTTAGAGATACTGTAAAGAAACAATGAAAGCATTGTATTATATTCTATAATTCTTGTTAAAAAGTGCTAACAAATTTTTGATTTGCCTACCGTTCCCAACTTTGGATTTGATCACAGGCACTGTCACAGCTTTTGCTAGCTGCTGGAGCTGGCTGTATGAGTTTTATTACATACATAGGTGAAGTTTAATATCTTAGTTGTGGAAGTATGAAAGCCAGTGTGCATGGCAGCTGGGATGATTGATTAGAACTGCTGCACAGAAGGCTTGTGTTTTTTATTGCTCCTATATTTTTACAAATTATGCCTGACCATCAGCTCCTGTCCAGGCTCCCACGTCTAGGACTTTAAAGCTATGTTCACATGTAAACTGTTATTTTGAAATAAGTTATTTCTGAATAAAATCCTCATTTTGAAATAACTTAAATCAAAATAAGGGAAACCATTAAAGCAAAATAGCATGACCTGGGTGTGGACATGTTATTTTGCTTCAGGAGAGTGGCAGCAGGCAGGGGAAAACAGCACTTAGGGCAGGGATCCCCCTGCCCTGACTCTGCCACTGCTGTTGGGGCAGTGTGGGAGAGACCCTTGGGCAACCCCTCTGCCACCTGCCCAGGGGTCCTGGAGCCAGCTTGCAGGGCTTGCCCGCTGCCAGCCCCGCAGGGGGGCATTCCAGAGCTGGCTCTTCAGGCTCCCCAGAGTGCCAGCTGCTGGGGGAGCCGCCTGTGGGGAGCCCGCTCGCCCCAGCAGCCTGGGCTCGGCAGCTGCTGCCTGCACAGAGACCATGGGCCCCAGCTCTGCCTGCCGCCGGGGTCGGGGGTCCCTGCTTGGGCAGCTGCCACCAAGCCCTGGCGATGGGCAGAGCCGGTGCCCACACCGGCTGCCCCTCCGGCTGCCGCCAGAGCCTGGGCTGAGGGGTGAGCAGGTGGTGGGGGCAAAACTAGCTGGGTACCCCAGTCCCCCAGCCCCTGGCTGCCTGCAAGCAGCCAGGGGGGTGCTGGCTCCCCCAGCCCTGGGCAGGCTCTGCAACCTCAGGTCAATTTCACATCTGTGAAATTGACCAGAGGTTGAAGACCCTGGCTAGGGCTTAGGAACCCGGCACCTCCACCCCCGGCCTCTTGCAGGCGGCCAGGGGCTGGGGGACCAGGGCACCTGACTAGCTCTGCCCCCGCTGCCCAGCAGGCAGCCACCGAGCCTGGGCAGCAGGTCTAACCTGTTCTGGCACCCGCTGCCTCCCCTGCTGCCAGCAAGTGGGGGCAGCAGGCAAGTCAGCTCCTGCACGGGCCGCCCCCCATGCGCCCCCCTCCACCTCACCTCGGCACCCTGGCCAGGGTGCTGATGGCTCACTGGCCAGGGTGCTGGGGGGGGACTTCCTCCCAGGGTGGAAAGCACCCTGGGAGGAAGGTCAAAGCCCTTATTCAAAACAGCTGTTGTTTCAAAACAATGCATCCCAACGGTGTTGTTTTGAAACAACCGTTTTGAAACAAGGACTATTTCAATTAGAACCTACGTTTTATTGTTCCAAAATGATGGACATTATTTCAAAATGATGGGGTCCCTTCATTTCAAAATAAAGAAAATCATTCCGACATGACAACTTTTATTTCGAAACAACCGTGGTTGTTTCAAAATAAAAGCCTCGTGTGGACACAGCTTACGACTGACGTTGTCAACCTATGCTGCCCCTGTGCCAGCCCTGCCCCTGAAACCCTCAGCAGGTTCTGGGGATGGGGCCAGAAGGTATTGGGAGCAGGGCCAGGAGCCGTGGAGCATGGCAGCTCCTTTTACCTGCTGGCCCTGCCCCCCGCTGGGGAGCGGGATCAGCAAGTGACAGGACCTGCAATGTGTGTGTGGGTCTTGTCGCCCCAGGCCCTACTGGGTGCAGAGCCAGCAGAGGGGGAGCAGCCACAGCATTGCAGAGTCAGGAGCCCTCCATGCCACTGTCAATAGGCATGCATGCCAGCTTTAGCATGTGTGCTGGAGGTTGCCAACCCCTGCTCTGAGACCTAAAATCTCCACTTAGTCCTCTGCCAACAGTAAATAATGTTAGTCAAAATGGTTATGTGGAAAATAAATCTTGTCAAATTAACCCAATTTCATTCTTTTTTGATATCAGTTTGGTTGATAAAGTTAGCGGGGTTGATGTAATAGATGTTTGCAGACCTAATGCGACATGACATTCTCATTAAAAAAATGTAGTACAATACAGTTCCAACAAAATGTCTGTTAAATAGATTCGGAACTGGCTAACAGAGAAACCTCAAAAAGTAGCTGTCAATAGGGAATCATCATTGAATGAGGGTGCTCCTGCTGGTGTTTCCCAGGGATCAGTATTGGATCTGCTGCTGTTCAACATTTTTATTAATGATCTGGAGGCAAATATAAAATCACTGTTGATAAAATTTGCAGATGACACAAAGGCCATGCTTGCACTAGGAGATAAGGGTGTGGTTGAATAGTTCACACAGACATAGTCACACTACCTATCAGTGAGCTGGCATACTAGTAATAGTAATGGTAGTATCGGAAGCTGATGGGCTTAGCCCTGCCAAGCACAAATCTACCTGAAACCCATGGGCATTCGCCCAGCACAGCTAGTCCATGCTGCCACTACTTGTCAACTCCCATGCTACCCTGGTTACATTACTGTTTTTACCTTGATGAGACCTAGCGTGAATATGTCTATGAGCTAGGAATCACATCCCTCTCTTATGGTGCAGATGAAGCCAAAAACTGACAGAAAGGTGAATAATGATGAGACCAGGGCAGTAAACAGAGTGATCAAGATTGCAGAACCCATATTTTAAAAAATTATTTTAATGGAGCCAAATGCAAAGTTATATATTTAGGAACAAAGAACACAGGTCATATCAACAAAAGGGGGAATCTCTCTTGGAAAGCAAGATCCAAAGAAGCAGCTGTGTTAGTCTTGTTCAGCAAAATAAGCAAGGAGTCCTATGGCACTTAAAGACTAACAAATATATTTATTGCATGAGCTTTTGTGGGAGAAAATCCCACTTTGTCAGATGCTTTGAAGATGGGGAACTTACAGAATGGAAGAAAATAAATGCAGGGAAGTGTAAGTCATGGGATCAGGTCACACTGTAATAGCAAATCAAATCAGTCATTAAGATTCAAACACTGGGAAACAGCACATAGAGGAGGGTGAGATCAAAATCACCTCTTGTAATGGCAAAAGAATCCATAGTCACAATTAAATTTTGCTTTCACACAATCAAATCTGCATATCAATTCAAATTCTGCAGTATTGCTTTGAAGTCTTGCTGTGTTACCCATTGGTTTGAGCATAGTTGTTAAACAATCAACAGAGTGATTAGGAAGATTGAAGTGCTCAGCTACTGGTTTTTGAATGTTGTGATTTCTGATGTTAATTTTGTGCCCATTCATTCTTTTGTGCAGAGATTGTCCTTTTTGTCCAATGTATAATGTGTGGGGGCATTTCTGGCACATGATGGTACATATCACATTGGTGGATGACCAGGTG
The DNA here is from genome assembly GCA_007922195.1 of Podocnemis expansa. NCBI lineage: Eukaryota > Metazoa > Chordata > Testudines > Podocnemididae > Podocnemis > Podocnemis expansa. The sequence continues at coordinate 51,886,237 of ML681972.1, read as the reverse complement.
AGTGAGCCCTTGATGGAGTAATTGGTTTGACTGGGTCCTATGATGGTTTCTTTTGTGTAGATATGTGGGCAAAGTTGGTAGCATGGTTTGTTGCAGGGATATGTGCCTGCTTTAATGTTTCTGTTGTTAGGTCTGTAGTTGCTGGTGAGCAGCTGATTAAGGTTGGGGGGCTGGCTGTAGTGAGGAGAGGTCTGTCTCCCAAGGCTCGAGAGAGTGGGGGATCATCTTTTAAAATAGGCTCTAGGCCCTCTGATGGAGTCAAGCCTGAGGACTACAAGAGGGTGCTAGAAGGTAGACATATTAGCCCCAGGCTTAATAAATTTCTGTGCCCAGGGTAAGTAGGGCAGGCCTGCTCTGAGACCAGGTAGAGCACCTGAAGCCAATTGGGGTGATTGGCCACAGTTGATAAAAAGGCCTCTGTTGCAGGCAGCAGGGAAGGAGTGTTGGATGTAGTGGCTGAAGGATTGTGTGGCATGGAGATTTGTGTGGAGTGAAGTAGCAGAGTGAAGAACTGGAGAAAACTGGCTAGTAGCTCTTGCTGTGAATACCTTAAAGGTACAGTAAGACAGGGCAAGCTCACCCAGCTGGGCCTCAGGACCCAGACCCCATGGCTTGCGAGGTGAAGAGTCAGATCCCAGGGCTAGAGGCCCCAGGAGAGTGTAGTACTGGGAAGGAGGGAGAGCCGTGCTAAAGCTGACTGCCAAGTTCAAAGCACACAGCCTTCAGTGCCCAAGCCATCCCATTTGTCATAGTTCTTAATGATCTATTGTAGAGGCCTGACTTGGGAGCTGTATGTGATGACCAGTGGAGTTCAGTTATTCTCTTTCTTGGGCTTCTCCTGTAGTAGTTGACTTTGAAGTACTCGTCTGGCTCTGTCAATCTGTTTCTTTACTTCCACAGGTGGATACTGTAGATTTAAGAATGCTTGACAGAGATCCTGAAGACGTCTGTCTCTGTCTGAGGGATCAGAGCAAATGCAGTTATATTTTAGGCTGTAGACAATGGATTGTGTGCAGTGTTTTGCATGAAAACTTGAGGAATGTAGGTAATTATATCGATCAGTAGGGTTTTGATATAAGGTGGTGTTGATGTGTCCATCCCTAATTGGTACTGTAGTGTCCAGAAAGTGGATCTCCTGTGTGGACTGTTCCAAGCTAAGTTTGACTGTGGAGTGGGAATTGTTGAAATCTCTCTGGAAATCTCCCATTACAACAGGTGATTTGACCTCACCTTCCTCTATATGCTGTTTGAATCTTAATAACCGCTTTGATTTGCTGTTACAGTGTGATCTGATCCCATGACCTACACTTCCCTGCTATTATTTTCCTCCCATTCTGTAAATTCTGACAAAGCGGGATTTTCTCCCACAAAAGCTCATGTGATATGTAAATCTGTTAGTCTTTAAGTGCCACAGAACTCCTAGAATGAAGTGATTCTGAGAAGGATTTAAGGATCAGAGTGGATGAGAAAGTCAGCATGAGTCCCCAGCACTGTGCTTTGGTAGAAAGGGCTTGTGTAATCTTTGGATTGTAAACAGCGGAGTAGTAAGCAGCAGAAAGGAGGTGATTTTAACCTCTGTACATGGCATTGATGAGACTAATGTTGAATACACTCATAGGTCTGGGGTCTGTGTTTTTAAAAAGATGTAAAATTGTAGACGGCGCAGAGAAGAGCCACTACCATGATTTGAGGGCTGAGGAAGTGTCTTCTAGGGAGAAACTTAAATACGTCAGTCTGCTTAATTTATCAAAATGGAGACTGAGAAGTGACTTGATTAGGATGTTGAAGTACCTTGATAAGGAGAAAATAGCAGGTAGTAACAGAGAAAGATAAAATAAGAACCTCTGGTGGAAGCCAGACAAATTCAAATTAGACACTAACTTTTAAGGGTGAATAGCTACTGGAGACAACTATAAAGGGAAGAAATGGAATCTCCATTTCTGCATGCTTTCAGATAAAGACTGGATGTTTTAGTCAAATACAAATTACTGGGCTCAATATAGAGGTAACTGGATGAGATTTTATGGCCTGCTTTATACAAGAGGTCAGACTAAATAATTTAATGATACCTTCTGGCCTGAAATACAAATGAATCTAGGAAAGGCCCCTATGGCCAGCTGATTTGATACAGCAAAACTCCATTGTCATGGGAGTTACAATGAGATGAGTTACACCAGCAGAGGATCCAGCCCTGCCAGTCTAGTCCTGAAAGTTGCTTTGGTCCCACTGACATCAAAGTGAACTGAAGATTCTCAGCACTGTGCAGGACCTGGCACTATTACACATTCAACATGTGTCTCTCTTTTCAATTCTCACACAAGACATCCCTCTCCTGGTCTAGCCCAGGCCCCTTAATTTCTCCTGTCATCTGGCATTAGCTTCATTACAGTTAAATGCCTTAATTTAGTCATCACACTGTCTCTTAAAAGAATTGCTTTCTGCTAATCATGCTGTGTGCTGCCCTGCTGATGAGCATTGAGAGCTCTATAGTGTTTTGGATTAGAGTCTCTCTGAAAGAGAGTCATTCAGTCAAGCTGAGCTGGCGGTCATATGTTTACCTCTTTTCTGCTCTCCACAGGAGAGTGCACAGGAGATATGAGTTCTAATCCCATCTCTGGCACCAAACGCGTGGGTGAGCAGGGGTTAAAGTATAATTTGGCGGGCCCTGGAACACTCCTAAATTGGCAGACCCCCCCTCACACACCTACCCCCAGCCCCTGTCTGGCCACTGGTCCCCCCAACCCCCCACCATGCCGTGCCACCTTTCCCCACTGCCCTCAGCCAACCCCCTCCCCTGCACCCTTTCCTCACTGGGCCAGCTCACATGCCCCTGGACACCCCCCCCCGATCTCCTTACCTGTCTGCAGTGCTGAGCAGCCCCAGCTATGACCCTGGCCCAGGCTGAAGTTCTGGCCCTGGGTCAGCTCTGACTGAGCATGATTTAAAATCTCCCAGCCAGAGCAGCTCCCCTGCCCTACTGGAACATCCTGGAATGGAGTTCCAGTGCCTGCTAATTTTAGGGTCTCTGTGTTTGGGGGGACCCTAAAAATAGAAAATGGAGTGGGAAGGCTGCTTTCCGGGGCCCACTATTTTTAAATGGTGGGGCCCAGAACACAGCATTACTGCCCCATTTTCTATTTTTAGGGCCCTGGAACGCTGAGCCCCTAAAAATAGTGGGCCCTGGAATGTTGTTCTGGCTTACTTTAACACCTGTGGGTGACCCTGTGTAAGATTTGTTCAGCACAATGGCTATGTCTACACCTAAAATCTTAGTTCGGTCTTGATTAGTCCAAACGAAGTAGTTTGAAAGTAAGTTCGAACTGAGCACTTTTTTTTAGTTCAGACTAACGTTTTAGTTCCAACTAAAAAAGCATGCTTAGTTCGAACTAAAAAAAGTGGTTAGTTTGAGCTAACTGCTAGTTCAAACTTATTTAGTTCAAACTAACATATCCACATTGTGCTAGTTTGAACTAAATATGCAAATTAGTTTGAACTAAGCAGTTAGTTTGAAATAACCAGCCGAACTAACTAGTTCGAAGTAAAAAAAAAAAAAAAAAATTTACATTGAACTAAGCAAAGCTTAGTATAGACAGGGCTCAAATCAGTTCAAATTAAGGCTCCTTAATTCAAATTAATTTGCTAGTGTAACATAACCAATGAGATCCGGATCTCAAATGAGGTCCCAGGATACTACTGTAACATGTGACATCATCCAAGAGCCAAGATTCTTCAAGATCAGGTTTCAGATCTGGGAATAGCACAGAAATGACTCTAGTGACACTAAAAGGCAACCTCCTCATGGCCATGGACACTGGTAAGAGCTACTTCCCCATAGTGTTGGACTTCTCTGGACCTCAAGAGATTAACATTCAGTCCTTCCTCTCACTCAGAGAGCAGTGAAGGGCAAATGCTTTTCTTCTCTGAAGGCTCTCACCTGTGGGTCCTATTGGGATCTGTAGTATCCTCACTTCTCTTCAGTGTTTACATGAGACCACTCAGGAAGAGTGAGCTACCAAGGGCTGTGCTGCCAACAATAGGTCAGTGAGGGTATGTCCACACACAGTCCTTATTTCGAAACAACAGAGGTTATTTCGAAATAAGGAATGGCATGGCCACACGACGCACGGCCATTTCGAAAGGAGCAAACCGCATCTTTCGAAATGGCCGTGGTCCTTTCGAAAGAAGCTAAACCTCGTTGCCTTTCGAAAGAGCGTTGTTTCGAAACGGTTGTTTCGAAACAACGCCAACGGGACATGCCGTTTCGAAACAACCGTTGTTTCGAAACAAGTTGTTTCAAAACAATGGTTGTGGTGGCCGTGTTATTTCGAAACAACTGTTGTTTCGAAATAACTGGCTGAGCTTCCTCCCAGGGTGCTTAGCACCCTGGGAGGAAGGGAAGCCCCCCCTCAGCACCCTGGCCAGGGTGCTGAGGGGTGTC
>ML681972.1:51799682-51878867 GCA_007922195.1 Podocnemis expansa | reverse complement strand
CAGTTGTTTCGAAACAAGGGCTTCCCCTTGTTTCGAAACAACTGTGCGTCGTGTGAACATGGTTTTTTTTGTTTCGAAACAACGAGGTTGTTTCGAAACAAAAGTGCCATGTGAACACAGCCAATGAGATATAGGCTGCCAGTTCAAATCCAGGCTAGATAGGGTGAGGCTGAAAGTTATTACCTTTTGATAGCTGTTCTGCATGAAACAGATGTTTCATATATGAAGTGAGTCTGGTGGGCTTTGGCCCAGTCCCTAGTGAACAGATGTCTACAACACAAAAAACAACAGCAGAACTGGAACCAATTGTTACTTGTGTTGGTCAACAGAACTGAAAAGACCAGGGAGGCTAAACGCAACCTCTAAGCCCAGATCAAGTTTGGGCTACATTGGAAGGGCAATGTGTGGGGGAGCTTCTGTCTGTCATGAACAGAGAGAGAGTTCAGCCTGTGGGGTTTGAATCAAAACTCTGCCATTTTCCCCCAAAACTTGGAAGGGACTCCCCATAAACATTAACCAGGCCACCTCACCCTCCTCCTTCAGATCTTTTCTTAAAACTCTTCTTTGCTGTAAAAACTACCAAAAAAAGAAAAAATATTAACAGCAGTTAGGCAGTTGGCATGTTGAGATCACAGCTTATCATACTGACCTACTGTTTCACCCATCTATCCCCGAGTGCAGTCTTATCTCCTGTACTTAGATTGCAAATTCTTCATGGCAAGGATTCTATGGTGGTGAGCATTACATAAGAATCTAAAGTAATATTCAAGAGTGAAAATAGAAGGACCACCATTTTGTGTAATGTTTGTATAGCACCTAGCACAACAGGGTCTTCATCCACCACGGTTATATCTACACTGCCACAGATATTTCAAAATATTTATTTTGAGATTATCATTTTGATTTTATTTCAAAATAATTATTTTGAAATAGGAGTCCAGGGAAGACTCTCTATTTCAAAATAAGGCAGGAGTTCTTATGTCAAAATAGAAAGTCTTCACTAGACTTTCTATTTCAAACCAGGGAAAGACAATGTAAAGTATAGGGCTATTATTTCTAAAAAAGCCAGTTCTGCAGCTTGGAATGGCTTTTTTGAAATAGCTATTTCAAAAGAATCAATATTTCAAAATAATTCCAGGTTTTAGTATTTCAAAATAGTTCTTCGTTATTTCAAAATAGTGAAGCATTTATTTCAAAATACCAAAATGCCTGCATGGAAAGGCATAAATTTTTTTTTTAAAATAAGCCTCCTTATTTTGAAAAAGCGTTGCACTGTGGACATATCCCACTAGGGCTTCTAGGTACTGTTGTAATATAAGTAAGTAAGTAAGTAAATAAATAAATAACTGTGTTGGGGATTTCAGAGAATATGGTAGTTGCCATATGGGTGAGATGGATGCTCCCTTTTACCTGGTACCCTGGCTCCAAAACATCATCAATATGGGATGCTTCTGAAGAAAGTGTAAAACCCCAGGAAAGTATACTATGTAATAACCTGCCTACACAGGAAGTTTCTTAATCATACCCTGAATCAATTGTCATAAGTATTTATCTTAGCTAGCATTACCATGGAGGATACTCTTATTTATAGAAATGTCTAATCTTTTTTGGGAATCCAGTTAAAACTCTCTGTCTCAGTAATGTCCTGTTGCACTGAATCCCATAGGTTAGTTGTTTATAAATAAATATTTTAAATGTGCTGGGTTTTAATCTGATCAGGCATTCTCCTATTTTATCACAAAATGGTAAAGGAAGCGCATCAATTTCATTCTCTCCATTTTGTTACATACATTGGTCATGTTCATTTTATTCATCTAGTCTCTGAACAGAAGAGTCCCAATCTCTACAATCATTCCTCATAAGGGAGTCTTTTCATGCCTTTCATTATTTTCAATGTCTTTCTCTGAATCTTGTCTAGCTATTCTATATCCTGTCTGAGAAGTTGTGCATGAAAGAAAGCACGGCATTTAAGTTCAGTTCCTAACCCCATCTGACACAATAATATTTCAGCCTGAGAATGTGTCTCTGTCTTGAGGTAGTCTAACTTGTTTGCAGCATGTTCTGCAGATGTTTCACTGAGTTGTACATAATAATGCCTGCTTCATTTCCTGGGGGAATGTAAGAACACCTAATGTTGTATGTGGCTTTGTGTACCTAACTTCTTTAAGCACTTTGAAAATCCTACCGTCAGTTGTTAGAAGTGTTGTACGTGAGTGGTGCAGTCTCTTGTGAATTCACATAATTACTAAGGGCAGAAATTTCAGATTTAGGTGCTTAACTTTAAGCACCTAAAACGGTGAATATAATCCAACACTTTCACACACTCTCTCTCTGAATTGCATATCATGTGCATTTTGCATACTCACAGATTATGGCATGAACTAGAGGGAGTTCTTTTTTAAAAACACTACCTGTCCTTATTATAATATTCTTCTATAAACTTCATATTTCCAGTGTAATTCCCTTCCATTCCATACATGGGCTCTCTCCAGGAATCAAAATGACATCTTTACATTCCTACAGTGAGCCAGCGAGTGGGCCAGAGACAGAATGACTCTATAGTTTGTGGATACAGTCGGGGCATCGCTGGCTGGGGGAGGGACCCGGGGCACGGGCCCAGGCCATGCCCCTCGCCCGCAGGCCCCACCCACAGCCTGCACGCCCCGCCCCCTGGCTGGGGATGGGGCCACTACTGCCGCCGGCGGCCAGGCCCCGCATCCCCCAGGGCAGCCACAGCCGCCAGCAGCCAGGCCCCGGATCCCCAGCACGGGATGGGGCTGCCGCGGCCGCCGTTAGCTGGGCCCCGGATCAGGCCAGAGATCTGGGGCACTGGCGCTAGGGTTCGGGGCACGTGCCCGGGAGTGCCCAGCTCCAGCAATGCCCCTGGATACAGTAATCATCCAGGATGTTGGGTTTATTGAATGGGTTCTTCTAGTAGTGGTGCTCTGTGACAGAAGAACTCTGACTAGAAGGTCTGACTGGTGTCCCTTCTGGCCTTAAACTCTAGGGCTATGTCTACACTTAGAGTTTCAGTTCGAATTACTGAATTCGAATTCGTCAATTCGCACTAATAATTATTAATTCGAATTCAGTCAATTCAAAGTGACATGGCCACATTAGAAAATCCAGTTCGAATGGGCATGTCTTTGAACAGGACTTGCTAGTTCGAATTTGGTAGGGGGCGCTATTGTATAGGGAAAAATCAAGCTGTGGCTAATTCAAACTAATAGTGAATTAGAATTGACATGGCCACAGTGGGTCAATTCGAATTCCTCAGTTCGAATTGACCCTGACTTTGAAGTCAAATGAGGTTTGACCAATTTGAAGTCAGCTTTCATCAATTCGAATTAAGGAGTTCCTCAGTTTGAACTGAGGAAAGCCAGTGTGGCCATCCACTTAATAGAATTCGAATTGATGACAATCCATTCAAATTCAGCTCTAAGTGTAGACATACTCTAGGAGGATCTAGCACCTGTGCTACTGTGCCATTAATTATTTATCCACCCTGGAAGAGCACCAACAGGAATCTATGCAGGAATTCCATATCAGAACTGCCCAGTGGTTATGGTGTTAGATCATCATTGTTCAAGTCCTTTCTCCTTGTTAGGTGGCAGAAAGATTAATATTGGGCATCTCCAACATCCTATCGGAGTACCTTAACCAGTGGCTAAAGGTTATGTGAGAGTTTCTCTTTGGAAAAAAAACAAAACAAAACAAAAAAACCCAACCCACCTTACTTGCCTAACTCCACAGAGGATACTAATCTGTGAATCTCTAGCTGAGGTAGCGTCACAAGACATGGGGGGCATAGCACTCAACCTGTCATTGGCATGTCTTTCTGGCTAACTTAGGCATTTCCCTACCTACAACACTTGCTTTTGTGATTCAAAATAATTCATTCTCCCTATTCATTACATAAAGTGCTTTGGTACCTCACTTGGGCCTTGCAAATTGCTGTGTGTTCCTGTGGTTCTCTAGGCACCTAGAAGTTAGATCTAGATTCACAAAGATACTAGGACTCACCCACAGAGTAAAGAACTGAACCCAGGTTTCCTAAGTCTAGACTAGTACCCTCACCACTGCAAAATCTATAAATTCATTAAGATTATTTGCATACACATCAACATAATGAAGCATGGAAGATCAGATCCTATATCACCCCAAAATGCACCATAGTTAAACATATTTAAACACTTACTGAAGAAAACAAAAGCACAATTGATGTTAACCCTTAAACTACTGAGATTTTTCTAGGCTGCCAGTCAACTGAATTCTTCGAAGGAAGGTTGTGCATCTAAAGTAATCAGAAAGATACCAGTTTACCATGAAATAGGCTATGTCTACACTTAGAGTTTCAGTTTGAATTACTGAATTCGAATTCATCAATTCGCACTAAGAATTATTAATTCAAATTCAGTCAATTCGAAGTGACATGACCACATTAGAAAATCCAATTTGAATTGGCATGTCCATGAACAGGACTTGCTAGTTCGAATTCGGTAGGGTGTGTTATTGTATAGGGAAAAATCAAGCTGTGGCTAATTCAAACTAACAGTGAATTAGAATTGACGTGGCCACACCGGGTCAATTTGAATTACTCAGTTCGAATTGACCCTGACTTCGAAGTCAAACGTGGTTTGACCAATTTGAAGCCAGCTTGCATCAGTTTGAACTGAGTTCCTCAATTCGAATTGAGGAAAGCCAGTGTTTCCATGCACTTAATAGAATTCAAATTGATGGTAATCAATTCGAATTCAGCACTAAGTGTAGACATACCCATAGTGAATAAGAGTAATAGGACTCCAAGCATCCATGGCCTGCATCTTTCCATTATACATGCATTTAATAAATACAGTATGTGGTTTTAAAGGTTCATGATTATGCATGGAATAAAATAGCAGAAACAATTTATCAAATGAAATCACTCAGATGAGAAAGAGAGTTTCCAGTTTTTTTCAGCTGTTCACTCAGATACCTACAACTGAAAATCAGAATTCTGCTCCTTGACCAAGATGCTCTTAATAGCATCTGCCTCGAGTGCTGTAAGTCTACCACAGAGGGAGGAAAACAATCAAAGAAAACAAAATCTGTTTTGTGGTGGGACTAACTAGTCCCAGCAAAGATGATGATGAATAATGCTATCAATTTGATGTTACCATATAGGGTAACAAAGGAAATTAAAGCTTATTATTCAAGAACACCATGTATTTCTGTGTTCCTCTTTGGATAACTTTTTCTCCAAGTAGTCTTTGGTTTCTCTAAAACTTGTTTGATAAAAGCATAATAGGGAACAAAATTATAGGGACACATGTTAATACCAATTTAAAAACTGTAACAAATTCTAATTTCTGTTTGATCACATAAGTGCTTCCAGGCAGCTTGCAAATTGGCTTTGTCTGATTTGAGCCTTACAATTTTCCTCTAATTTTTTATGATAATTGTTCAGACTGTGTGGGGAAAAAAATCAATTTTTCTCCATCAGTGCTGTTGAAAACCCAAGTTCATCCAGTATTTATGGCAAGCTTTGTTGCAGAAGTGAAGGGAAAGTTGTGGAGGTGAAATGCAGATGCAAACTCCTTCTTCACAAAACCTGCATTCCCAGGCTTTTTAAAATTGTAGCTCAACCTTCTGGCTCAAGCTTCTTTCTCTTGCCAGCTCTGCCCCCTATTCTGATGAAAAAGGAAACACATACATTGCACTCCTTTGGACAGCTCCTCCCAGCTGGATTCTTTTCCAAGTGAACTATATTGGATGGATCAATAGGGAAGAATGCTTAAGGAAGATTTAAAAGCACTTTGACAAGCTGTTGCAGTGTTTCTCAATCTTGAGTAGACCAAGGAACACCTAACAGTATTAATTACTTTACATGGGACATCTGATGAAAACTTTCTCAAAAAATTATACCAACTAACAAAGTGATAGCCATGTTAGTCTAGTCCAGCAAAACAAACAAGGTGTCTGGTGGTACTTTTAAAGCCTAACAAATTTATTTATCACATGAACTTTTGTGGGAGAGAATTTCATTTCATCAGACACTTGAAGAGGAGGAACTTACAGAATGGGAGCAAAGTCTGACCAGCTCCTATGGCTTACTTTCCCCTGCATTTATTTTGTTCCTATTCTGCAAGTTCCCCATCTTCAAGCATCTGACAAAATGAGATTCTCTCCCACAAAAACTCATGTGATAAAGAAAAGTTAGTCTTTAAGTGCCACAGGATTCCTTGTTTGTTTTTCTCAAACAAGAGGATACATACCAGCTGTAATGTTTGTACATCTGTATGTTTTCATTTCTGCAGAAACAATTCAGAAAACTGAACTAAAAAACAGATACATATATAATGATGATGCCCACAAGTTAAACTGAAAATAACTGGGAATTAAGAACACTGGCTGGTGGGAGCAAGGGGTGGAAGCTTTGCTGCAACTGGTGCATTTTACATCCCCTGCCACTGTTACTGGCAGTAACAGTAGCAAGGAATTTAAAATGCTTCAGTCACAGCAAAGAAGCAAGCTGGGGACGGACACCAACATGCACCTAGAAGCCTTGCTGGGATATTTTAAACCTCCCGGATACATGTCAGCTTGGCATGTTGATGCTTCCCAGGAGTTAAAGTATAATTTTGTGGGCCTCAGACCCTCTGCCATGGGTGGGTTCCCCCTCCAGCATGGCTGGGCTCCCCAGTAGCTGTCCTCAGAACCCACCCCCTGCCCCAATACCCACCCTGATACACACACAGACACAGACACACAGACACACACATGCACAGCCACCCCCAGACACACACAAAACCCCTAGCAGCCCCACTCCCCAAAGCCCTTACCTCAGCTGTTTGCAGGCTGCCTGACTGGCTGGAAGCTGTTGCCAGCCACAAGCTGCTCTGCCCTGCAGGGGAGAGGTTCACAAACTCCTGGCCTGCTGCAGCTCTCTGCTGGCTGGGTTAAGGTGGAGCAGGGTTTAAGGTGGCACCACTGGACCTCTGCATTCTGGCTGCTCATGCTATATCTAGCAGGGCCCTGGAATGCAGCATTCTTGTGTGTTCCTCTATTTTTAGGGGCCCTGGAATGCTGCCAGCCTAAAAATAGGGGGCCCCAGAACTGCATTCTGTGCATCCCCTCATTTTAACCCCTGATCCGTCCCTCCTTCCCACTCAGCCCCCCCCCCCTGCTGACATGGAGGGCAGTCACAACACCTTCACCAGGTTCTTGAAGCACTGGTTGAGAAACACTGAGCTATAGCAAATTGCAGTATGGTCATGGGCTTCTTAAACCCTCAGGGTGGCTGCTTTTCCTTTAAGTCACCATAATTTACTGAACTGACATGATCAAATTCAGATCTATGATAGGAGGACTCAATTCCATTCAACAAAATGCCATTGGCTTGCTCTGGATCTGAATTTCATCCATAATGGCCAGAAACTGTGAGCTAAATCTCTGCTTATAGAAATTGTTATTTTAAGCAGGGGTTAAAGTAAGGGGGGAAAGCAGTTCTGTGGCCCCCTATTTTTAGGCAGGCAGCATTCAGGGCCCCCTAAAAATAGAGGAAGGCACCAGAACATAGCATTCTGGGGCCCCTAAAATAGCTACAGCAGTGGGAAGGAAGCGTTGCCGTGCGTTCCACCTTAAGTCCTATTCCACCTTAACCCCAGCCAGCAGAGAGCTGGGGCAGGCTGCGAGTTTGTAAACCTCCTTCCTGCATGATGGAGCAGCTTGTGGCAGGAAAGCAACACCCAGCCAGTCAGCCAGCCTGCAAAGAGCTGAGGTAATGCCTTGGCTGGGCCCTGGGGAGCTCTGCAGTGGGGTTGAGGGAAGGGGGATGCTGGCCTCTGGGATGGGGGGCATGGAGCTGCTGTGGGGGAGGAAATACTGTTGGGGGTTGTGTGGAGTAGGGGTGTGTGTGTGTGTGTGTGTGTGTGTAGCTGGAGGCGTGTACTTGAGTATGTGTGTGTAGCAAGGGGGTGGGGTGGGGTGTAGCTGGGGTTTGTGTAGCTAGCAGTGGGTGTGTAGCTGGGGGTACGTGTGTGGATGGGAATGGGTTTTGGTGTGTAGCAGGGGGTGGGTGTGTAGCAGGGGGTGTGTACCTGGGTTTGTGTGTAGCTGGTGGGGGTGGGTGGAGCGGAGCAATAACTGATGCATGCAGTACTCAGAAATGATCACAAATGCCTACCTGCGCTGAGGGGCAGCAGCTGGGGTGGGAGCAGGTATTTGTGGGCCTGGCCCTGTGTGAGGGGGATCTGGAAATCTAGAAGGGTTCTGGGGCCCCCAAATTATACTTTAACCCTTGAGTAGCTGGGGTGGATGAAAGGGACCCACACCAGTGTGAGGGGGGGCCTGCACCACTGTTTGGGAGCCTTCCCAATTTAGAAGGGTTCTGGGGCCTCTCAAATTAAGCTTGAACATCTGATTTTAAGGCTCTAGGTCTTGTACTGCAATGGCTGCCAGTTAAAATGACAAAAGCCAGAAAACTTAACCCTACCAAGACAAACCACTCTACTGCATATACATTTCTCCCCCAGGAAGAGAATGAGAGAGAACCAGATCACACATATGAATCAAATTGCTTTGTGTGTGACAGAAAGAGACTCAGCTATGGTAGTGAACAGGGTGGAATAAGAACCTATAGGGAACAGCTACTCTCTATTTTTAAATCAGAAAAATATTTGAAATATTTTAAACTGATTTTTAATATTTATTTTTTAAAACTGTGAAATAATAATTAATCCTGAGGGCTTGATTCACTACCAAGTTACTCTAGTTTTACACTGGCATAAGTCTCCTGCAATCAGTGGTGTAACATCTGGAATAAAATGGTGTGATCCCAGGTCCTTGAGGATCAAGGCAGTTAACTAAAAAGTTTTGTATATGGTGTCCTTTGGCTACTCATGAGGAAATCTGAAAAAAGAGGATTGAAACATTTCCAATGCAGGCTTTATTGCAGAGCAATGAACAAATGAATTAATAAACCTTCAAGCCAAAATAAACAAACAAATAAATAAATAAAAAGAGCAAAGGCCAAGCAGTGATTATTCAAGATGCAGTTGGCAAAATATCTCTCCCATTGCCTGTGTCTTAAAGGAATTTGGAGGATACAAATGTAAAAAAGCCTTCTTTTAATTTGATGACTAGTGACTAAGATGTCCAAGCAGTTTTCAGTTGTCGGCTCGTGCCAGGAGTTCCAGCTAAGGGGGGGGGATCCCCTAGTTGAGTAAAAGGGGTAGAAATGTTTCCTGCCCTGCTTTCTCTCTTTGATTTTCATTGGACTCTAGAGGGCTTCAGGGTTAACGAGCCAGGGTTCACACTCCCTGCTCCGGCATTTGCCTCTGATTCCCCCTCCCTCAAGGGGAAACTTCTGGTGCGCCCAAGCTGCCAGTCAGCCCAGGGGGCACGGAAACATTCATTTCTGTTGAGGGGTGGGAATGAGGGGTCCCTCCCTCTTCGGGGCTCCTGGGAGGAAAAGAGAAACCGCTCTGCGAGAACGAGAATGAGAAACCATCACTCACGCCTATAAATTTCCGAAACCCGGCTAGTAAAGGAGACACACCGAGAACCAGAGAAGGGGCTACACAGCACCAAGGCAGGGCTGGCTCCAGCACCACAACCCCTTAGGAAGCTCCAGCCGCCTAGGATCGCTTCTTTGCCTGACCGGATCATGCAACTTGCTTAGAGGAAAGCGTCTGGACACGCTCTTCCCATCCCGGAGCGGGGCGCTTACAGCTGGACGCGCAGGCTGCGCGGAGCAACAAGAGGCTTCAGCACCATGGAGAGCGGCCCGGGATTCAGCACCAAGGACAGAGCTCCGGCGTGAGTCCGGCCCCGGATTCAGCACCAAGGACAAGGCTCGAGGAGCGCGTGGGCTCCCCGCAGGGGCCAGCACCATGGAGCGGAGACTGAACGTGACCCCCGAGGCGCTCAACAGGCTCCTGCGGGAGCACAACATGACCAGGCAAGAGTTTATCGCCTCCTACGGCCTCAAACCCCTCGTGTACACCCCAGAGTTGCCTGCCAGCGGCAAGGTCATCTTCCTGGTGCTCTACATCATCATCTTCATGCTGGCTCTGCTGGGCAACAGCCTGGTGGTCTACATCATCCTGCGGCGCAAAGCCATGCAAACAGCCACCAATATTTTTATCTGCTCCCTGGCTTGCAGTGACCTGCTGGTCACTTTTTTCTGCATCCCTTTCACGCTCCTGCAGAACGTCTCCTCAGAGTGGCTGGGTGGTAAGTGGCGGATTATCCAGGTTCCCCTGACCAGCTGGGCTCACACACAAGCTTTCCCTTTTTTTCCCCCCAGAGCCTGAGGCCTGCCACAGCTTGTCTACTGTCCATTAATCAACTCACCCCCTGCTTCCTTATAGCCAGGAAGCTGGCTAAGAGGTAGCCCATGTCCATCACTTTGCATGCTCCTTCTCTGTAGCTGAGTGAACAGAATCATTTTAGAAGTCAGTGCCTTCACACTTCATAATTCAGTGCCTTCCACATTTCACAGCAAATTTCAGCACAGGCTGCATGTGGAGGAAGTTGTACTCAGGTAATTGTTTCTGCAAACTCTTTCACAAAGATGTTTTGCTAAGTGTTCAGTAAATTGTGGTTATTTTCCTGAATTTAAAAGACATTAAAGTAATCTGCAGAAAAATCAATCTGAATAACCTTTAAAAAGATAAAACCACAATAAACTCATGCAAGAATAGTTTTGTATTTTTCTAACAATTTGCAGTTTCCACCTCTTTGTCTTCTGTTTTTGCTGTCAGCTTGTATTGGTTTTTTGAGTCCCTCTTTGGTATTACTATTAAGAACCTTTCAGTTAGACTGGGAAAAATATGTTATTGGCTCACAAATGAGTCATGAGTATCCCTTTATGCAGGGTACAAAATGTAATGTTAGTATCTGCATTTAATTATTTACATTTGCTTTTATATCACTATAGTTTATTGATTATTTTATTTATTTGTATTACCAGAGCACTGATGGGCCTTAGTCATAAACCAGGACTCCATTACATTGTATGGTAACTAGCTATTCAAAAGCAAACATGCCATGCTATGACATTCAGAAGCGAAGAGTAAATAATTGCTGGATATTAGTAAAAGGAGTTTAACTTGCACTAAAAATGAGTTATGTGCATAAGGTTTGCCAAGAATCTGATAACTGAGGCTATGTCTCCACTGCCGAATTAGTCTGGACTAAGCAAAGTTAGTCCAGACTAATTTGGCCCATGGCCACACTAGCCTTTGGCTAGTCTGAACTAAGAAATTTCTTAGTTCAGACTAGCCAAACCTTAGTCCAGACTAGTAAAACCCCTTGTTTAGTCCAGATTAGCTGGCTTAATTTGAACTTTAGCATGTGCAAGAGTTGAAATAATGGCTAGTTTGAACTAAAAAAAGTTCAAACTAAGCCATTAGTTCAAACTAGCCATACATTCTAGGTCAAACTAGGATGTGTGGCTAGTTTGAAGTAAAAAGCCACCATTAGTCCAAACTAGCACTAACCTTGGATTTATTTAGTTCAGATGTGAAAGTCTGAACTAAATTTTTAGATGTAGACTTAGCCTATATAGATACTAAAGAATTGCTCCACGATATCATCACTAAACTAGAATCCCCTCCATTCCTTTAGATTAATAGATTTCAAGGCTAGAAGAAGCCACAGTGGTAATATAATCTGGCCTTGTGTATAACACAGATCAGAGAAATTCCTCCAAAATAATTCCCAGAGCATAGGCTCTAGATAATACCCGTGATCAACTCAGATCTTTAGGATCTAAATTATTGTTGATTTTTAGTTATAGAATTGCTTCTTCTTCATCTGTTAAGACAAGGTCTAATAAAGACTTACTCCATGGTGACAGCACAACTTTTTTAGTTAAGAAATCCTCATTATTGTGTTATTAAATCATTTTCCTTCTCATAAAGGGAGACTTCAATTAGATGATCCATTGCTCATATTTTCCCTTGATTGTAATAATTATGATCTCCCACTTAGGCCATGTACTTGCCTGCCCAACTAAACACACTCTATCTCCCTTTAAGCATACTTTTGTACTGTAGTTGGAGATGTGAACTGAAGCCCATTTAGGTGTAGCATGCCAGCTTTACTCAAGCTAGCTCAACTAAAAATGGAAGTGAAGATGCCATAGCCCTGGCTATATAAACCCACTTGGGTCTCCAGTATGTATTCACTTGTTCAGCCCACCTGGATGCCCACATCTGCATCCTCATTTCTATCTGGAGTACAGCTAGCATAGGTGCTTGTATATGAGCTTCCATTCAGACCTGGCTAACAGCATAGCCATGATGACACTATAACTTCCCACCCAAGCTGTACCAGAATCTTGTAGGTGAACTTCAACCCCATAGAGAAGTCTATGCTCCACTGAAATCCTTATACCGGCTTTCTCCACAGAAGTGAATTCCACATGCTGAGTATCAGCTCAATAATGTTTTCAGTCACTGGTGTTTTGTGAAAGTCCTATCCATCAGCTTTAAAATCTTTCCCTCAGTTCTCCATCAAACTTTTTCTTCATGTTGGTCTTAAACTGGAATGGCCTGTGCTAACTTTTTGCTGTATTTTCCTGTTGCAGGGGAAAGAGTCAGCTGTTTTCTCTCACTTTTAATATCTTTGATCAATGGTGCAGTAATCCCAACTTTAATATTACTCAGTTTTATGATCTGTGTTTTAGCAACTGTCAAACAATTTTGTCTGTTTTTATTATTCGTTTCTTCACCCATTAAGGCACATAGAAACATCACAGAATTCCTTATATTCTAATCAAGATTCGTAGCCTTCTTTACAAAAGATATATGCGTCAGATTCCAAGCGAGGGTAAGGCACTGCATGCCCATAAAATCTACAGTATAATGCCTGTTTATCCCTAGATAAGTATCTGGTGTATATGTGTAGATACGCATTATAAAATGCACACACACACACACACACAATTTACATTTTTCATATTAGTCCAGAATCAGGGGAAAACTGACATAATCTAAATAAAACCATAGCTTGGGAGAACATCTTAAAGAATCCCTTGTGTCCCAGATCCTGTCTGCTCTTCCTCTAGTGCAAAGGGACACCAAACCCAACTGAACGACTGTGGTTCTGCTGCTTAATGGAACAGGATGCTAGGAATCCATGGCTGAGTTTGTACATCCCCTGCCAGTATGGAGAATAGGTCTCTGAAGGGCTGCTTTGATGGCCATGTGCAGAGCTGGAGGTTCCACTGCCACTGGAATTCTCCACCCCTTTCATCTCATGGAGGGGTCTGTAGGAATGCAGAGCCCTCCCTCCACCCCTTATTTGAAGCTGGAAAGTGGCTTCATACCCAGACTGCAGGCTGTAATCATTTTCTTGTACAATATGATTCAAATGTGTGGTTTTTCTCCCTATTGCTCAAAGAGCCTCATTAGAAAGTAGTTTTTGGTCAATTTGTTCTCAGCTTACTGCTAAGTGAAGTGATCAAGCTCATAGCCTTATATGCAGAAATGTAGTTCTCTTCTGTTTAATCATGCAGACCATGTTCATTTTAGGCTGGTAGATGAGTGTCTGCAACTGGTGTTTCATTTGGATCATCACAAGTAACACACTGAATGAGCAAGTCCTGGAAATCCACTCTGATTCAAGTGAAGAAGAATGACTGGGGATCAATGATATTTCCCATGACCAAGAACTCTTATGCTGGTGCCATCTGCTGAGCTCAGCTGTAAATTATGGAATGCAAGGCTGTTCCATCCAATGATTAATTTAATCTGATTTTCAGGACAAGTATTGGGGCTTTTATCATATGAGGAGAGGAAGTGTAGGTAAGGTGCAGTACAATTTCTCTTATTTGCTGAATCACAAACTTGCTGGGCCTGATCCACCCTTATCCTGCACCATTAGAAGTTACACCAGTGCAAAGTGAGTAACACACTAGCACATCAGAATGGCAGCATTCCAGCTGCACAAACACAGGGCAATGGTGAAACATGCCCCCATATGGTCAAATCACTTCACCTCTTTGTGTTTCAGTTCCCTCTCTGCCTCCCTTTCTCTGTGTTATGAGGCTAGATTTGTAAATGTTTGCAAAGGCTCTGCAGCTCACTGATGCTAGAGTACAACAAAGCATGAATATTATGATTCCCTTGGAGAGACTATTGCACTCCCAAACAGATCTAAATTCTCTCCAATATCTATTACAATGATAGGAACTATTATGAAACCCTTAAGATAGTTGTAAGTAAAGGGGAGTCTTAGAGTTCAGATGATTCTAGGCATGACAGCCAGGAGGCAGGGCATCCTTAGGCCCATATTTAATGGACAAACAGACAGAAGATGAGGCCAAACCCAGTTTTTGCCACCTTTAAAACTTGTAGCATGAGACATCTCTTGCACCTAAATTTCCCCAAGCAGCAATATCCAGGGCCTAATTTGTCAGGCTTAGCTTTAGCTAAGTACATCAGCTTCAACAGGGGCAGCAGGCACGCAGGACTTCTGAAAATAGCCCTGCCCCAATTTAGAAGGAACCAATCATCAGCTCTTGCCAGTGGAAAAAACCAAAGAGTGGAGCCCCATATTCTAGTAGTGAAGAATGAACCTTGCGAGGTGTTTAGATACTATGCTAACAAGTGCCATGGAAATGCCTCTGAAGGGAAAAGTCTAGAAGAGGGAACAGATGGGGCTGTAACAAAGGCTGCAGTCTAGAGATATGTAGCTCAGCTTGTCTGTTGCAGAATGCCAAATTCAGCATTTATAGCAGTTCTTCTATTTGAATACACTTGCCTCACTCTCCCTCCTGCTCAGTCACCTGTCCAATTAAGATAAATGCCTGCAGTGCCTGGAACCTTGACCCCCTAGACTCTACATTTTGCTAGAACACATGCATTGCAGCTACTGTTGATGACAGAGCTTCCCTTTGAGTCCTCCCTGATCAATGGACATTTCCCTAGCCCAATCATATCTGGTCCCCACTGAGAATACATTTTACATCTTTTCTAAATCTCATCATTATCCACCCAGGCCCCAGGGAAGACCCATTTTCCTTGGTACCATTTCACTCATGCAATTAGATTGATTTTTGTGAGAGAGCGAGAGACATAGTGTGCACTGTTGCTGGTAAACCTTACCTGCAAAACTACTGTTTCCTTTTGAGCAAGTAGAGAATTGAGTAACAATTCCTTTCACAGGATCCTCCTGAGGCTAAGCCTAAAATGGAGAACCATCTATGCAGCCCTGTACCCCAGCTATGTTCTTGGGACACAGTCTCATCTGAGAAGAGTTACAATAGCAAACAGAGTGTATCTCCTCCACTGTCCCTGGAAGGTATTATTTTTTTGCCTGACATCCACAGGCTGACTCCAGATACAACACCAGCCCCGCCCAGCTCCAGCACTGCACACCACTAAAGAGCCCTAACTTAATAAATATTTCAAATTTGATTTATTACATTATTGGGTTGAGCCTGAGATCCAGACCTCTGAAGTTAATTATCCCTTTTACAAATCCCAGCTGTGCATTATATGTCCAGTATACACTATTTGTGTTTGATTGACCTAATAAATTGGCTTAAAATGGCAGGTCCCTCTGAAGTATTATAACTATCTATATTCAGCTGAGCTACTTGAAATATCTTTCTAAAGTAGCAGCTGACGTTTCATAGAAAAGATTTGGGGGGAAAACAAAACTTAATCAGGAACAATTCTGCTTTCCTTTATGATGATATATTTTTTCCGTGGTCTTCATATTTCTTTTCTCTGGCTTAGGGCCTATCTACATGGGGAAAGTGGCACAGAATAAGCTATGCTGTCAACTTAAAGCACAGTTACTATTCTAAAGCAGAACAAACTAAACCAAATAAAGGCACTCAGCCTAAATTAGCTGTTCTATACTATCTCCGCATGTAGATAACTCCCCCCCCCCCCGATTAATGATTTGTGCATGGGAAGGAGAACATGCTGAATAAGCTACTTTGATGTAAGAAAGTTTTATAAAGGTAACCACAATAAAAATTTTACTGATATAACTATAGCAGCAAAAAAGCCATTCCTTTACCTGACAGTATATTGACATAATTTTTTCTATCTTGTTACTTTACTTTTCTTGTGTAGACTAGTTCTTAGGCTCAGGCAATAATGTAATCAAAGGAACATAGGACTGGAAGGGGTGCCAGAAATCTTCAAGTACATCTGCCCCTCTCCCCATGCTGAGGCCAAATTAAGTATACTTAGTCCAGAAGTACTCAGACTGAGGCTTGTTAGTCAGCAGGGTTCTCTATTGTATCTCCTGGGGCTCTTTGCAGCACATATGAAAACACTCTGTGATATAATTATCAACCAATCTAAGTTATTAACCAATCAGGAGGCTTTGACTATGCCATTAACCCATTTTAGCTGATATAATAATAGTTGGACAGTCATGTTGCTGTGAGAATTGAGAGAGAGTAAGCACATGAAACAATAATCCAGACAACAGTGGCTTTTTTTAGGTAACCTTCCTCACTAATTTGGTTTCTGACTCACTGAGGTTTGACTACCACTGATCTAGCTCAGCCCTGACTGATGTACATCTAACCTGGGCTTTAAAACATCACCAATCACCAGTGCAGCCCAGCTTCATGACTCACAGGATCTTTCCTGTCCTGTTACTTCTATATGCTAATCCAACCTATACCCCACCCTGGCACTTAAGATCAGAACTGGTTGAATTTTTTTTGAAATTTCAAAAGTAAGGGTGGGGAAATAAGAAAAAATACCCATGACATTTTTGTGATTTCCCCTTTTCCCTCCCCCTACCCATATAAGCTGACAACATTTTGAAGATATGATTAAAAGGTGGAAACTGGAAAAAAGTTTACCACCCCCCCCTTTAAAAAAAAAAGCCACTTAAGATTGTTTGGATGACGCCTGCCATGGGTGTCATTTTGCTTTTCACATCAAGGCAAGGAGAACATGTGTTAGTACCAACCTGTATACCAGCTTCACACCCAGCTACATACCCGCAAGCTGGTATCTGCTGTCTACCCTGGTTTGCATTCACAGAGCCCATAACCAACTGTCCAGCCATCTACTATACCTTAAAACCCATAGCTGCTACTTCATACAAGGGCCTGGAATTGAATTTGCCAAGAAGAGCTGCAGTGCAAAGACAGCCCAGAAGAGAGAGCTCATCCTTCAGAATGCATTCTTTCAGGGTAGGTCATGAAGGTCCAGCTTAGGTGGCTATCAAATCACATGTATTACTTATGCCTTTGGATTAGTTTATTTCCTCCCTGTGGGTGTTCACTTCACCTTTGTGTTGCTCTGGCTGTTGATGTTGTAGGGGATATAACAGTGAGAATAGTTTCCAGTCTGCAGCCTTGGCTGTATCTAAACTGAGATCAACCTAGCTACATCACTCAGAGGTGCGAAAAAGGCACAGCTGCAAGAGATGTAATTAAGGGAACCTGAATCCCACTGTACACAGCACTAGGACAATGGAAGACTGCTTCTATCAACCTAGCTACCTCCTCAGGGAGGGGATGGATTTACTACAGTGACTGAAATTTACCCTTCGGTTGCAGAAGCAAGTGTCTACCCCGTGTCTATTTTGGGTAGCTTTTACTTTTTGTGCCAGACCCAGCTTTTAACTGAGGTCAGCAGAAGAAATGTGTTTCAGGATCAGGCCCTTTGTACATTTGTTTAATTCTCTGAGCACCTCAGTGACATTTTAAAGTGAAAAGAAATAAAAATAAACAAGTCAGCTGATCTTTTCCAGTAGTATGTTTTTGGGTCCCAGGGGCATCAGCAGCTGTAAAGGGCAAGGACAGGATTCAGGGAGACCTAGATAACTTGGAACAGTGGGCCAACAGAAATCTTATGAGGTTGAATAAGGACAAGTGCAAAATCTTGCACTTGGGATGGAAAAACCCCATACACTGCTACAGGCTGGGGAACATTCAGCTAAGTAGCAGCAGTGTAGAAAAGGACCTGGGGGTCATGGTGGATGGGAAGCTAGATATGAGTCAGCAGTGTGCTCTTGCTGCCAAAAAGGTCAATGGCATACTGGGCTGCATCAAAAGAAGTGTTGCCAGCAGATCGAGGGATGTGATCATTCCCCTCTATTCTGCACTGGTGAGGCCACATCTAGAATACTGTGTTCAGTTTTGGGTTCC
The DNA here is from genome assembly GCA_007922195.1 of Podocnemis expansa. NCBI lineage: Eukaryota > Metazoa > Chordata > Testudines > Podocnemididae > Podocnemis > Podocnemis expansa. The sequence goes on along the minus strand of ML681972.1, from coordinate 51,860,749 downwards.
CCGCTACAAAAAGGACAGGGACATGCTAGAGAGAGTTCAGAGGAGGGCAACCAAAATGATTAAAGGGCTGGAGCACAAGCCTTATGCGGAAAGACTGAGAGCATTAGGCTTATTTAGTCTGCAGAAGAGAAGATTGAGGGGGGATTTGATAGCAACCTTCAACTACTTGAAGGGATGCTCCAAGGAGGATGGAGCTCGACTATTCTCGGTAGTAATGGAGGACAAAATGAGGACCAATAGTCTCAAGTTACAGTTAGGGAGGTCGAGGCTGGATATTAGAAAAAACTTTTTTACTAGGCGAGTGGTGAAGCCTTGGAATGAGCTGCCTAGGGAGGTGGTGGGGTCTCTATCTTTGGAGGTGTTTAAGGCCCAGCTGGACAAAACCAAGACTGGGACGGTTAGTGGGAGTGGTCCTGCCTGTGGCAGGGGGTTGGACTAGATGACCTCATGAGGTCCCTTCGAACCCTATGATTCTATGAAAGATCTATACTGGCAACAGCAACTTCTCTCTGTCTGAACCTTTTCCAGGTTGATGAAACCATTAGTTATAACATAGGGACACAAGTAAACAGCAGGAGACCTGTACTGAGCTGTTGAAGGTGTTGATTAGCACTTTTAGACTGAGAGTGTCACTGATTGTCCAGTGTTTTGATCCTCTTTGAACCAGAATCATTCAGTGGTTTGGAAAAAAACAAACCAAACCATACCAGAACAGAAAAAACAGCCAATTGCTTTGCTGGCCAAGCTTTCTCTGGCCCTGAAATCCATCATAGGGGATGTATTAGAGACTTTGAAAGGCCAGATAAACAATAACTGTGTCTTTTCTCTCATGGAGTAACTAAAAAGACTCTTGATATAACAGATCACAGTCTGAGTAAGGCCAAAAAGCATGAATGGTGTCTAATGTTCTATTAGATGGTATATTTAACTTAAACTTCAGGGTAAATTTTGTTTCTAGGGCTCCTATTTAAAACATGGCCTTATCTGGATTGGGAAAATTCATTAATTAAATAATTTTAGATAATGAGGTTAAACACATTTTTGCCCTTTGTGTGAACAAAGCTAGTTTGTGTTTCAATGTGGGCTAGATCAGTGTTTCCCAACCTTTAGTGGACCCATGGAACATCTAAAGATATTAACTACTTGATGCAGAACACCTAATGAAAATGTTCTCAAAAAAGTTAGTACCAATGGCAGGCAATTTAAAATGCCCCAGCCACACCAAAGTTTCCAGGAGTGAATCAACATCTGCTGCTATGCTCCTGGAAGCTTTGCTATGGCTGGGGCATTTTAAATTGCTTCTCCCTCCCTCCCCACTCAGTGCCCCTCCCAGTTGATAGGGTTTGGAGTGGTCACAGAAACCTGCACTATGTTTGCGGAGCACCAGTGTTCTGAGGAACACCTGTTAAGAAACACTGAGCTAGATGGTTATGGTTAACTCCAAAGACCCACAGCCACTCAACAAATTTTTAAACCCATCCTATCTCTGCCTACACTAAGGACATGGCTAAATGGGAAAGAAAATCCCACAGCCTCAAAGTCTGAGTCAACTAACTCTGGTCACAAGACATGGGCTGTGGTGCTAAAACTAGGAGACCAGATGTTTCTGCCAGGGCTGAAGCTCAGACCTAGGCTACATTTGAGGGCTTTATGGTGGCAGTTGGCTGCCAGTTATGCAGGGAACATAAAATTCCTTGTATAAACAGTGGCAACTTTCTAAGCCACTGGTACATATCAGAGCAAAGCCGACTGCAAATCCCTTGGGATCGGCTTTCCCCTATGCCCCCTGACTCCTGGGACTTCTGGGGTCAACTTCCAGGAGTGGCGCGGTGAGTTCATACTTGCCATGATCTGCTCCTGGAAGGGTGAACTGACAGCAATGAAATTGCTGCTGTCAGTATAGACCAGTGGTTCTCAACCACTGTGCCGCGGCAACACCCAAAGTGTGCTGCAAGCATCCCTGAGAGCTGGAGTTAAAGTTCCTTCCCAGCTCAGCCCAGCCATGTTTGCTGTGCAGGGCTGGGAAAAGGTGGGGGGTTAGAGTAAGGGGGAAGGCATGGAACACAGTTCTGGGACCCCTTATTTTTAGGCAGGAAGCATTCTGGCCCCCTAAAAATAGAGGAAGGCATCAGAACGCGGAGTTCCAGGGGTCCCCCTAAAACAGCAGGAGCAGCTGGAAGGCAGTGTTCCAGTGGCTCCACCTTAGGCCCAGCCAGCAGAGAGCTGGGGGAGGCTGGGAGTGTGTGAATCTCCCCCTGCAGGGCAGAGCAGCTTGTGTCAGGCAGCCTGCAAACAGCCCAGGTAAGGGCTTTGTGGGGGGAGGGCTGCTGGGGGTTGTGTGGGGCAGGTGTGTGTGTGTAGCAGAGGTGGGTGGGCATGGATGTGTAGCAGAGGGTGTGTGGCTGGGGTTGTGGGATGGCTGTTTGGTTGGGGGGTGTAGCTGGGGGATAGGGTGGCTGTGTGTGGGGGGGTGTGGCTAGGGGCTAGAGGCCTAGATCTGGCCCCTGCAGTGATGGGAGGGTCCATCACAGCAGTAGGCAGCTGGGGGAGGGGACGACGGGACCCACTGGGGTGGGAGGGAGCAGCAGTGGGGTAAGGATTTGCCTTGGGTGCAGGAAGCCACTGTGACAAAGGGGGGAGTGGGTGCTGCACCATGCTCCTGTGCCCTACCTTCCCATTCCCCAAGTTACCCCCTGTCCCCCCACAAAACCACTCTTGTTCTCCCTTCCCCTCTCCTCTCTTGCCACCCTTGTGCTGTTCACCACATGGCTGCCCTTGTCCTCTTTTGCCACCCCTGCCCTGCGCTGCTCCCCACACTCACTCCTGCCACTGCACACGACTCCTGACCTCCTGTGTTTTGCCACCCCTGCTCTGCCACTCCTACTACCCCACATAGGAGCATTTCCTAAACACTGTGCCATGGTTTATGAATATTCATAAGTAACTTAAGTTAATTTGAATATTCATGTGTTGTTGGTTTTTTTTTACTGGTGGTGTGCCTTGAAAAATTTGAAGGTATCAAGGTGTGCCATGGCAGAGAAAAGGTTGGGAACCACTGGTATAGGCATAGCCAGTCTATAAAATTTAGTGAGTGGAGTGACCACGGTTCTAATCCCAGCTTGGTCACTGTGTTTGGCACATGACTTTCCTGTTCTGTGCCTCAGTTTTTATCATAATATGACAGTCAAGTCAAAAGTACTCTGCATGGGCTTAAAGTTAAGTATGTGATTCAATGCTTTGCTATATTGTGGAGGAGACTGGAAGGACCATGACTCAGATTTTCAAAGGCATTTAGGTGCTGAAAGATGTGGAAGGGCACCTAGCAGGATCCTTAATAGCACTTAAGGCCATCAAAGGGGGGATAATTATCTAATTGGCACCGACATTTACAAAAATCCCTCAAGGTGCCTCTCTGCATATTCAGACATCTAAATAGCTTTGAAATCTGCCCCATAGCACCAAAGGTAAGTTATTTTATTGCTGTGTCTTTGTTTCTCTCTTTGGAATATTCTACATCACAGAAGTTTTGTGCAACTTAGTTAATGAGTCCACTACCTATCATGCTAGTCACTGTTGTCTTGTGTCCTTATACTCACCTCATTTGTTTTCTCTTCTTTTGTACTGAAGTTGTAAGTTCTGTTCGTCAGGGAAAGTCTTCTGTTTTGTGTTTGTGCAGCACCTTGCACAATGGCCTCCATGCCTAGGACCCAAGGTACTACAACACCATAATTAACCAATGGTTTGCAAAACACTCAGAGATACATCCCAAAAGGTGCCACATTATGAATTAATAGATATAATAACATCAGTGTTCCTTTTTTCTCCACACTGCTGGAAGGTTATTTCTTTGTTCACTGACAATCTTTAATTTCTTTGCTCCCTCAAATGAAAAAAAGAAAAAAGAAAGGAGGGAGTGAAGCAAAACCATAAAGACCACAAAGGCAAAGCTGCCTGAGAATAGGAGGTGGAAGATAAGAGAACAGTTTGAATTTCAAATGTGTATTGAGGACAAAATTATTATGCACACTGAGGACAGTTCTAGGAAAGATTCCCAGAGTTTTTTCAACATGTTACCCCTCAGAGACTCATGCTTATGTTGCTCCATCGCACCCCACCTGCCTAACCTGGCCTCACCTTGGCCCCCTATTTCTGCAGCATGTCAACTCCTTCTGCAGCTCCAAGGCTCCCCAGCCTCAAAGCCAGGCCACAATCCCCACCAGACTACATCTGACTCCAGCCCTCTCCTGCTGTCACCAGTCTAGAATTCAGGCTGGAGTGCAAGAGTGAGGGGCAGGAACAGCACAAGGCAACCACAAGGGCTTGCCTGATCCCCAACAAACTCTCTTCTGGATATCCCCGCCCAGCACCAGGGCATCAGCAGGGCTGGCTTGTTCCCTAAACACTCGGCTGACTGCCCCTCCCCACAAAGCAGCATGGATGGAACAGTGTTTCCCCACCACATGTTTGAGCCCTGTTAACCCTCATCTGTTTTCCCAAACTGGAAGGCTTATTCCCATCTACAATAGGGATACCCTCGCATAGGCCCTGATCCAGCAAAAATGATGCTGATGCTTAACATTAAGCCATTATTACAATAAAAGCAAGTGTCCTGTGGCACCTAACAGATTTCATCAGATACATCTGACAAAGAGGGTTGGAGCGCAGAAAAGCTTATGTCCAAAGAAATCTGTTAGTCTATGAGATGCCACAAGACTTGTTTTTTCTGTACACAGACTAACACTGCTATCCCTCTGGACATTATTACAATGACACTTATTGCTATAATGCCAACGAAGCAACTAAAATTAAGGTCCTATTTTGCTAGGCAATGTGACAACACAGTAGTAGACAGCCCTGGCACAAAGAGCTTATGAATTAAACAGACAAGGGTTCAGAGAAAGGGTAGGAATACCATGAGTACCTCCACTGATTTCAAATCAGATTTAAAGTGAGTCACAGGTGTTAAGTCTTTGCAGGTCTGAAGCCCAAGTGCCTAATAGTGGGTCTAAGAGTGTGGGACTGATTGCAACCTGAAGTTAAACACAGATATAAATGCTTTTTTGGGTCATGCTTTGGAACCATTGCATCTTAAAGGCATTAGCACTATTAGCATACAACAGAGGCTGATCCTGCTTAAGTAATAGCATCTGGCAAGGTAACACAGGGACAACTTTCTATTCAAGGGATTAGGCACATCATCAACTGTTTCAGACTTTAGTTACGCCTGTGCTGCTGATACACTTGGCCATCCAGTACTCCATCAATTATTGTTGCTCCCCCATTGTGGTACTTCTTCCCAAGTGATGCCAGAGCATTCAGTGCCCTATGTCACTGGCTTCTGCCATTTCTGCCTTGGCCTTCTTTGCTTTTTCTTTCTTCCCTCAGGCATCCAATTAAATTATTGCTCAGCATGTCTTCCATCTTCCACAGAGTACATGTCCCTCCCCTGTGAGCTGTTTTTCTTCAATGGTATTTTCTAACAGGGCCTGTTCTGTCAGCTTGCTCACCTTTCACATTTGTTATTTCTTCCTTCCATGAAGTGTGTTCTCTCTCCCTCGGTCATCTGTGTCAGGCAGCTTCCAATCTAGTCTTGTCAGTGGTCAAGATTCTACTTAGAACAATCGCATGGTCAGTAAAATTGCATGGTGTAATCTGACCTTCAGTTTGGTGTTGAGACCTCTGTTTCACCCAGTGATGTTCATCCGCCAAAGATGGTGCTTACTTTTTTTATTCTCACATGAACATCTTTATGGCAGCCACCTTCAAATGTCCTCACACTCCCCAGGTATTACAATCTTTATAAATTTTACCCTCTCTTCCCTGTAAAGTTCATGAAAAATTAACCCCAATGGCCTTTTTTTCTCTTTTTCTCCTTTTCCTTTTCTCATCCTTAGTCTGCTCTGTCCAGTCTGTCCAGCTAAATTTGCTAAAATGTTTTTTTGAGCAGATCTTTATCCAGCTTTATGAAAGGGCTTAGCAGGGAAATATACACTGCAACAAATGCCACATGGCTGAGAATCTGGATGACTTTCAACTCCCTGTTGTCAGCTTCAACAAAAGAATGAATGCAGACACACACATATGGACAGCTGCTGTTCTATGAGTTGCTAGCAAAAAGTTTATTCTTCTTCGAGTGCTGCTCGGATGCATTCAGTATTAGGTGTCTCCGTGCTGGAGTGCCGGATTGGCTGGAAAAACTTTTGTCCTAGCCTGTCAGAAGAGGGAAGGCAACCACCGCCCCTCACGCCACCAGTGACTACATATACAGCTGCCTCCCCGCCCCCTCCTCAGTTTCATTTCTTCTGCCTTGTGGGTCGGATTTGGAATGTCTGCTCCTTGCTATTGCAAGCAGCCTGTCCCATAGATCAGCTTTTGCTGACTGGGAGAATCTACTGTGGAACTAGTTCCACTTCAAGAACCTTCCATCGTTCGACCGAAGCTTACAATCATGCCAGGGTTTAAACCCTGCGCCAAATGCGGCAAGGCCTTCCTCAGGTGCTTGGGCAAAGACCACATGGTCTCGGCGTGTTCCATTTGTCTCTCCTTTAAACCACGGACCATCAAGGAGAGGGAACAGCAACACTGCACCCTAGCCTCGGAGGAGGCTCAGCACCCCTCACCCAAAGCCTTGGGTTTGAGCCCGGCCCCGAGATCCAGCTCAGCGCTGGTGCCTGTGCAGCACCATGCCATCGGTGTCCGCCACTGCAGCACCACCTCGGTGCTGACTCTGACACCGCGGCACCAACCCGGTGCTCCGGCACCCTGGCAGCAACCAGGGTAGCCATCAGCAAGCCTGGCACCAGGCTCACCCCAGCACTGAGCTGTCTTACCTCCAGTGCTGACGACCCAGCATAGCCCGGTCTCACTGGTGCCGACTTCACCTCAGCACTGGTTAACCCCACCAGCGGCACCACAGAGCCCGGTGCCGATGGAGTGGGAGTCCTCCCGCCCAAGCAGTCCTCCCTTCCCCAGTGAGGACTTGCCCATGGCCCACGCAGGGGAAATCCTTGTTCCCTACACACCAGAGGCGATGGAGGCAGCGTGGGCTCTGCTGCTCCTCCCGACCCCCCCACCCCACCCCAGAAGGGGCAAACTGGCCTTCTCATCAAAGGCCTGGGCCCAAAAGGGATGTTCACCCTCTCCCCCCGCTACGGAGGCCAGCGGTACATCACCGCTAGCACAGGTCCAGGCGTCCTGACCCCCGTCCCCAGGTTCCAGCCCCGAAGAGGGGCTGTTCAGGGGCTTTAAATGGCCCCGGCACCAAACAGCCTCCCCTTTCTGCTTCCGGGTGCAAGAATGGTCCCCCAAGGGAATTCCATCCCCTCCCTGACAGCTCCCCGGTGCCATGCTGTCTCCAGCACTGGAGACCTTTATAGGAAACCTCTCAGTGCACTTTGACTTGCTACACCGAGCTACGGCCCACCTAGGCATGCAGGTGGAGCCCCTGAGTCTTCCCCTGATACCCTGTTCGGCCCGGCATTCGCCGCCACAGAGCCTTTAGCAATCCCTCCCCACCCGATCGTATGGGATCTTGCACGCTCCCAGTGGCAGTACCCATGCTCCATCCCACTGGTCTCGGATACAGTGAGCATGAAGTACAGGGTACTGGAACCGGACTACCTCTCACTTGCTGGCCACCCAGTTCCCCCTTGGGATGTGGTCCAAATGGCAACAGGGGCTGGAGATCCCCTAGGGACCCCCTCCCCTCTTCCAGAGACAATAGGGAAATAGACCTGCTGGGCCGCAAGGTGTGTTCATCATCAGCCCTTCAATTGTGGGTGGCCAACAACCAGGCCATAACCAGCAGGTACCTGCTGGATATCTGGGAATCACTTGGGAGATTCAGGGACATGCTCCCACCCGAGGCCAGGGACGACTATGATGCCTTCCTGGAAGAAGGCAACACGGTCTCACAGGACCTCCTCCTCTCTGCCCGCGATGCAGTGGACACTGCTGCCCGGACCATGGTGTCGGCAGTTACGCAGGACAGCCTGGCTTAGACAGGCCAGAGTGGCCCCAAACGCACAGCAGGCAATCTTGGACCTGCCTTTCGAAGGAGATGCCCTGTTCCCTCCTGAAACTCTCCCAGTGGTGGGCACAGCCCAAGGTCCACGAGGGGAGGCAAAGTACTTTGGCCTTCTCCCTCCGGGTGCCATCCCACCAACTTAAATCCTACTCCTTGGGCGGGTAAACCCCTTGCCTTTCATTGTCAACAACAAACAGAAAGGTTTTCTTAGCCACCCTCAGGGGCACGAGCCTCCTGGCTACCGCTATCCCCTTGGCTTAAGGGGACAAGACCTAAGGCACCGCTAACCCCCCCCACCATAGGGAGGACAGGTCTGCCAGGTCCTCCTAGGCCTGTCTTCATACTCCCCTGGGCCTGCCTGGCTAGCTACAGAGTGTCAGGCCCCCAATCTGAAGGTCAGGGGTTTGAGCCCTACCTGGGCCTGATTCCTACAGGATTGGGGGTTTGGCAACAGCACTCCCCTTAAACACCAAAACTGCCCCTCCCCCCAATGCAACAGGTTTCTTCCCCAATTGTGCCCATCGCATTCCCCACCCTAGCCCCACCAAGGGATGGAGATGCACCTCGTTGTAGCCTAGCTTCGGCGGGGCTCTGAGACGTGCACGTCTGAAGACTTCCTCCCTAGTAGGACTGCACAGTGATCCCGCGTACCCGGGAAGGGGGGGGGGGCATCACTGGTCACACAACTGCCCGCGCTGAGAACCATGACCCTCCGGCAGGATTTCCATCCACAGTCAACAGGTCACATCTTATGGGAATACAGATGTTTGGGATGCCATTTTCGGGAAGGTGTATATAGAGAGAGGTATACCCCTGTAGGGACCGTAGGTATGGTCTGTCCCTTCCCTCTCTCCCTCCCACCTCGCAAGATCCCCAGCCCTACCTCCGGATATCTACTGGGAACTGGGGACCCACCAACCATCTTCCTTTTGGTTTATCACCTTCAGGGTCACCCACGGTGCCCCGGGGCCAACAAAGTATGACCGGGGACACCTAATCCCGAAAGGGGAACACCTTGCTGTGTTCCACACATCAACAAATGGTGGCACCTACCCCCTCGAGTGCTCCGCACACATAGTACACGATATCCGCCGCCATGGGGATGGCTGTCCTATTTTAGACGAAGGTTCCTCTTTTCTTGGGCACCTATATAGCTATGCCTTCGATCTTCCTCTGGCAGGGCACAACACTCATCTTTCCTCTCTCTCTTTCCTTTCCGCCCTGATCACCTGCGTGACTGCCCACTATACCCAGCGCAGCCCCTAGGGCCGCCACTCCCTCCCCACACGCATTGGCGGTGTCTGGCATATTTGCGGTCCTCTCTCGCTTTTCTCAAGGACCCTGTTGACACCATTGCTGCTTTCCATTGTGTAATATGCAGAGCACCCCCCTTCCTAGGCAACATATGACGGCCTCAGCGGTTCCCCTGCCTTTTCTCTTCTCCGCCTATGCGCCCCCCCCCCTTCGGGTGGGGACCCTGTCTGGTTCTCTGATACCAGGGCGTCCTTCGAACTGGCAACTGCTTGACTTAGGCTCCCTTCTCAATCCTAGAGGGCCCTCATTGGTACCTTCCCTCATACCATGTCTTAGAAATGCCTCCTTGACAACCGTGGCAGACAAGCTGGTAGAGCTACCCTCCAGACAAAGACCATAGGTACTGACTCTGGAGGTTCTCTCCTGGCTGCCCCTTGATCCCCTTGATTACCTAGGGACTCACTAAACAATAGTGGAAGTTTTCCTTCCCCATTTTCCTCATGCTCTAGTAGGAGCCCGAAGGGAAAACTCAACAGGTCTAAACTGGGGGGGACACCCCTCTCTATATTCTAGTAGCCTATAGGCCTCCCCGTCAATTGCTAGGCCACATTGCAGCCAGTACTCTCCATACCTCTCCTACGAGAGCCGGTCATAGGGCCAATTTGGTTGAATCATGCACTTCTGCACTTTGGGGTCATTTAATCACACCGAAGGCCCGTCCTCCTTGACCCGACCCCATCGGCCGTGGGCCATGTTTTGTGGCCTTCTCAGCCAACCCCGAGCCACCTTGTGGTTATACCCTTACTTACCTTCGCTCAGACGGCTCGCATAGCCACATTCACCAGGGCGGCCATTGCCCTTCTCCCTCTGCTTCATATGAAATTAGCAGCCACCAACTAGTCTATGGCTAGGTGGCTCCTGGAAACCTGTGGTGCTCTATGCCCTCTTGCGTCCCGCCAAGATGCGCCTACTCAGCTAGCCCCCCTTGCTAGCCTTTGACGTTCTCTGGAGCGTCCATGGAACGCATCCTGGACCAACTCGTCGGCCAGTTACATTCCGAGTTCCTCTTAGGCAGGGCACCCACGCAGTCTGTTTCAAGATTGCCTTCCCTTTTCCAACCCAGGTGACCTGGCCTGACCCTTATTCTTCGACCTCGGTGGGTTCAGACCTACCCCGTCCTGGCGGATGCTCAGCCTTTGCCCTCTGGGCCGTCAGGCCCGCTTGCCATTTTCTCTGGCAAGTGTCTTGCTGGGGGGTCTGCTTCGGGGGACTTGTCCCTGTGCTGAAGGCGGAAGTACCAACTCCACCTGCCATCCGTCAGCATAGCTAGTAGTCACCTAATATTGAATACATCTGAGCAGTGCCCGAAGAAGAATGGTGGGTTACCTACAGTAACCATCCTTCTTCAAGATGGGCTGCTCGGATCCTTTCAGGTCCCTTCCCTCCGTCCCTGCTTCTGGAGTTGGTGATTCCAAGGAACTGAGGAGGGGGTGGGGAAGTGGCTGTATATGTAGTCGCGGGTGGTGCGAGGGGCGGTGGCCACCTCCCCTCTTCTGACAGGCTAGGTCAAAAGTTTTTCCGGCCAATCCGGCGCTCCGGCATGGAGACACCTAATACTGAATGGATACTAGCAGCCCATCTCGAAGAAGGATGGTTACTATAGGTAATCCACCCTTCCAGTCAGAAGCTTGTTTTAAAGATAACTAATTTAAGATTGATGCAAATCAAGGCATGGGCTTTAGGGGTTAGGGCCCTGTTACCCCACCAAAATTCAGTCTCGGATGAACAACAATGGGCCTGTTTGCCCTGCCCCCACTCAGGAGCACCATGAGGTCATGGGTGGGCCTGACCCCCAGACTCTACTCCCTCCGCAGCACCATCAGGCCATTCTTTCTCTCCCCATCCCAGCAACACCAGCTGGGGGGAACCTCTCCTCAGCCCCAGACCCCACTCCCCAGCACTGGCTGGGCCACCCATCTCCACCCCCAGGCTGACTGTCACAGTAGGGGAAACAGGGCACCAGGCCCAGGAAGGAAGGGCCCACAAAAGTGGGCAGCAACCTGGGCTCCCTTAACCTGGCCCTGGACAGACAACACAAGACCATACTCATCCAGATCCTCAGCACGTAACAAATCAGTATAGCTCATCTGATCTTATTGGAGCTATAACGATTTACACAGGCAGAGAATATGGCTCTAAAGCGTTTGGCGGAAGCTGAGTGAAAATTCAATGCCAGATTCACCCTCTCGACCCCCCCGCCCACCCTTACCTTGTTACCACTAAGAGTGAGGAACAATTGTTTCACTAGGAGTGTTTGAGGGTAGTGAGTAAAGACCGGATTTCAACCTCAGTTACTCTGATGTAACTGCAGAGTTGGGGTGGGGGGGCAATTCTGGATTTACGCTGCTACATCTGAGCTCAGAATCTACCCCTGTTTCTGTTCTGTAGCATATGCTTTGTTCCTTCAGAATTTCAGCTAAATTGTCCATAACCTCCTGCATTTAGAAAAGAACCCATAAAGCGCATAAGTATTCAGTGAGCTCTGAGCTCCATGGAGAAACACAGAAGGTTAATCATCCTCTTTCTGGCACTGCTTTCCAGCCCCAGGTGTCACCCTTTGAAAGTCTGCTATTTACAAAGTGCTATGGCAATGGATATTTGTTACCTGCTCTAACTTGGTGGGCAAGCTTCCCTGCTGGTAATCCTAATTGTGATTTTGGAGGCAGGAGTCTGTGGCTCAGGTAACATGGAAGAAATTGATGCTTACCCACCTACCCAGCTGTGCACAATGAACAAAGTAATAGTTCTGTTCATCTTGGTTCCCTATACCTATCACAGCTGTTAACACTGTCTGTACAGTGCACATAGCCCTAGAGAGCACCTGAGTAGCTGCAGTGAGAGTGCAACCAACAGGTGGGCTAAGCCAGGAATTTCCTCATTTTCAAAATTTGCCTTCATTCTGAATCAGAACAATACTTCAACCTTTGGCGTTTTCCACAAGGCAAAATACTAAGGACTGTTTTGTGGGGAAAGTCAGCTGAACCATTTAGTTTCCACATTATCAAACTTTTTGGCTTCAAGGGAGACTTTTTAACTTTACATTGGACATAATGTGATATAAACGATCATATAAACATAAAATCTACACTAAAAAGCCATTTCAGACTGGAGAAGTCTGAAATGAAACATCACATGCTTAGTTTCCCTAAGCAAAATTTCAGCTGAACTGACACATTCCAACAAAGCCTTTTCATAGAATCATAGAATCATAGGGTTGGAAGGGACCCCACAAGGTCATCTAGTCCAACCCCCCTGCCAAAAAAAGCAAGACTATTCCCACTAGATTATCCCAGCCAGGGTTTTGTCCAGCTGGGCCTTGAACACCTCCAAAGATGGAGATTCCACCACCTCCCTAGGTAGCTTATTCCGATGCTTCACTACTCGCCTAGTAAGAAAGTTTTTCCTAATATCCAGTCTGGACCTCCTCAGCTGTAACTTGAAACCATTACTCCTTGTTCTGTCCTCTGTTACTACTGAGAACAGTCGAGCTCCATCCTCCTTGGAGCATCCCTTCAGGTAGTTGAAGGTTGCTATCAAATCCCCTCTCAGTCTTCTCTTCTGCAGGCTAAATAAGCCTAGTTCCTTCGGTCTTTCTTCATAGGGCTTTTGCTCCAGCCCTTTGATCATTTTTGTTGCCCTCTGCTGGACTCTCTCTAATTTGTCCATGTCATTTTTGTAGTGGGGAGCCAAAACCTGGACACACTATTCCAGATGTGGCCTCAGCAGTGCAGAATAGAGGGGAATGATCACATTCCTCGATCTGCTGGCAACGCTTCTTCTGATGCAGCCCACTATGCCATTGGCCTTTTTGGCAGCAAGAGCACACTGCTGACTCATATCTAGCTTCCCATCCACCAGGACCCCCAGGTCCTTTTCTACACTGCTGCTATTTAGCTGATCACTCCCCAGCCTGCAGCAGTACATGGGGTTTTTCCATCCCAAGTGCAGGATTTTGCACTTGTCCTTGTTGAACCTCATGAGATTTCTATTGGCCCACTGCTCCAATTTGTCTGGGTCTCCCTGAATCCTGTCCCTGCCCTCCAGGGGGTCTACCGTTCCCCCCAGTTTGGTATCATCTGCAAACTTACTAAGTGTGCAATCTATCCCATCATCCAGATCATTAATGAAGATGTTGAACAGAACTGGCCCCAGGACCAACCCCTGGGGCACACCACTCATTAGTGGTTGCCAACTTGACATGGAGCCATTGATTTCCAGTGGAGAATTTTCCTCCAGCTCTGCCTACCCGCTACAGTGAAGGATTGGGGAGCACTTCCAAAAGTACACCTAATTGGGACAGGTGGCACACAGCCTCCACAGAAAGGGGGAAGGAGCCTTCATGCTCCTGCCTAATTGAACTCTCTATTCCCCTGAGCACAAGGACTGCTCTGCCAAAGGGACAGATAGCATGAGCATGTCTCTGCAAGCTGGGAATCCCAGGCCTAGGTCATCGTGTATACATAGCCCATGAGGTGGCACATACTCTCATAAAGCTCTAGCTGTCACTAGGTGTTCAGCTGCTGGTGGCATAGTCTTGCCTGAAGGTCCTCCATGCCACCCACAGTGACGGTGTATGTGAACATTACAAGCTGATCCTTAGAGCAGAGATTCTCAACATTTTGTGGATCACAATACACTTGACGGCATGGTACAACTCTACAGGATACACCAGCCCACCCTTGCCAGGTTGAATCCAGGCATCTCCTGGCTTGCCGTGACACACTTACCACTGTATGGCAATACAGTAATGTGTCTCCACACAGTGGTTGAAAACTGCTGCCTTGGAGAGCATATGGACAGCTAATGTAAGTATAAGCAAATACCATTTCCCTTCTTCTCCTAGCACACACATACACTTGCTATTAGCCTACCAAGAAACCTAAGCCTAACCTTTCTCCAGTGCTAGACTGTTCCAAGAAACTTTTCCATGCAGGACCTCATCTATCCCTGTCTCCTGCTCCTCCTGCCTTGGAAAGTGACATTCAAGCTGGATCTAATAGGACTCATCTGATCTGACCGCTGGGGTGAATCAGCAGAATACAGGGCCCTATTGTTTACATAACAGGCTTCACACAGGATTGGGGTCCCATTGTGCTACGCACTGTGTAATCATAAAAGAGACAGCCCCATCCAGAAAAAGTTTAGACATCTTGGTGAATCAACTGCGTAGCTCTGCAGCTTTCAAGAAGGTCCAGTAAACTAAAGGACTATCAGAGCAAATTACAGTGCTCAGCCTAAAATGCTGAGCAAGAGCTTCCCACTGGGAGTGAGTAAATTAATTAATCCATTTGGCTACATTTTATGCTGCTGTGACTCAAAAACAGGTCTGAGTTACTGCAGAGAATGATTGTGAGCTGAAACTATGTTGATTCAATGCAATTATCATATTAAACAAATTTTCACTGGACAAAATCTTCCATTAATGACTCTCCCTAAATACTTTTAATTATAGATCTGAAATGCACAGAGCTTGCTTAATTGATGATGGTGCATTCTGGGAATGTTTTTCCAGAATGATGCTCAGACATACAGGACTGACTAGGCTCACTCCCTAATTATTAGGCCAGTGATTAGCAGGTTTAAAAGTGTCCCTTAATGCACAAGATCATTAATTTTAGAGAAGCCTCATTCTGATCATTCACTCACATTAATCTCCCAGTAGTATGGGTCTAGCCTCTTCATGCCTTATTTGCATGATGGCAGCAAAGAGACTCAGGAGCTGTATCTGTGAAGGATCTATTTTATTTTAATGAGGACCTTTCTCTGAAGACTAGGGTATTTGGATCCAAGGTCTGGGACAAGCTTTAATTGCTATAAAACCAGCAAATATAGAAGTATCCCACAAGTCAGTGGGAGTTAGGCACTTAAATCCTACCAATTGTCTCTCTGTATCTTTAGGCACCTAAATATCTTGCTCAGTCTTGCTGTTCCATTTTTATTGAGAGTAGTTTGGACTAAGTAAATAATAACAAATTTGCCATGTCCACCTATTCTGATTGGATACTGTCAGATGCCTCTGGTGTGTCCCAATGTGACTGTCACTGGTACGATGACATAGGGAAGCAGTACTGGTGCACAGGGTTTACATCCTTAATGGGTGTTGACCAGCATCATTCTATTGACTTCAGGATATTTTCCAGTGGCTATAATAGTGCAAGAATTGTGATACAGGTGTAATAACCCTTGGGGAGGAAGGGGTTAACACTCTGGTCAGTGAGTCCCAGGACAGCCAATAGGAATGAAGCACAGCTTTTTGAATGGTAACAGCAGCCTGGCCTGGGCCTGTTTGGATGTAGCAGAGCTCCTGGAAGGATCAGGAGGAGGCCAGAGGGGCCTGAGGAAGAATCCAGCAACATCCTTACCAGAGATAAGTTAAATTTGTTACTGACCAGGCGTGGGTAGAACAGGGAATGTTTACTTAGATGTGGTCAGGGTATTTTCTTTGTTTTTGGCTTGTTTTTTGGATTTCTCTGTGCTAACCACATGTAACCCAACCCCCCACCCCACTACCCTGTAACTACCTAAGTTAATTCCCAGAGAAGCAACTCTCTGTGTTTATCATCTGTTCTTTTTGATTAAAGAATTTACCTTTTAAGTAAGTTCTGGTTCTGTGTCCTGAGAGGCAAGAGGTTTGTGTGCCCGTGCCTTAGACTGCACAGGCAGCTACTAGAGGGAACCCTGTTCCAGTTCCAGCTCATATTGCAGCTGGAGTTCAGTCACTTTCCTGAAGGAGGAATAAAGAGGATTGCCAGTACCTCACAGGGAGGAATTCCCAAGTGCGCCTTCCTGGGTCACAAGAGGTTTTTTTGCATTTGGGTGGTGGCAGCGATACCACTCCAAGGCCAGGAATTGGAGGCCTTGGAGACTTTTAAGAGCAGGCTTTAAGGCCAGTGGCTTTTCTGGCCTGTTGCGGGCCCCCACCTTCTGCACTCAGAGTGCCAGAGTGGGGAAAAAGCCTTGACAACAGGTTTGGGATACATTTAATCTGTAATGACCAGAAAAGAAGTCACTCTGCTTTTTTGGCAAGCTGTTTCCTTATGGCTAAAGATTAAGCTTGGTTTTAAAGCCTGCAGACTTCAACAACCTTGCTGCAGTCTCATTTAAATTTAAATGCAAAAAACACAACTGTCCGAAAGAATAAAGAACTGCCTGTACAGCTTTTCAATGTGCTTCTATACAGTTGCCATGTCCTAAATGGCTTAAAATCTGTGTATAGTCATTTCTTTTCATTTTGTTTCCTTTTATTATATGCACTGATTGCCATTAGAAAAAGCAGCATTATATCTTTGCTGTGATAGAGATATAAGCTATCCCACACTGTTGTATTTGCAATGACTTTCACCACTTGTATTTCAGGAAAGCTGTATCAAAGCCATCAGCTTTATGTGTATTACAAAAGATATGAGAATGGGAGGGTTGCTGAGAAATAACACGGAGTTGACAGGAAGGACGGTCTTGGGGTTAAAGCACTATATCTAGTATAGACTAAGGAAATATACCAGTAGTTCTAATTCCTTATTCAGTTCAGTGTTGATAAGTTCAAAGTCATGCACATTGAAAAACATAATTCCAGCTATACACACAACATGAGGGGATCTAAATTAGCTGTCACAACTCAAGAAAGAGTCTGTGGATAGTTATCTGAAAACATCTGTTCAATGTGCAGTGACTGGCAAAAAACCTAACAGAATGTTAGAATGATTAGGAAAGAGAGATAATAAGACAGTGTGACAGGCTACTCCCCAGATCTGGTCCAGTGTGCTGCTGTGACCCCACCACCCCAATTTCCATTTCTGAACTCCGATTTGCCCCACTTTCCCAAATGACTACTCACTCTGGAGTCAGTCCACTACAGCTCCTCATGTGCAATCAATCCCAAACAGTGGGTGTATGCCCTCTGGTTACTCAAGAGACAGTCCCCAAGCATGCACCCCCGGCCCCTGATACCGCCATGCGAGCCACTGACTACAGAAATTGGGACCCACTCCCAGTCACCATACACCCAAGTCCATCCATTTAACAAAGAAATGGATCATGCCCAGCCTACTTCACTCACACCCTGTAAACATCAGACAGCTTTAGATAAACAACTACTAGTTTATTGATCAGATTATAATCCTAAATGAGAATATGGCCAGTTATGGCAGAATCACAATATAAATGAGTCAGGAGTAACAACAAGGACATAAACGATAAAACACACATACTAACCTAATACTTTTACCTAAACTGACCTCATAGTCCAAGTTTATGCTTAAGATGTTTGGCTGTCCAGATGTTCATACAGCCAGTCTCTGTCTGAGACCAGGCAGGCCCCAGATCTTGTGTGAAGTTGTTTTAAGATGGAGATTCCCAGGCAAAAAGCCCCAAATCCCTCCAAGTGTCCCTCTTTGTTTTCACTCTTCCCCCTCCCACACTTCTGGACAGAGGTGATCTCTTTGTCCAGTCTCAGCCACCTCATTTAGCAGATCTTTGTTGCCTTCTTCAGGTATTTGCTTGCTCTCAGCTTTGGTTGTTTACATATTGCTGGAAGAGAGTTGTCCGTCTGTCGCCCATGCCTTGAGCCATGCTACACATCTATACACATGCATGAAGCTGCAGGAAACATATCATCATAGTAATCATGTAGAATAGGTTATGAGCATCCATAAAAAAAACCCTTCCTTGGTGTAATTGGCAACAAATTATACAATCCCAGTGTATAAGTGAACAGGAAAATCATATAGATCCTATCCCAGGGTGCAAAGATGTGCATCCCATGACAGACAGTAAATATCATAATGCTACTATATAAAACCACTGTATGACCATACCTTGAACATTGCCTGCAGTTCTGGTCACCTCATCTCAAAAAGATATATTAGCACTGGAAAAAAGTACAAAGAACATCAACAGAAAGGACTGGGGTATGGAACAGCTTCTAAATGATGAGACATTAAAAAGACTGGGATTATTCATTTTGGTAAAGAACAATAGGGAAGTGTGATTTACTCCTTCACATAACACATAAACCAAGGGTCACCCAATGGAAATTAACAAGAAGCAAGTTAAAAACAAACAGAAGGAAGTACTTCTTCACACAACACACAGTCAACCTGTGGAACTTGCTGCTGGGAGATGTGAAGGCCAAAAGTATAAATAGCTTTAAAAAGAATTAGATAAGTCCATGGAGGATAGATCCATCAGTTGCTATTAACAAAGATGATCAGGGATTCAATCCCATGCTCTGGGTGTCCTTAAATCTTTGAAGCACCTGGCTTTGGCCAGTGCTAGAAGAAGGATACTGGGCTAGATGGACCAATTGTTGGACCCATATGGCTGTTCTTATGTAAAAGGCACCAGGAAATTTAACAACAGATGATGAAAACCACAACAACTTCCTGTTACTGATGACTCTGTTCAACTATTACAGAATGGAGGAAAATACCTTCCCACGGTACTCAGCTCATCTTCAAAGAGAGAAACAAGCTGCTCTTTTAAGAGCGGGATGTCAATCTGAACTGCCCAAAACTTGGGCAAACATTCCCAGGAATTACCTTCAAGTTCTGACATGGTGTGATCTACGCAATGTGACATAGTGAATTTGAGCCTCAAGTTGCCACAGGAGCAGACAATATCATTCTCAATGAGCTACAGGTAATGCTTCCCCACACTATACCCCAGATCTGCAATTGGAACATCTGACCTGGCTGGAGTCAAGATTCCTGCATCTATATGGCACTGACAGACCCTTACTTTCTCTGGGTCATCTGTTTCTCTGCTTGTTCAGTGACTAGTGTAATTGGACCTATTCTCAGCTGGTGCCCAGACACAATCAATATAAAATTTTGTGTTTTATTTTCACTGTTGAAAATCTGCTATGCAAATATTAAATTGAAAATATTGGGTCTGATTCTGATCTCACTACTCCACTGAAATTAGACCATTATTTTAAAATCACATTTCCAAACTGTAATCCACAGATGACTAAAACCCTTTCCACTCCTCTCCTATGCTAATGGAGTTTACACATGGTTCAGTATATCTCTTTCAGCCTGACAGACACTAACATGAGTTTTAAACTTGGATTTATATTGAAAGTTTGATTTCTTGTGACAGTTCTCTACCTGATGTCCAAGTGTGTTGCTACTCTGCTCTGTTAACTCCTTCACATTTGAATGAATTATTCTGTCCCATACTTTGCTGAAATAAATATTGCTTTGTTTTCCATTTGCTTAAGAAGAATGCTTTTAATGCTCCTGGGGATTGAGTGCAACTACTATCTTCATTGGAATGGACCTGATGTCATAGAATTACTTCAGTGTTTGACTGGAAGGAACCACAATGAGTCATCAAGTCCAGCCTCTTCTGCTGAGGCAGGACAAGGTAAACTGATGGGTATTTTCTCAACTAGTTCTTAAAAATCTCCAACGATTGGGATTCCACAACCTTCATTGGAAGCCTATCCTAGCGCTTCACTCCCCTAAAGCTAGAAAGTTTTTCCTGCTATCTAATCTAAATCTCCCTCACTGCAGATTAAACTCATTACTTCTTGTCCTACCTTCCATGAACATGGAGAACAGCTGACCACTGTACTCTTTACAACTGTGCTCAACATACCTGAAAATTGCTGCAGATCTTCTTTTCTCAAAACCAAACGTGCCTGGTTTTTTTTCCCCCCAACTTTCCTGACAGATCAGGTTTTCTAAACCTCTTACCCTGTTTGCTGCACTTCTCTGGACTCTCTCCAGTTTGTTCACACCTTTCCTGAAGTGTGTAACCCAGACCTGGAGGTAGCCAGTATTCCTGCTGAGACCTCACTAGTGCCGAGTATAGCTACAAAGTTACCATCTCTGTGTCTTACATACAGCACTCTTGCTAATACACCAGCTAGTAGCCTTTTCCACAACTGGACCACATTTTTGACTCATATTCATTTTGTAATCCACTGTCTATCCCAGGTCCTTTTCAGCAAGTTTGCCACCTAGCCAGTCATTCCCCATTTTGTAGATGTGTATTTGATTTTTCCTTCTTAAGTGCAATACTCTGCATTTGCCTTTATTGGACTTCACCTTGTTGATTTCATACCAGCCTTACAATTTGTCACAGCTGTTTTGAATGCTAATCCTGTCCTCCAAGTACCTGCAACCCTTCCCTGCTTGGTGTCATCCACAAATTTGCACTGGTGTAAGCAAGAGGAGAATGATTACACATAGTAATACCAAAGAATCTCCAATTACTTTCAAAGAGCAGATATGGCTATTTTTAACAGCAAATGGAACACTGTACCTATTTTATTTAGTGTGTGCTTTGCCTTCTTAATGTGCGCTTTGTCATGTATCTACCTGCGAGTGTGTAATTAGAAAACAACGGGGATTGCAGAGCCATTTTACAAATGATTCCCAGTTTATGCAAAGAAATGAGAGAGAGAGAGAGAGAGGATGGGATTCCTCTGACACATAACACAGGGCTATTCACATGAAGTAATTTTATTCCCTAGGTAATAAGCCAGGAGAAGAAGCATGACTCTGTAGGTCAAGTGAAAAGAAAGTTGCAAAATTAGAAATCCTTGCTTCCACCAAAGATGACTGACAGGGATGTGAGAGAGAGAGAAAGAGAGCCTGGAGAATGGGCCTGGTGCCTTAACCAGAGGCTGTAAACGAAAGTCAAGTGACCATAGCCAGACCACATAGATGCTTACAAGTTCACTCCGCAATTTATGACCTTTAGAAAGGCATTGCTAGTGTTGCTAAAACACAGGCACTCCTAAGAAGCAATAGATATTGGGTATGTGTGTGAACACGCTCCAGAAGACTACCACAGGTCGCTCCTAACCTAACACTAGATAAGAGGGTTTGACAGAAGTGATTAATAAGGATGTTTTACCTGAGACATCTGGAGCAAGGAACAAAGCAAGGTAACAAACAGATAGTATGAGACACATAAGGTTACATAAATATTTTGCCTCATTCTATTAATAGGTGCTGGAGTCTCACCTTCACCTTCAGTCTAGCTTCGGGGGCAGTGGAAAGTCCAGACACTGACTGGGTCTCCTGTAACAGGCATACATGTGTTAGCGTATCTGTAGCACTAATATTGTGCTTTGTTGACAACAATCCTGACTGAATGTCTTTCCCACTGAACCTTGTCTGTGGTCTTTTATGGTAAAATTATCAAGGTCTGCTAAGCCAGCTACTTGTACAGAGCTGGCTGAGCACAAAGAGAAAATGAAACACATACACACCCCCACTGACAACATGGGCCAAGTAACTACATTGCAGTCAGTAGGCTTAAACTGCACAAGAATTTTCTCCCTGGAATTTAAAACATGATAAAGTGTGATTCTTTTTCATATCCTCTAGCAACACCAGGCAGTTTATAGCCCAGACAAGAGGACTGACTTGTTATAATCAGTGCTGATGTGTTTTCTTTAACAGAACTAAATCAAAGATCTATAAAAAAGAGCATTTGAAATACTGAACTTAAATCAGAGATGACAGATTTTTATTAGAGATTGGGGGGGAATAACAAAGGGGTTTTTGCAGCCTTGATGTTTTAAGAATCAACTGTCTGCATATGTAAGAACAAATTGTCTGAGAAGAATCATTCTGGGTGGTTTTAGAACAAAACAAGTCATCAGCATAGCTACTGAAAAGTTTTTAAAGATCAAATCAAGAGCATGAAGCATGTGTTAGATTAGACTGGCGAGACAGAATGACTCAGTAGGGGATACTAGTGCTCTAAAGTTTAATTAAAAATGCTTGTAAAGTGCTTGGACGCCTTTCAAGGAAAAGAACCACAAAATGCGTAGTGCTTATATATTTCTACCTAGAAGAGTTTTCATTTTTAAGGTCCAGACATCATAAAAACTAGAAAACAGCACCAGCATCAATGAATTGATTTATAAACTCAGTTTAAATATCAGAGGTTGTTCAACTAGATCAGTTTTAAATGGCTTTTAGTGAGCTGGTTTAGATTTCTAGTACAGGTCAAAGGGCTTATCTATACTAGAATCTTGCAACCTGACTTGAACCAAACTACAAGTATCAGGTCTGAACACAAACCAGTTCTCTCAAACTTGAGTCAAGTCGTCGCTGAGCACTTCTTCTTGCCCATGGGGGCAACATGATTGCAGCTGCATACCCCACTCATTCTGGATGCTACCACATGGCTGTACTGAAAGTGCTGCAGAATGTGCAGCAATGAGTCTTACCTTTCCTACGTGTGCGGTAAATCCTCCTTTTATAATACACATAAGAAGCTACGGCTCTGTGTACGCTACTTATTTAGTTTGGACTTGCAAGTCCAAACTAAATAAATCTGGGTTTAAAGAAGAACCATGACTTTTTAGTTCAAACTAGCCATGCAACTTAGTTTGAACTAAAATGTGAGTTTGAACTAGCTAGTTCAAACTAACTGTTTAGTTCAAACTTTTTAAGCTTGAACTAGCATGATTATATCACGGTAGTTTGAACTAAAGTTCAAAACTACCTGGTTTGAACTAAGCTTTGCCTAGTTTGAACTAAGCAATTGCTTAGTTTGAACTTGCCAAAGCCTTGTGTAGGCCTGGTTCAAATTAGTCCAAACTAAGCTTGCTAACTGGCCAGCGTGGACATAGGTATGAGTCACATTGGCTATGTCTATGTAACCTGCTAGGGTGGGCTCAAATTCATTCAATTGCCCCTCTCCAGTGCCTCACAGAGAAAACCCCTGATGAAAGCAACTGGAGAGCCAGGATCCAGTTGTTAAAAGGACTCACAGCAAAGACTGCTCAGAGTTTCCATCCTACATTAAACTATTACTCAACAGAAAAGTAACAATGAACTTTATTAACTAACTAAACACACCTTATCCTAAAGAACCATAATACATTTAAACAAAACAGTAAGAAACCCAAGAGTCCCTAAGTTCAGGTGGAGTCACCCTTATCTCAATTGCAGTCTTTTAAGTCCTTGAGGCTTGAATGCAGAACGAAAGCAATCCTCATCCTCTCTAGCTGCAGGAATCTTCAGGCAGATGCCATGCAGTCCTTTCCTCCTCCTGTGCAGCCAGCACCATGCAATCAAGTCACTGGCCAGCCAGCTCTCAGTTCCACTGCAGACAACTCCCCTGCAAAGCAGTCGAAAGCTGGGAGAAAACATCCTGCAGTCCACTCCTGCTCAGCTCCTTTCACTGAGTCCCTTAGCCAATGTCCTCTGCAGCTCTCTGTTTGCTCCTCTCCAGGCTTCTCTTCTCAGGCTTCTCCCTGGGTATGCACTTCCAGCTCAACAATAAAACTTGTGGAGCATGCTCAGTGTGCTCCCTCATCCTCTTACCAGAAGTTTCTGGTTTCTGGGCTGCAAAATCTGCCCAGCAACATAACCCAGCCATAAGGGTCCCTAAAAGAGATTGCATCTATTTAGGCACATGGGTTACATCTACACTTGCAAAGTTATTTCAGAATAGCTATTTTGAAATAACTATGCCAATATTAATTCAAAATAATTATTTCAAAATAGTGAGTCTTCACAAGACTCCTATTTTGAAATAAAGTAGGCATTAGTATTTCAAGTTAGAGAGTCTACATTAGACTCTCCTACTTGAAATGGATCCCTCAGCAGAATGGTTTCCCCATTGGGGGAGGGATTCTCCCAGTGGGGTTCTGTTCCCCGCCTAGGGAGGGATTTCCTGCAGCTGCAGCCCCACCTGGGTTCCCTGGCCAGCTGGTGGGGAACACAGCCCTGGTGAGGAAAGCAGCCCCACTGAGGTATCTCTCCCCCAGCGGGGAACAGAGCCCCACCAGTGAGGATGTCTCCCCGGCAGGGAACAGAGCCGCACCGGGGGAATGCAGCCCCAGCAGGGAAGGGAGCCACCCCAGGGAAAGCAGCCCTGCTAAGGAATCCCTTCCTATTATTTTGATAAAAGCCAATTCTGCATCTTGGAATGGCTTTTTTTTTTTTAAACAAAAGCAGGTTTAGTTATTTCAAAATACTGAAGTGTTTATTTCAAAATAACTAAATGCCTGCATAGACAAGAAAAAGTTGTTTGTTTTTTAAATAAGCCTCCTTATTTTGAAAAAAACTTTTCAGTGTAGACATACCCATTGTGTATAGATGAAGAATACCTAGATCTCGAAGTACTTTACAAATGAAGTCAGTCCTATTAGCACCATTTTACAGAGAAGGGAACTGAAGCATGGAGCAGAGAAGTGACTTACCTACAGTCACCCAGCAGACCAGTACCAGAGCCTGGACTAAAACCCGTCTCCCCTAGGTCCCAGCCCTGTGTTCTGCCCACCAAGCCACTCCTGTTTAACATAACTCAGCTATGGGGCCAGATCCTCAGCTGGAGAAAATCAGCAGTACTCCCATTGAGCCACTTCAATTTACAGTGGTCCCCAACCAGTAGCTTATGACCTGTTTCTAAAGGGCACTTGTCATTGAAACCTATGAGCATTGCACCATCTGCTGGCAAAAGGTTGGTGACCACTAGTTTAGGATGTAACCACATAACTTTTCATTGGCATCAGTGGAAGTGGGAATGCAACATTTCCAGTCTGTGTTCTAGTACATGGCTGGAAGGAGGTAAAAGGGTACATTAAAAGTTTGTTTTGCCCCATTTCTTCAACTGTGCAGCCCTGCCATTGAAGTAATATATTCCTTTCTCTTGCATTTAAAGGTAATGGCTCGGAAAGAAGAGATTGTGTGAGAAAAGCACTTTAAGGGAATGCACAGAGCCAGATTCAGACAAAAGAAGCATTCAACTGAGAAAAACTGAAGTTAATGTACTAGATAGGATGGGTGGAGGGATGCCACAGTACCCATGACAGAGAAATTGCCATTTGATAGTGAGTACTGCATACATAAGGCTTGACTCAATCAGCACTTTGTGCTGTGGTAAGTCATTTATATCCTGGAGAAACTTAGGCAGGGCATTGTGAGTGTAATGTTCTGCCACTCATAGACTTTCAGGCCAAAAGGGCCCATCATGATATGTCTGATCTCCTGCATGGCACAGCCCACAGAAATTCACCCACCCACTGCTGTAAAAGGCCGCTAATCTCTGGCTGTGTTACTGATGGCCTCAAATCCTGATTTAAAGACCTCAAGTTACAAGACTATCCACCATTTACTTTAGTTCAAACAAGCAAGTAACCAATATCCAACACTGCAGAGAAAGACAACTCCCCGCCTTTCCCTCCCCCGAGTCTGTGCCAATCTGACCTGGGGGAGACTTTTGGCCTTTTTGGCAGCAAGAGCACACTGCTGACTCATATCTAGCTTCCCATCCACCATGACCCCCAGGTCCTTTTCTACACTGCTACTTAACTGAATGTTTCCCAGCCTGTAGCAGTGCATGGGGTTTTTCCGTCCCACATGCAGGATTTTACACTTGTCCTTATTGAACTTCATAAGATTTCTATTGACCCACTGTTCCAATTTAGCTAGGTCTCCCTGAATCCTGTCCTTGCCCTCCAACGTGTCTACTGTTCCCCCCAGCTTGGTGTCATCTGCAAACTTACTGAGAATGCAGTCTATTCCATCATCCAGATCATTGATGAAAATGTTGAACAGAACTGGCCCCAGGACTGACCCCTGGGGCACACCACTCGTGACTGGTTGCCAGCTAGACATGGAACCATTGATTCCTACACGCTGAAACCGTTGAGCTAGCCAGTTTTCTACCCACCTTATAGTCCACCTATCCAACCCATACTTCCTTAATTTGCCAGTGAGAATGCTGTGGGAAACTGTATCAAAAGCCTTGCTAAAATCAAGGTCTATCACATCAACAGTTCTTCCTGCATCCAGAAAACCAGTCATCTGATCATAGAAGGAAATGAGATTGGTCAGACATGATTTACCCTTGGTAAATCCATGCTGACTGTTCCTGATCACTTTATTTTCTTCTAAGTGTTTGAGGATGGATTCTTTAAGAATCTGCTCCATAATTTTGCCAGGGATTGAGGTGAGGCTGACTGGTCTATAATTCCCCGGATCCTCCTTTTTCCCTTTCTTGAAAATAGGCACTACATTTGCTTTTTTCCAATCCTCTGGCACCTCCCCTGTTCTCCATGAGTTTTGAAAGATAACGACCAGTGGTGCTGCTATCGCATCGGCCAATTCCCTCAGCACCCTTGGATGCAGTTCGTCAGACCCCATGGACTTGTGCACATCCAGCTTCTTTAAGCAGTCCCTAACCTGACCTTCCGTCACCAAGGGCCTCTCTTCTTCTCTCCAATCTGCCACACCCATGGTAGTGGGCTGGGAGCTGACCCTGCCTGTGAAAACTGAAGCAAAAAATGCATTGAGCACTTCAGCTTTTTCTTCATCCTCTGTCATGAAGATGCCTGCCCCATTCAGCAAGGGACCTACACCATCCCTGATCCCCTTCTTGTTATTAACATACTTGTAGAACCCCTTCTTGTTATCCTTTATATCCCTCACTAGCCGCAGCTCCATTTGTCCTTTGGCCTTTCTGATTTTATCCCTGCAGTCCCTAGCAATATCTTTATATGCCTCCTTGGTCATCTGACCAAGCTTCCACTTCCTGTAAGCTTCCTTTTTATGTTTAAGCTCAGAGCAGAGTTCTCTGCTAAACCATTCTGGCTGCTTCACATGTTTATTCTTTCTCCTAATTGGAATGGCAACTTCCTGTGCCCTTAGCAGGGTTTCTTTAAAATATAACCAACTCTCTTGGACTCCTTTCCCCTTCAGATTAGCTTCCCAAGGGATCCTGCCCATCAGTTCCCTGAGGGAGCCAAAATCTGCTCCTTTGAAGTCCAGGGTTTTTGTTTTGCTTCTTTCCTTCCTTCCTTTAATCAGCATCCTGAACTCAACCATGTCATGGTCACTACTGCCTAGCTTGCCATTTACCTCTACATCCCTGATCAATTCTTCCCTGTTTGTGAGCAGCAGGTCGAGAGGTGCAAGGCCCCTAGTTGGTTCCTCCAGCATTTGTACTAAATCAGTTCAACCCTGAACATGGGGGTGAGACCCATCTACCGGACACTTGTTAAAGAATTCTCTGTAGTAAATCAGAGCCATCCCCATCTAGCTTCCCATCTCCCAGCACTGTAGTGGTGCCCCTGTAGTATAGACACACCCTTGATCTCTGATAAGGGCTTCAAGTTTGCAACAGAGCATTTGTGCTCTGAATTACATGGGCTGAAATCTGATCATGAGCTATCAGTTAATTTCCTTAAAAGATGACTAGTAACCTCATACTTGAGAGAATAAGCATTCTGCTTGGGATTAGTGAAGTATTCACCTTTTGGTCATTTCTACATTGCTATGCCATGTAAAATCATGTTCTTCACTTCTTTGCAAAAGGGACATTCTGAGCTCTCAGTGTTACATAGACTTTAACACAACGTTATCTGGCTCCCAGAGTTCATCAGCTGAGAGACTTTCATACTGTAACAACAGGACACATGTTCTAGAGAAAAAGTGCTTCTGTATTGGCCAGTCACCAAGGTCCAAAATTAGCCTTCCAAAGAATTCAGATGCAA
The DNA here is from genome assembly GCA_007922195.1 of Podocnemis expansa. Classification (NCBI taxonomy): domain Eukaryota; kingdom Metazoa; phylum Chordata; order Testudines; family Podocnemididae; genus Podocnemis; species Podocnemis expansa. Next base: position 51,832,940 of record ML681972.1, on the reverse strand, counting down.
TGATTCTAGTCAAACACAGATGTAAACTTCACAATTAGGTCTTTCAGTTGCTGGAAATCCTTAGAGATTTCCAGCATTAAATATCATTCTTGTTAAGAATGGATTTGCAGTTGCTCAACTCCATCTGACATGCAAAAAGCTAGGCACTGCAATAATGACTGGATTTCTGGTTAGGCCAGAACAGACTTCAATCTTCTGTGTGCTCAAACCAGAGCCTTTTATAAGCAATAAAACAGACTCAGAAATATTTACAGAGGAAAAATAACAAACAACAGATGTTTTTTCTAAAGTCACTTTAATGAAGCATCATATTGTGCCCACCAATGGAGTGAAAGCAAAGCAAAGCAAAGCCCTAGGGATTGAACTTTGGTTTTGCCACAGAACTCAATCATCCATTCTCCAGTTTCAGAAATTAAGCGTGTGGTAGACTGGACACGTGCTACAAATGAATGGACTTCAATTTGAATCACTGTAAAATCAGTGTACCTCTGTGGGGACTATGATGTCTCTTTTTATGTAGTTAGTTCCCCAGTTCTCTGAATGACTTCCATCCAAATAGCACACATTTGCCTTCCAGCATCTCCCCATCTGTGGGGTCACTGCCAAATGGCACAATGACCAGCCTTCCACAACTGCCAGTAGGTGATTGTTGCTAATGTTTCACAAAATTTGGATTATTTATAATTTCAACTGGAGGGGATGACAGAATGTTAAATTCCCTGCTTTGGTTTTGTCTCTTACAAAACCTTGATGCTTTCCAGACAGTAACTTATCTTCCTGCTTGATAAATAGCTATGTTTGCTTTCCCTATCTTAGTGAGTCTTCATCTCTATGGCATTTTTTCATTTAATTTGGGTTTAACTCTGCAAAGATGTGAAGAGAGGAAAGACGGCTCATCAAAGCACCAAAGTGCCTGACTCTAAATTCATAGCAAGCATTTAGCATATTAACATTTGGAGAGAGACAAGGTGGGTGAGTTAATATCTTTTATTGGACCAGCTTCTGGGACCAATACAGCTACAACAACATAGCAAACAGCGTTTGGAGAGCCTTTTCTGAAGCCTATCTTAGGCTTCCTTTAAAGATTAACCAAAGGGCTTTCTTCACGTGCAAAGACCAGAGATCAGGGCTCCAGCACCTTTATCCTGAAACTGGTAACAGGGAGATGAACTGCTCTGTCATGGGAGGAACTGATTCCCAAGCATGCTGAGGATATGCCTACCTGCAGTCACAGACATCATTGCAGCTTGTGTAGACATCTTGGAGCTAGCTGGATCAAAGCTAGGAGTGGCACTGAAGCAGTGAAGCCATGGGAGCATGGGTCCCAGCACAGAGTACAGGCCTGGGTGGAGCCTTGGGTAGTTACCTATGTGACCAGCCTGAGTTGCAAGTTTACACCCGAGCTAGCTAGCGTAAAGCAAGATCAGGCTTGTCTATATGAAATGCAGTGGTTAAAGCATTAGAGAGAAAACAACAATAAAAGAACCTACACACAGCCTGTTATGCTTATCAGAGCTCATCATTACCATCTCCATCTGCACACATGCAGTCACAGGAGTAAGTTCCTCCAACCTGCCCCTAAGAATTAGGGCCATTCCTTTTGATAGAAGGCCCTGTCCATTTGCTGAATGAGAAAGAAAGGCCCGCAATCCATTTAAACTCAGATGACACTTCCAAAAGTCCTTTTAGGGTGGCTGGTTTCTGGATAACCCAATGTGAACCACTAAATGGGAGCCTCCCCACATCACTTTTTTCAGCAGAAGAAGAAGACTACCACCTTCAGCTGTGACAGTATAATACAGCTGTCCAAATTTGGCCAGGACATTGGCAGTTTGATTAGATCACCATGGCTAAGGCCCTTTAGTAAAAGCTCTGGCTTTCTATCTCATCTGGACGACAGTACGTCTAGCAGAACAGTGCCCACTTGTAGATTTCTGGGGTACTTGTTCAGCATGGACTCTGAGAAGGGAGTATCTCTGAACAATGGAGGAGTTAATGTGAGGAAGATATAGCTTTTTAGAACATCATATAGTTATTTTCTTTTAACAAGCCACAATTAGAGGTGGCTAGGAATTTTCTTTTGGAATTTTTTTTAAAAACAGAAAATACAGTTTGCATAAAATAAAATTTCTGCATGAAAATTTTGATTTTCTCAAAAATTTTCTATTTGGGTCATAAAAAGCAAACCAAAATATTTCATTTCTGCTTGGTTTGACCCAAATCAGAATATTTCATTTAGCTGAATGAAATGTTTTCTTTTAAATTAGGTCAATATAGCATTAAACTGCCTTTCCCTGCCAGCACATTACCTTATGGGAACTGTAGTTCAGACCCCTGTTCTCTCCTATGGGCTGAGCTCCCCAGAGAATGACATCTCTCATAGCATAATGTGGAATCCCACCCTGGCCAAGATGCATGGGCCATATATAGTTGATAGAGCCTGGCTCAGAAGTCAGAATGGATACATCCTTCTCTAAACTACAACTCCAATAAAGCAATGTGCCCAATGGGAAAATGCATTTTTAATATCTAGCTAACCCAAAATAAGCATTTTGAGTTGTTCAATTAACCAAAATAAAACATTTTGATTTCAGGAGTGTTAAATGCTTTATTTCAATTTGAAAATATCAAAACAAAATATTTCAACCTTCCCTAACTGAATTTTTACTAGTTTTCCATGCCATGAAAACATCAAACTTTTCCTCTCTGTCTTTTAGACAAAAACAAAGGTTGCAATGCCAGGATTTCCAGTAGTGTGGAAAAGCTGAATTTTGCTCAGCTCTTGGCAGACATACAGAAATAGGAGTATGACTGAAGGTGAAAATACTAAGGATTTCACAAGATAAATTCAATTTTAACTGAGTCAGTTGAACACAGTCCCTTTTCCTTGCAGACACCAATCTACAGGAGAGTGTAGAATTGTCATGTAAATATGAGGTAGGGCTTAATTCCCATAAAAAAAACAACAAGGAGTTGTGTGGCACTTTTAGACTAACAGATTCCCGTGTAGGCTAATGTCTTTCAACATTAATGTCTAACACTAATTGACACAAAAGTCCTCAACTCTGACAATAGAAAAGGGCCTCAAAGTGAGTAGAAACCTCCTAAAAATATCCATTTCACAGGGAACCTTCTCAGATGTACAATAAAGCTTGGACCTTCCACGAACAGAAGTTGGTCAAAGAAAAGATACCTCGCTACCTGTCTAGTCTCTCAGTTTTACCTTATTTCAAATGACAGTATTGACCATCAGGGTTTAGACTATTCTACCTTCAGCCGTCCCTAGGTACAATTCATCCATATGCACAGAGTCAATGCTAGGTCTATGTGCTACTTCAGCTTACCTGAATTTGGCCTTGTGTTGTTTCAAATATATATTTCCCATCTAATAAAGTAAAATGAAATCTATAAACTGTCCGAAAAGGGCATTGGAACAGCAGCTGAATCTGCATGACTTGCTCTTTCTTTTCTTTGTTCCTTTTTTGGCACGGAGTTCCCAGCCCACACACTGACTCTATCTCACTTTTGTTTCTGTGTGATTATTAAATTAAAAAGGGAATGGCTTCCAATGAAAACCCCCACACTCTTCGAGCGGCATTGCTTTGAGCATCTTAGGAACATAGCCACCATTGTCACCTCTTTATTTTGTTTGACTAAGAATAATTTCTAGTTATTGTGGCCCTGGCTCAACTCTACTATTGCTATCACATTATACACATTTCTGTCATCTGGAGGCTAAAGCAATCTGTGGCTAATCCACCATTAGCTAATAGCAATTTGGTTTTACTGTAATATTTCCCTCATTTTATAGAATAACGTGACATACTCCAGTACTAGCTAAGAGCTCTGTTCTTTGTGTTATAAACAAAACAAAGCAAACCACCCTGCTGAAGTTCACTCCAGTGATGCCATGGGGCTTCTAGGGTGCATAGGTCTCATACAGCCTCCACTGTACAAGGCAGAATTTTACTCATAAATCAAACAAGGAATCCTGTGGCACCTTGAAAAGTAACAAATTTATTTGGGCATAAGCTTTCATGGACCAGAACCCACTTTGTCAGATGAGGTGACTTCTAGCCCATGAAAGCTTATGCCCAAATAAACTGGTCTGTCTTCAAGGTGCCACAGGACTCCTCATTTGTTTTACTGAAACAGACTAGCACAGTTGGCTCTCTGGAGCTCATGCTAATGCTTGTGAAAGGTTCCAGTCTGCTGACTAGAGACTTCTGTTTATGCACAGAAGGGGTGTAGCATAAGCCTCTCCTTTAATTCTGGATCATTTACTGAGAAACAAAGGGCATTTCAATCTTCATTAGAATTTTAAATGACCTTGACAAGTTGGAGAGCTGGTTTGAATTCAACAAGATGAGATTTAATAAAGACAAGTGCAGAGTACTTCATTTAGAAAGGAAAAATCAAAGATGTGGAGAAACTGGAGAGAAGAGCAACAAAAATGATAAAAGGTTTAGAAAACCTGACCTATGAAGAAATATTTTAAAGAAATATTTTTTAAAATTGGGCATATTTAGTCGAGAACAGATATCTGAAGAACGTAACTGAAAGGGAACCTCCTAACAGTCTTCAAATATGCCAAGGGCTAAAGAGAACTGTGATCAGCTACTTCCCATGTCCTCTGAAGGTGGAATGGGCTTCCTCTGCAGCAAAAGAAGCTGAAGTAAGATAGCAGGACATTTTCTCTAACTACAAGGGTGGTTACGCTCTAGAACAAGCTCCCAAAAGAGGCTGTTGAATCCCCATCATTGGAGGTTTAAGAACCGGTCAGACAAAACAGCTGTCAGGAAGAGTCTAGGTTCACCTGATTCTGCCTCAGCACAGGGGACTGGACTTCATGAGCACTTAAGGGTCCTTCCAGCCCAACATTCCTCTGTTAAGGCTGCCAACATGGATAATGCTTAATGCTCAATATCTTCTGACAGGGACATTTGGTCAATTACCAGCTAGAAAAACTCCCAACTCCTTTCACACAAGACACGGAACAACCATTGGCAGCTCTCAGTCGTTAATAATCTCAGGTAGATGCAGACCAGCATCCTAGATGTGAACACCATGGGGTATGTCTACACTGGAGCCTTAGTTCGACTTAACCTGCCTTAAGTCAACCTAAGGAACTCCCTGGCCAAATTTAGAATTTATTAAGTTGACTTAAGCATTTGCTTAAGTCAACTTAATAACACATGCCTTGACAGCTGACTTAAGAGTTAAGTCAACTGTACAGGGCAGGAAGGCCACACTGCATCCTCCGCCATGCCCTGAGTCCCGATCTGGCTCCAGTGGCCTGATCTGGCTCCTGCTGCCACTGGCAGGTGGCTCAGAGCCGGATCCAGCCCCTGCCCTTGCTAGCTTGGAGCTGGCTCCTGCCACTGTCAGCAGGAGGCTGAGAGCCCAATCCAGCCCTGAGCCACTTGCTGCAAGCAGCAAGGGGCTTGTAGCCAGCTCCTGCTGCTTGCCGGCGGCAGCAGAAGCAGGATCAGGCCCCTGGAGCCAGATTGGGACCCTGGCCAGGGCATGTCTACACTGTCTCCATTGTAGACATACCCTGAAGTCAACTTAACATGGTTGACTTAAAGTCGACCTTGTTACATCAACTTCAAAGAGCCCCAAAAGCATAGCCATGGTGTGTTACCAACAGTCCACTGAGCCCTCTTGTCCCCCTGTGCAGCGCTGTCTAGTTTATAAAGCAAACTGAGACTTTAGGCTAATTTTGCATTGAAGTTGCACCAATAAACCCAAATGCTACCAACTGTGTCCTATACATAAATATAAATACAAATTTTGAATGGCAATATTCACTAGTGGTCCAGGCTGAGACTTATCAAAGCTACCAAAGGGATGTGGCTGTCCAATTTTCAATAAAAAATGAGTGCCCAACCTCCCCCCAGCACCTTTGAAAATCCCACTAAGATTTTTAAGAGTTTCTCTCCCTTTTTGCACTCACATTTCTAACAGCTAAAAAACTGCCAGGCGGAAGCACCTGCAGATCATGCTCACCAACACTGCCTCATAGTTTTAGAATCCGCTTGTTGTTTCTTCTCAGATACCCCAAAGTACTTACAACTGAAGTAAGACCGTCTTTATGTTTGTACAGAGGTGAGCACAATAAGCTCCTGACTGGGGTTCCTAATGCTACTACAATACAAATAAATAATAAATAGGTTATTATACAGCCTTCACTAGCTGAGCAGCTTACAGTGGCCCTTAAAGTGTCATGACTAAGATACCTTTCACATGTGCCAGAGGGTCAGCCATGTTAGGCTAGTTCAGTGAAACAAACAAGGAGTCCTGCGGCACTTTTAAAGACTAACAAATTTATTTATTGCATGAGCTTTTGTAGGTGTAATCCCACAGTGAGTAGAATGGACCACTGAGCTAATTTGGCATGCACCAATCCCACTGCACAGTAGGGTGAGATTTCCTACAGTCTCATGCACAACATCAAACATGGGTGTTAGGGAGTCCTCAGAAGTCACCATCAAAGTTTTAAAGGCTTCCTTTTAGCTCAATGTTGTTTTCTTTAGGATAAGGATTTATTAGTTATTATTTATTTATATTTAGGAGTGAGTTTTTATATTTATATTTAGGAGTGAGTATTTATATTTATTAGTTATTATTTATTTATATTTAGGAGTGAGTTTCCAGCATGCCTCCTGAGCTATACCTTCACTATTTGGAAGTACAGCCTGCTCTGTCCCATATTTTTGCATGCAGCAATGTTGCACTTGCCAGTTTGAAGGTGTAATTAAGGTAACCTGCTGAAAATCCAGCCTGTAAGGTTATGGGATCCCATCCTGCAAACTTTCATTGATACAAGAAGGGTTTATTCAGAAGTATGTGGTGAACAGTCTCACATACACATAAGAGTAGAAACACAGAACTGATCACACACTGCTATCATTTGAAGTCAGCTTCCTTCACAATTTTTTAGCCAGTTGCCTCAGCTTCAGCCAGCACAGCCTGAGACAGGCTCTGAAACAAGAGTTTCTTTAGTCATCAACAGCAACAGAAAAGCACATGCATTGCTGCTAATTAATAGTGGCAACAGCAGCTTCATCAATCTGTCCTACTGAAGAGCTGCACCAGTGTAAGACTGAGCATCAGCTAAATGTGTTAGAGTCCAGTGAGAGTCTGTTCTTTTCTTTTTCTGTCTTACTGCCTTTTAGATGCAAATAAGAAAGAACACAAAGTGCAATTTCTCAGCTACACAAGGGCAGGTGTTTGGCTGCTATCAATCAGCAGAGCCCTGTTAAAGTCAGTGGAGCTACCTTCATTTACGCAGGCTGAGGGTCTGGCTCTTAAAAAACACCCTGAAAAGGAAGGAAGAGGTGCAACTACAATTGTTCCAAATGGGGTAGCTGTGTTAGTCTAGTCCATTAAAACAAACAAGTTTAGTGGCACTTTTAAAGACTAACAAATTCAATGAATAAATGGGGGTGTGTGTCTCTCCTGAGATTTCTAAAACATCTCTTTGGCTATGTCCACAAGTAGGGCGTCATTTCAAAATAAGTTATTTCAAAACAACTCATTTTGAAATAAAGGCCTTATTTCAAAATGACTTAATTCAAAATAAGGCAAAACCAAATCGAAATAAGGAAAAAGCAGGAATTGAAATAGCATGTCCAAACAGTGGACTTGCTATTTCGTTTCAGGACAGGAGCACCCTGGGACGTGTGGCAACATGGCCCCTTGCGGGCCATGTTCCCACCAACCAGGCCAGAGGGGGGAAGAGGCTTTGTCAGGAGCCTGGGGTGCCCCAAGCCGTGCTTGGGGAGCCGCGGAACCCCCAGGCTCCGCTGCCCGGGCAGGGGGAGCTGCAGCCCCCACGGGGTGAGCTGCTGCCCAGGGGCCCACCCCATGCCCTGCTCCTGGGGGCTGCAGCCCCCGTGGGGTGAGCTGCAACCTGGTGGCTCAACCCGCCACCAGGAAAGGGGGGCTGCAGCCCCCGGAACAGGGCACAGGGTGAGCCGCTAGGCTGCAGCTCACCCTGCGGGGGCTGCAGCCCCCCTTAGCTGGTGGTGGGGTGAGCCGGTACCCCACCATGGGGCTTGGGAGCAGCCCCAGTGGTGGGGAGAGTCCGGCACCTGGCACCCCGCCTCCGGGCTCCTCGCCCAGCTTGGGGGTAGCCCCCCTTGCCTGCGGTGGGTCTCCCCTCAGCACCCTGGCCAGGGTGCTGAGGGGGTGGCCCTTCCTCCCAGGTGCTAAGCACCCTGGAAGGAAGGTCAAATGTTGTTTTGGAACAGTTTGTTCCAAAACAACACGTCCCAACGGCGTTATTTCAAAGCGACTCGTTTCGAAATAACCATCGTTTCAAAACGGAAGGGGTTTAAGCCATTTCGAAATGACGGAGCCCGTTGTTTCAAAACAAGAAAACGTCATGTGGACATTCAGGTTTTTATTTCAAAACAACCAGTGTTGTTTTGAAATAAAAGCCTCGTGTGGATATACCCTTTATGTCTAGCAGAACCATGTGGCTTAAAGCTGTACAAGTGTTATTTGTGGTAAATTGGCTCTTGTAGTTAGGGTCCTTGGTGGCTGTCTGGGGCCTGATGCATTCAGGACTCAGAATGGACAAAACACTACCCAAAAGATAACAGGAAATAATCCTGTGGTGGTTTTTGCATCTCCAGTCTTTATGGACTCAATCCTGCTCATGCAGCAACCAACAGGAGTTTTGATCCTTGGGGCATCAGGCTTTATGCTTCCATAAATTGCCTTCCACTATAATATATCACCTGCATAACTTTCCTTTTTGTAAAAACCTATCTACTACTGCAAGAATGTCACCCAACACTAAAGGAATCCTGTGGCAAATGTGCCACAGGACTCCTTTTTGTTTTGCTGAACTAGACTAACACGGTTACCCCTTTGGAACCAACAACACTGATACTCTCATCAACCTAGACAACCCCATCTTCCTCCCCACAAAAGAAAATAATTAAAAACAAAAATCTGTGGCAACCAAACAAATCAACCAACTCTCCCACCCAAATGTATAGGAAGGAACAAGCAAAAACTAGCTACTCCAAAGCCGAGGATTTTATCCTCTAAAGGGGAAAGGGCTAGAGATTCCACTAGGATCTTCACTATTGTTATTGATTTTAAGGTACTTGAATGGCAATATAAGAGTCTAAGACAGATAGAGCAATTGTTCGATTCTATCATGTCTGTTTACAGCTCTTGGGGGGAAATTTGTACCAACAAATAAAACCACAAAATTTTGGAGGTTTATGTGGCTTTTTTGTGTGTCTGGGTAGTCAGCTGGGCAGAGTGCTAGACCAGGTCACAGGAAACCTGGGTTTTGTTCTGTGTTCATGGAATTCCTTTCCAATTAATAACACTTGACATCCATGAAGCAATTGAAATGTTCACATACTTTACAAATATTAACCTTCTAATCTTGCTGTGAGGTAGGTGTTTTCCCAAATTTTTGGATGGGAGAAACTGTGACAGAGCATGTGTTAGAAGAAAAGAAGGATCAAGCCCACTCAAAAATGGAATGGGTAGATGGTGTCTTTAATCAGTTACTTGTTTCATGTATACATCTAACCTAGTGAGGAGCAGTCATGCCCTGCCTGAACCTGTATAAGCAAGGCCAGAATACAAGGTTCAAGAGATGTATATCCCTTTCTAACATGCTAATAAAATATACACAATGCAACAGGTGCATGCATAATATAACAGGTTACATCATACCTAAATCCCTACACAGTTTCACTATTCTTAATATGGAGGATACATGATTATACTTAATATAGTGTATAATTAGCCTGCCCATGTTTATTGTTTATGAGTTATTTGGTTACCAAATACAGTTTTGACCAAGGAGATGTATAAGGCTCTTTTAACCTTTCTGATATCTTAACCCTCATCAGCCAGTTTAGCAGAGTAAGGCCTTTCTTATTAATTGCTTCCTAGTAGAGCCATTATAGTAAACTACCTTTATTTAACAGTGAACTGTTTTCATTTAACTTTTGTTAGTTATATGTAGGTGCTTTCCAGAAAACTGGTTTGTTTATACCAGGTGTGGCCAAAACTGTGGCTCAGGAGCTGCATACAGCTCTTGAATGCAAAAGTGTGGCTTGCAGAAGAATTTGACTTATACAAGGGTCAGAGAGAGGAAAGTAGCCCCAGCCTAGGAGTTTTAAATCTCCTGCCATGAGCATGGTCTGGGGGAGCCCCAGCCTGTGCCTAGCCGCCATAGCAGCCATATTGGATGCTCAGCCCAGGCAGGGCTTAAAGCAAGGGAAGCAAGCCCCAGCCTGTGCTTAGCCGCCAGAGTGGCCAAGTACGGGGGCCCTGGGGAGACAGGGGGTTGGCCCAGGGGAGCCAGAATCAAGGCCTAGGGATTAAGGAGGGGGTTGGGATGGCAGGGAGAAGCACAGCATGGTCAGGGATGGTGAAGAGAAGCACGGTATGGTCAGGGACGGTGGGGAGAAGTGTGGCATATTTAGATTTTCTTGTAGGACCTAATGCTGTTTCCTCATTGTTAAAATAAAATCATGTTTTACAAGTCCTTCTAAACATGATATTGAATAATAAGAAATAAGAATGAGAAGAAGAAGATAGATTGTTTACTGTATAGGCCTAGTTTTCATGGTAACCTTAAGTAATTGTTAGAATCTGACATTAGTGGGATCAATATTTGCCCTCTTTTTAGAATAAAATTTAAGTGTGCAATGAATTTTAAACTTAGTACTTTTGGAATAGGTAAAAGTATATACATGGCTATATACCGCAGTGCAGCTCTCAAAGGTTTAATAATCAACTTGTATGGCTCTTGAGTTTCATAAGTTTGGCCACCCCTGGTTTATGCCTTAGTGTCTCAGCTTGCCATAGCAAGTTTGATTTTAGATTCAGTGGTCAGCTAGTCAGTTAATATAATAACAAATTCCCTACAGCATGGTAACTAGAATGGCCCACAAACAAAATGGTGGAGATGGGAAGAGAACCCAACTTTTTTTATTCTCATTCTAGTGCTTATGCTGGTAGACCATTGGGTAGCTCAAAATAAAAAAAAAATGTAGCTTCTAGATGTGTTCTGCCTAGGGTACGTCCCAAAGCACATCACTTTTGATGATGTCTCTGTAGTCCCTTTCTCTAAGCCAACATGGCAGAAAGATTTGTATGTCTGCCCTTGCTTTTCAGCTGATTTCATCTGTTAGCAAAGCTTTGTTACTTTGTTAGGCATGGGGAACACACGGACATTTCTTCTCAGTAACTACAGGACTTCAAACAAATGCAAGGAAATCATTTCAGTTCCTGGACACAGGAGAACTTTCCACACTCTTCCTTGCTTCGAACAGATTGATTTCTTCAGACATCCACTACTTCAGTCCAAGTGGGGGTGCTAGGAGAGTCTGGCAGATTTCAACTCAATGTGACAGCCAGACTGCACCTCGACTGGAGGGCTTGATTTGAATAACTGTTAGAGCTTCTCTTGCTATTCTTGCAAGTATCACTGTACTTGCTCTGCAACAGACCAGGGTCTCAGCAAGCTTATAAATCCACCACAGATTCTTTTTCTCATGCTAGTAACAGCAGGGCGGCAAACTAAAGCAACCATTACTTCAAAGCATTTCCAAAATATTTTTGAAATTTCATGGAGTGCGATAAAACTACTAAGGCTACTGGTGAACAAAATAAATAAATCAAGATGACCAGACATGGATGCTTCATCAGGCTCCTGTGTCCATCTGACCTTGATCTTTAAAAGAGCTCAGCATCCAGTAACTCTCATTGCATAGTAGGTTAACATCAAGCAACCCACAAGTCTTGACCTAAATATATTCAGAGTTTGAGTCACATGGTGGTAAGCTTTGAGGACCTAACCTTACCCATAGACGTGTTGACATATGTCACCACATGTTTGTTTCATGTACCTCCAAGTTCAGGACAGGTGGCCACAGTGTGGAGAGTGGTTGCATATATGTTATGCTACCTGGAATGCTAATTGTACTAAGGAAACCACCAAGGGCCTGAATTGCTGAGCCTGTCATTAGAGGATTCACTCCTGATTAGATACATCTATGACCCTCAGCAGTGCAGGAGCACCACACGGTGTTCAGTGCATTTATCACACTCTTATCTTTGGGCCATCCTTTCTCTTACACAATTTGTCAGCAGTTCAATGAAGTGTGCATCTTAGAGTGGGAATCATCTTGCCCAAAATTTATTATACTTATTCCCACATTGTGTCAGTTTTAAATGAAACACGTGAACATGCATTGCATGAGGTGATGCATACAAAAACATCAGTTAAGAATGTACATTATTATTAAATACAAAATTGTGGGAAATCTAATCCAAAAATTACAAAAAAAATTTTCACCAGTTGCAAAAAACCTGTTATGGGTCAAATGAAACAATTTTCATTCTACCTGAAACTGATTTTTCTGACTGGCACCAGAAACCTCCCTTAAAACCATTTTCCTAGTGGCTAGGGGGCTCACCCAGGATGTGGGAGGCACAGGTTCAAGTTTCCCCTTTGTCGGATGTGGAGAAGGGCACTGAAATTGTGCCCCCACATTTCAGGAGAGTTCCATATCCACTGGAGTATGAAATATTCTGATGAAGGAGTTTCTCAGTATCTCCTGCTAAATTATTCTTGCTTCTTTCCTTGCTCCAAAGACAGCCATTGTCATTATGAATGACTTTGTATAAAATACATGAATTGCCACTGGCCAGTGAGGTAGTAAAAATGACTGTAGAAAATGATGGTTGGGATACTTATGTGGGAGGAAGAAGGAAACCTGTTTTCCAGTGTTTGATCCTGAGCTGGTCATGCCCCAGCCCAGCTGAGTGGTCCAATCATTAGAGTATTGGGTGAATGGTGCCTAAAACACTTGGAAATATTTGTGACAACCTTTCTGCTTTTTTACCTTTCTAGTTTGGACCAAAGCAATTTGCCAAAATTGACATGGATTCACAAACTATTTTGGTCAACCCAAATTGGCACTTTTAGTTTAAAAGAAAAGTTGTGATTGGAAAAAACGCATTCATTGCTACCTTCAGAGCTTAACCTGCTCAGCTGAAGTCAATAGAGAGTTTTTCGGCCAGCTTCACTGGGAGCAAATTTGGTTTGCATGTTGATCTGATATATCTTGCATTTCTTCACTCCTCTCCTGTGCAGCTTTTTCTTGGAAGCAACAAAGGAAAGTATTTATTTTTTAGTGCTATTTCTTCAGCTGATGTCTTAGAGCTCTGTGATGAAGTAAGAAAACCTCTTGCGTTATTGTGGTGGTTCTTTTCTGTTCCTGTTTTTGGGTGATGGTATTCTGGTGATGGGACACAGGGGTGTGATAACTATAGGTACCACTAGGGGGGAAAAGGCTTTAGTGCGACCTTACCTGGACCCCCTGGGGGTGACAGGTTGTGGCCGGTTTAGACCAGGGGCAGGGCAGCTGGATAGGGAGGAGAACAAAGGAGAGACAGGGGAGAAGGAAGATGGAGGTCGGAGGGGCAGGACCTCCGGGGCTTGTCCTGGGGGTTTACTGTCTGCCCTCCTAGGTGATCTGAGAGCCAACTGTCCTAGCTGCTGTGCTAAGTGGATTGCTAATAAACCCTCTGACTGCTACACTGGCTGAGTGTCACTGCTGATTGGGACGGCTGGGACCCTCGTAGGGGGAGGAACCCCCCCCAAGGGAGACCAGACAGAGCAAGGATCGGACTCTCTGGGCCTGGATTTGGGAAGCTGGCTACAGGTAGCATGGAGACGCTGGTGAATGGGAGAAAGCTCCACCGTAGCAGAATCCCTGGTGGGCTGTGAACAGAGGGGATCCAAGAGGTTTTTCTGGGTTCTCCGTGACAAGCTCCAGAGGCCCTTTGGCAAAATAACAGGAGCAGGAGCAGGGAAGAACTAAAAAACCCTGGAAACCTGGGCTGCTTCATGGCTGAACAGAACTAGTAGCCAATTAAAGATAAGAAGGACTGTGATCTGTAAATCAGTACTTGGGGAAAAGAAGCAGCAGCCTAGTTGGGGTGAGATAAAGTGTTTGGATTTAAAATAAGAAAGAAAGAAAGAAAGAAACTTATACCAGAGATCCAAGTACCCAGATGCTAATTTAAATTGAGAGTATAATACACCCAAGCAGCATTACAAAACACTATTCAAATAGGAATAAATAACTCAACTAGGAATAAAACAATTTCTTTCCACTCCCTTCCTGCATCATTGCCAGAACACATCCTCAATTTTCCATAAAACTAATGCCACAGAGTATCACTCTGAATGACAAAAGGTTTACTAGCTGAAGCTTAAGTGTAGTCATTGTAATGTTCCTTTATTGCAATCTGGCCTGGTGTGTCACTGTGCCTCTCTCATCACCCATTCCTGGACCCCAACTTACACTGCTTTTCTAGGTGACTATCCACTCCTGGGTCAGCTCACAGCAGCCTCCTGCGTGTAATCAGTCCCAGGCAATGGAAGTGCACTCATTAGCTACCCAGGGGATATTCCCCCAGCGAGCACTCCCAGCTCCCCCAAATGCCACGCTGGGAACTTCCATCCTGGAGGGATCAAGTACCCTTCCCTGATCACTGCAGGTGCATTTACTCGAGTCTATCAGTTTAACAAAGAAACCGATACGTATCACTTCTGCTCTAAGTCAGGCATCCACACTTTCGAAAATCCTCACAGCTTTAGATAAAACAAACATTAGTTTATTGATTAAAAAACATTTTAAGTGAGTGTATAGAGCAAATCAATGCACAATCAATTGGTCAAGGAGTTTACTACAAACATATACAAGATACTTAGCTGTGTATCTAAAATCACCATTATGATCATGGTCATTTTACCACTCCTATTTGGCTATCACAGTTTATAGCCAGGCTCTCCCCTCCCATTAGTAGGGCCCAGTTCTTAGGAGTTGCTTACACCACGGAGACCAAAGCAAAAAAAACCTTTAGCCAATTGAAGTGTCTCTTTTCTCTCTTCAAACACTCCTTCAACCCCTTTCTTCCTAGGATGAGGTGGTTCTTTTGCTCATCTTTCCCTCCTGAGCCAGGGAAATTAATTTGCATTATCTTTGTTATGCACTTCTTCACCGTGTATGTGCGGAAACACAGCTCCAGTTGTTGGCCTCACCTTAACTACGTGAAATACATTTGGAGACAGGTTGCATACATGGATGGTGTTGCAGGAAACATGCTACCATAACTATAATGTAAAGCTTGCTATGCGCATTCAAAAAGCACCATACATGCCATATTTTGCATTAAACCACACAACTACATTGCAAAGCTGAATAGGAAAGACACACAACTCACATTGCAGAAGTGGATGGGAGAGCAGCACATCACAGCCATGTTATGTGATAGGAGAGAACTCTCCTGCCAATGTAAAAAAACTACCTAAATGAGGCATGGTAGATGTTCTTCCTCTGACATAGCACTGTCCAGAGGAGCATTTATGCCAGCAAAATTTATGTCACCCAGGGTTGTGGTTTTCAAACTCCTGAGTGACAAAAATGCTGAGAAAACAAATGCTCATGTAGAAAAGATATTAGTATGCCTGAGAATAAACTGAGTCCTTTCTCCCCACACAGGGTAGTCATTGCACAGCAAGGAAACTGAGGCATATATGGGCTTTAAAAAAAAATTACAAAAACTCCCACTTCATGTTGAATGGCTCCATCCTGAATGCTTTTGAATATTGCAGTTACAGAAGTATTGGACATAATCCTGCTATCTTACTTAGGGTAGAATTCCCCTTGAGACTTGAGCAGGAGTTTTCTCTAAGTAAGTAAATCATGAAATTACCCAGCCATCTCTTTTTAAGGCCACAAAGGCCCACTGTGAACTCCTAGTCTGGCCTTCTGCATCACACAGGCTAGAGAATTTCACTCCCTGATTCCAGTGATGGAAGGAATCATTCCTGCTGCCTGTATAATTGAACGTAACACTTACAGCTGAACCATTAAAGCATATATTTTACAACAATGTTCGACCTCATTTCACAGACTCCCTGGGCATGATGAATCTAAATCTAAATTTCATTTATGGATGATCTCTGTGTTAATTGTTTCTAAAGCCTTGTAAAGCCTTTTTCAACAGGAGCTTAAGAAATACAGCTTAGCACAGTCCTATCACATATTTAGCATCTCAAGTCAAACATTTGATTGTGTTATGCTCAAACAGATGGCACCAAGAACAAAAAGAAATATTGTTTTCAAGGAGAAAAATTAAATGAACCGCTTGCAACAATGTCAAATATATTGCATTGCTTCTTCCCTGTCGCAGTTTCTTGAGAGGCTAATTTATAACATCCCAGCAATGGTTTAGCAACATCTAAACACAATATCTTCTATTCAGAGTTAAAACTTTGCAGACATTCATCAGAGCTGAGCGAATTTTATGTAGCCTAATTCATGCCTACTTGTTCATCTTGTTACAGCATTTTAGATATAAATGGTGTCAGGGGGCTGGTCTACCCTTGAAAATGCTACAGTGGCACAGCTGCACCACTTTAGCACTTTGGTGTAGACATTACCTATACAAACAGGAGAGGTTCTCCCATCAGTGTAATTGTTCCATCTGTAATAACCCTTGGGGAGGAAGGGGTTAACACTCTGGTTAGTCAATCCCAGGACAGCCAATAGGAATGAAGTGCAGGCTTTTGAATTGTAACAGCAGCCTGGCCTGGGCCTGTTTGGATGCAGCAGAGCTCCTGGAAGGATCAGGAGGAGGCCAGAGAGGCCTGAGGAAGAATCCGGCAACATCCTTACCAGAGATAAGTTAAGTTTGGTACTGACCAGGCGTGAGTAGAACAGGGAATGTTTATTTAGACGCGGTCAGGGTATTTTCTTTGTTTTTGGCTTGTTTTTTGGATTTCTCTGTGCTGAGCACATGTACCTCCTCCCACTACCCTGTAACTACCTAAGTTAATTCCCAGAGAAGCAACTCTCTGTGTTTATTATCTGTTCTTTTTGATTAAAGAGTTACCTTTTAAATAAGTTCTGGTTCTGTTCCTGGTAGGGCAAGAGGTTTGTGTGCACGTGCCTTGGACTGCACAGGCAGCTACTAGAGGGAACCTTGTTCCAGTTCCAGCTCATATTGCAGCTGGGGTCCAGTCACTTTCCTGAAGGAGGAATAAACAGGATTACAAGTACCCCACAGGGAGGAATTCCCAAGTGCGCCTCCCTGGGTCTCAAGAGGTTTTTTGCATTTGGGTGGTGGCAGCGATACCACTCCAAGGCCAGGAATTGGAGGCCTTGGAGACTTCTAAGAGCAGGCTTTAAGGCCAGTGGCTTTTCTGGCCTGTTGCAGGCCCCCACCTTCTGCACTCAGCGTGCCAGAGTGGGGAAAAAGCCTTGACACCATCTCCCCAAGAGGTAGTAACTAGGTCAAAACAAGAATTCTGGTGTCTACCACAGGACCTACCTTGACATATTGATCTCTCCAGGGCGTGTATTTTTCACACTTCCAAGGCCATGTCTCCACCACAAAATTAAGTTGACCCAACTCACATCAGCATATGGCTGCTGAAGTAGTTGCACTGCTTGTGCTTGCCTACACTTGCCTCCTTGTGTCAGCAGTGTGCATTCTTCACAGGAACACTTGTATTGATTACATGGTCAATGCAGGGTATCATGGGATGGCTCCTGAAAGCTGGAAACAATCAGTGTAAGTAACTCAGTGTCTACTACTGACACTGTGTAGACCTAACTTCATTGAACTTGACTCTACAGCGTTCAGGGAGGTGTCATTATTAAGTCAGTGTAGCAGAGAAGTTGCCTTGGCGGGAGTCAAATGCAAGTGTTAACCCTTCCATAGTTAGGTTGAGGTAAGCTGCCTTGTGTCAACCTAACTCCATAGCACAGACCGAGCCTCAGAGACATAGCTATCTTGATGTAAATTCCCAGTGTGGACCAGCTCTAAAGCATGGAACTCAAAAAGTTGCTATTTAGCCTTATGATGGCAGCCAAGCAAAAGTTCCGACTGATGCTTAAAACTTCTTTTATTCTCTTTAGGGCTTGCTTTCATTGAAATCAACGAGAAAACTCTCTAGGGCTTCACTGATACAGAATCAGAGCCTTAGTAGGAGCCACATTTAATTCTGCCCACAAAGTTACTGAGGCTGGTTGAAATCTTCTGTTCCTGCAACAAGGTAGTTCCACTGAAATCAAGTTGCAAAGGGGCAGCCATGTTAATCTAGTAAAGCAAAAAAAGCAAGGAGTCTTGTGGCACTTAAAGACTAACAGATTTATTTATCACATGAGTTTTTGTGGGAGAAAATCCCACAGTGTCTGATGAAGTGGGATTTTCTCCCATGAAAGCTCATGTGACAAATAAATCTGTTAGGGTATGTCCACACAGGGCTTTTATTTCGAAACAACACTGGCTGTTTCGAAATAAAAGTCCCTATGTCCAAACAACCTTTTCTTGTTTCAAAACGAGGGAGCTCCTCATTTCGAAACAAGAGCCCTCCTTTCGAAACAGCTTAAACCCACTTTGCTTTCGAAAGAAGGGTTATTTCGAAACCAGTGGTTTTGAAATAAGCCATTTGGACATGTTATTTCAAAACAAAGAGTGTTTCAAAATAACAAGGATCTCCCCCCCCCCCGCACCCTGGCCAGGGTGCTGAGTGGGGTGCAGGGGGTCGGAGGGTGTCCCAGCCGGCTTCCCCCCACTTCCCCTTGCTGGGAGCAGGGGGGGACGGGAACCTCAGCCCCCTTCAACCCCCTACCCCCAGCAAGGGGAAGGGGGGGAAGCCAGCTGGGGGTGCCCCCAAGCCTGGGGCACCCCACCCCCAGGCTTCCTCTGCCCCCCCAGCGGCCCCTGCTGGGTGTGGGGGGCTTCCTCTGTCCCCCGCGGCTCCTGCCTGGGGCGGGGAGGGCTTCCTCCGCCCCCCCCGCGGCACCTGCCAGGCGCGAGGGGGCTTCCCCAGAGCTGCGCCGGGAAAGCCCCCCCTGGTGCCAGGCAGCAGCTGTGGGGGGGACGGAGAAAGCCCCCTCGCACCCGGCAGGAGCTGCACGGGGGGGCAGAGAAAGCCTCCCGCGCCGGGCAGAAGCCGCGTGGGGGGGGCGCGGGGGAAGCCCCCCTGCCCAAGGCCGGACCCGCGGGGGGGGGCAGGGGGAGCCTCCCTGCCCCCTGCAGAGGCGGCGGGGGAGCAGGGGGAGCCACCCTTCACCCCTGGCTGGAGCCGCAGGGGGCAGGGGAATCCCGGGGATGGGGCTTCCCTGGCCCAGCACAGGGCCTCCCTCCCCCTCCCCTCTCCTATTTCAAAATAGCATGTCAAACTGGACATGCTATTTCGATTCCCTCCTTTCCCTTATTTTGAAAACACTTTTTTTTTGTTATTTCGAAATAAGGTGTTTTGAAATAATGCTTTGTTTTGAAACAGGCTTGTTTCGAAACAGCTTGTTTCGAAACAAGCATTTGTGTGTGAACATAGCCTTAGTCTTTAAGGGTACGTCCACACAGGCTTCTTATTTTGAAACAACAGAAGTTATTTCAAAATAAGAAGTGGCATGTCCACACGACACACCGTTATTTCGAAACCGTTAAACCTCGCATCTAATCGAAATAGCCATTGTTTTGAAATGGTTGTTTTGAAATGAACAGCGTTCGGACACGTTGTTTTGAAACAACACCATTGTTTCGAAACAACTGTTTTGAAACAACATGTCCGAACGGCCTTGTTTTGAAATAACCATTTCGAAACAACAGCTATTTTGAAATCAGGCTTTCCCTTAATTCGAGTTAACAAACTGTTAATTCGAATTAACTTATTTCGAAATAACTCATTTTGAAATGGGTTATTTCAAAATAATGATGTATGTGTGGACATAGCCTAAGTGCCACAAGATTCTTTGCTTTTTTCCCCACTGAAATCAGTGGATTTAACCTTGGTTTACATCACTGCATGTGAGAAGAGAAACAGGCCTGAACAATTCTTGCCTTTGAATATTTCCCAGTTCTCACACAGTATTCTTCAGCAGTGTAGCTCAATGTGCTTTACAGAGGTTGGTATCATTCTCTACATTTCACAGATGTGGAAACTGAGGCACATAGCGGTGCAATGACTTGTGTAGGGTCAACTTGCAGGACAGTGGCCAAGCTGGAATGAGAACCCAGGTCTCCTCAGTCAGTATTCTGTCCACTAGAGTGTTCCTTGAGCGACTTATCCAATACCAAGACAGTTATTCCATTTACAGTATATGTTATATTGAGTACTTATGCTCCCAGAGCCATCGCATCCAAGAACCTCACATCCATTAGTGTATTCATTCTCAGAACCCATTTCACAGGAGGCAAACAGAGGCACAGAAAGATTAAGTGAAATTCCCAAGGTCATATGGAAAGTCTGAGGGAGAGGAAGGAACTGAAACCAGACTCCCAAATCCCAGCTCCTGTGCCTTAATCACAAGGCTACACTCTGCTGTATGATTTTATATTCCTTGGAACAAATTCCCCACTGCAATAAAGAGATGCCACTTAAGAAGGGTGGTATTCCTGAGAGGACCCCAGGGCTAGATGACATGTAGCAATGAGTCTCAGACATCTGAGCACCTCCTACATGGTATTTATCCAAAAGATGGCATATTGCATACCATGGAAATCAATAACTCATTGATCAGTGATACACTTGCATGATGTATACAGTTAACCTACAAATAATCTTACAGATGTCCTGGAAATATATGACTAAAATGCATTGAAGCCAGGTATGTCAGGGCAGTTGAGACACCAATTTTCTCCATTTAAAGGAAAGGGTTTCCCCACTTCAAGTCTGGTGTGTCTAAGGGTGATGGGCTATTCAGGATTGCAGGAACAGTATTTGCATTGGAAAAAATCACAAGCAGGGGATTAACCAACATACATCAGTACTAGATAATCTAGTAGCATATTTTCACGTGTATTTGTTTGCTTCTCACTTCTACTTGATGTCACTTTGACCTTTGCCCTTTTGTTAACAGATTTATTTCACTTTCACTATCAACCAGCTCAGTACAGTGATTGATGAGAAGGTTGCTAAACTAACAGGTTGCTGTGTGCTGCGCCAGTGAGCAGCAAACCTGAGAAGCTTTTGTGACTGCTACTTTAACAGCAATTATGCCCTGCCAAGAGATGTTTTCCAGGAGAGAACTCAGGGCTAGAAGGATAGTTGAGGACTGTTGAGTAACTGGGCAGAGAAGCCCAACTCTGAGCCATGCTTGTAGGCTAGCTGTTGGTTTCAGGGCTATGAGCCCCAGTAGCATACCAGTCTAGGCACTCACAGTTGCAAAGAAGGTGGTGACTGAATCCCTTACTGCCAAGGTGAACCCCAAAAATGTCACAGCTGTTCTAATAATTAGTAACTGTAGTGTTAAAAATGTCTGCCTTATTTTACGTCTGTATTTGTCTAGCTTCGATTTCCAGCCATTGTCTCTTGTTATATCTTTTCTTAATTGAAGAGTTCATTACCACTTTTTGTTCTCCATGTAGGCAATTATAAACCATGACTAAATCACCCCTTAACCTGCTCATAGTTAAACTAGACAAACTGAATCTAGCTATGAGTGTTTCCATGTAACATGCATAAGAAGTGAAGTGGTGCGCCCTACCTACTATTATAGAGATTGTCTGACGGCATGAAACAGCCTAGTTTTTAGTCACCCATAACCTCACAAAACCGGAACTATTCAGGCTGAAATTCTACCTATATAGAAAGAAAGAGTTAAATGTAGAAAGAATTTACAGAAGGTTTTTCCCCCAGAACACTTGACAATTATGGCTGTTTTTTGCTAACTGTGACATAATGAAGCACTAGCAGTTAAAGAGCAAAGTTACCAAACAAGATGCGTGGGAATATAAAGAAGGCCTGAAGGGTCTGTGGAAACTGTGTAGTCTATTAAGAGGGTAGTTCTGCTAGATGCCAGAAGTATTTCTTCCCAGAGGTCAGCAAAACTATGTGTATTTAAGTAGCTGTTCTGTTCTCCTATTGCAATAATAATAAACAACAATAAAGATAATAACAATAATTAATAAAAGTCTGCATAAATAGCCTACACTGCTGTCTTTAACTTAAGAACAGAATGTTTGGACTAAAACCAGAATGAGTGCAATTTTCATCCTGAAAAACAAACTATCTTCTAAACTTTTACATACAAAATAAACCAAAATGTCATAAATTTGAAATTTGGAATTATTTTGATTTCAGCAAAAAGCTGGAAATTTAGAATAAATAGTTTCTCTATATGATTTTCCCCTCCCAGAATCTGGGGTGCTGCTGTGCCTCCACTATTTCCCACTCCCAGACCCTGATTCACACTGCTTTGCTAGGTGGACTCTTGTTCTTGGATTGGTCCACTCCGGCCTCCTGCCTGTAACTGGCCCCAGGTAGTGGGTGTGTGCTCTCCAGCCACCCAGGGATCAGTCCCACAGTGTGCACCCCTAGCCCCCAGACACTAAACGGGGAACTTCCATCTTACAAGAATCAGGACCCTATCACCCATCACTGTAGACTCATACACTCGAGTTTGCCCATTTATAAAAGAAAGGAGAATGTCCCAGCCTTGCCCACTCACACCCTCTAAAGTTCACACAGCTTTGTTTTTTTTTAGATAAAATAAACACTAATTTATTGATTAGAACATGATTTTAAGTGAGTATATAGCAAATCAATGCACAATCATTTACGACAGTGGTCAAGAGTTAGCATAAGCAAATAAAAATATAAAACACATCCTACCATAATGTCACTGTTTTGTCTCACTCTCATCATTCTTATCCACAAGACTGGCTGCTGGAGATGTTCAGCCAGTTTTGGCCATCCTGGATATGTGAAAAGGCCTAATCTCTTGGAATTGTTTTCAAGAAGGCCTTTCTCTGGCAAAAAGTCTTTTCAAGTTTGAAGTACCTGTGTTTGTCTCCATCCCCTCCTCTTCCTAGGTGGAGGTGATTTTCTTCTTTCCACCTGAGCCAGAGAGCACAATTTGCATTGTCTTTGTCATGTGCCTCTGTAGCTTCCATACTAAGAGATAGCCCTGATGGCCTGAGCCATGCAAAATACCTGAAAATATGCTTCACATCTGTACACATACATGCCTATGCAGGAAACATGATACCATGACAATACAGCAGAGCATTCAAAAGGGAACCTTGAGTGACATAATTGGCATCAAAACCATACAATTATGTTGCAAAAGTGAACAGAACAGTTACATCGATCATACCCTAGAGGTGCACAGATTTGCATTCCGTGACACTCTGTGTTGCAGTTTTAGAAAACAGGCCAATTTTTGTCAAAAGAATTGGATGAAAACTTTCATCCTTTTTTTTTTTAGGTCTCATTCTGCTCTTAAACACCATTGCTAGCTTACATCAGCTGAGGACCTTTTCTAATTTGCTTGAACCTTCCCTGAGGCTAAGCCAGATATTAATCTGCTGTAGACCACGGCAGCTCAATTGAAATCAAAGTTACATTGTGGTTCTCAAACCATAGACTGCTGCATCCAACATGGCTGGGAGATGCCCAGTGAATCCAAGCAACTGAAGATCAGGCAGGGTTGTTGGGACAAACTGAGACTTTTTTGTAATATTTTTATGACTCTGGTGTGTGCCTCAGTTTCCTGCTAAAATTTGTATTGCTACTCACTAGGGGAAAAGGGTTAAACTTGCTCTCAGAGCAGACTAAGGCATATTCTGCACTAGCACTTAGGCCATCAAAAGTTTTATTGCTCCGGAGGGGGAAGCTCTTCCTTGAGTGACTTAAATTTTGCTGGCATAAGCCCTATACTTGTGGGAAACACTCTTCTGCTGGCTTAACTCCGGCCACTCATCAGGTCATAGTTACCACTGCTTGTCAAATCAGCTCTCTTCCTCAGTGCAAATTTCTTCAGGATAGTGTAGGAAGCCCCTGGATTTCCCTGCATCAGCCACAGCAGTTAGTAGCCTCCCATTAATCTTGGCACATGCTTTCAAAGGGCAGACTCTCAAGGGTGCCCAATGTCCATTAAAAATCAGCTAGAGATTAGACATCTCATTCCCACTTGTGCCTTTGACACTCTTCTCACTGTGGTTATCTGATCCGGCTAACTGAGGAATAACTTCTTTCTGGATGTGAACCTAGGCAAGGATTCCAGTTTCAAAACCTTTCCTCAAGTGTCCATGTGAAAAACAATCTCTCCACATTTACATGCTGAGTCTGTCTGCCAAAAAGTTTGCTGTTCTTTGCTACTTGGGAACACATCTATTCAGCCCATGTCGGGTGCTTTTAATCTGTAAGCAATAATCTTCAAACTTCTGTTTCCTTAACACTCCCATATGAACTAGATGTGCAGCTCAGAAAAGACAGCACTGTGCGTTCCTGTCAGTTGCCAGGAAGCCTGGCAGATGAGCAAGAGATTAAATGAGCTCCCTTGAAGTTCTTTCATCTCACAGGAGAGGCTGTAAAACTAGCAGAAAATTGTTCACATGCTGACAATTTCACTGAGCTCCAGGAAAGCCTGAGATGCAGATAAATTTCTGTAAGGTAGTGATAGAATCTGATACCGCTAGCTCAAAGAAGGTAATTGGGCTTAGAAGAGAAGCTCATCCTCTCGCAAAACATGGGGCGTGTTCATCCTGGCAGCCAAGTAAAAACCTGGATGTGATTTTTGCAATGCTCTTCTTAGAGATGCAGCACACAAACCACACTGCATAGAGGAAGTGAGGGAGCAGAATTTAGAGGGCACAGCCCCATGTGGGTCCCTGGCTACATATTCAGGCAGCTAGCCTGCAATCCTGGGCTGCCTCAGTTTCACTGCTACAAGCAAGCCAGCTCAAAGCTAGCTCAGCTCTGGCTACGTGTGATGCACTCTGATTGTAGCATAAACAATGTCACCCTTCAAGTTAAGTACACCTGTATTCCCTCTCTACAGTCCAAGGGCACCCACTCTTGGGCTTCCTGCTTCCTAGTCATTGCCTTTCATAGGTAGACACGTGCATCATCCCTTCTGACTGGGGCATTCTCCAACAGAACTAAAGCTCTGTAGAGCTTCTCATTCCACTGTTATGAAATGTACAGTTTCGATGGTGGGGAATTTGGCCATTACACTGCTGTAAATCTGAAGTCAAGTAGAGTTATTCTGGATTCACAGCAGCACAGCTGAGCAGAGAGTGACCCCATTCTTCATCATCATTTTAAAATTTTGCCCTCAATCAGTGGAGCAGCACTTAAAAAAGACATTAAAGAACCAGGGAATACTAACGTAAGAACAGGGTTCTAGTTCTTCAGAGGAGCTTGCTAACTATGCCAGCACAGAGGCCAAACGATGCCTATACCATACATCATCCACCCTCAGTGCCTGATA
Organism: Podocnemis expansa; assembly: GCA_007922195.1. Lineage (NCBI taxonomy): Eukaryota > Metazoa > Chordata > Testudines > Podocnemididae > Podocnemis > Podocnemis expansa. The sequence goes on along the minus strand of ML681972.1, from coordinate 51,807,651 downwards.
CCCAGTTGCTCTATTCCTACATTTGGGAAAGGTTAGAGGACATAAATGACAATGGGTTTTAAGTCACCTTTGATATCTTATATTCTGTGGTCACGAGCTGGTGCAAGTTAAAGTAGCCTCCTGGCTACTCTACCTTATGCTCCACTTCCCATGGTCCCCATCAACTCTGGGAGGCAGAAAATACCCAAAGCACAGCACACACACGTCTAATTGGCCCCTACACCAGAATCTGGCAGCAGGCTGGTGTAGTGATGTGATGGAAGCTCTATGCTGACTGTGGAGGCATTTGCAAAGGGTATTTTTTTTTGAGGGGATCAGTTTTGACCCGTCTGCAGTGCCATTGAGGCTTTCATAACAGCACCATAAATCTCAAAGAACTTTACAGACACGGGCAGTGAGACACAAAGCAAGGCTGGGACCTGCCCAAGCTCAGATCTCCTGAAGCCCAGCCCAGGGCTGTATCCACTAAGCCACACCCAATACTGGCTTGAACACAAGGCAAGTCTTGCTCTCCCCAGTCTGTGGACCCTTATCACTGGAGACAGGGTCAGGAGACCCAAGGAGACCTCTTTGGATGGCTCTGGGAGTGGTGGTTTCCATGGGGCTGAGCTCTATGGACCATTTGAAGAGCCCAGCACTGACTTTTCGCTCAGGCTATTGTCTAAATCTCATTATATCTAGTGTTCAATTGATACTTTACTGTTACCTTACATTACACTGAAGATGTCTTGGCTGCTCTAAAATATCAGTCTGACATCAAACAGGCTTGCTATAGAAGCAGCTAAATTTAAGAGAGTGTGAGGGAGGGATTTTAATTTTGTGTTACCATAGTACCTGTGAGCTCCATTCACAGACTAAGACCTCATGGCACTTGGTGTTGTACTGCTCTGCAGAAAACTCCACTTTCTTGCTTTGGGCCATGGAATCCAGTATTTCTGTAGCCCCATCCAAGGGGCTGGTGTGTTACCAAACACTGGGGAGCACTGCAGGAAAAGCAGTGCCTGCACTAGGACGTGCTGGCTAAAATGTCCTTCTTCTCACAGAATCATGGAAATTGCAAGGCTGGAAGGGACCTTGAGAAGTTATCATGTCTAGCCCTCCGATAGTTGTATGTGTTTGTTCTCAAAAGTTGGGCAGACATCCAATGGCCACAAAGCAATGTGTCAATTATATATTATCCTACACCTGCATAGAGGAGAGTGAGCATTGAATTCATACTGCAGTTAAGCAGAAGGCTGCCGAACAGGTGGCTAGATTCTCTCTCCCCCTTTTCTTGCCACTTCACAATGCTCAGGAGATGCACAATGGCAGGAATCTGGCTCAAACTGGCTTGCTGAGATCTTCCTGGCATATGAACATATTCCTACTGAGCACAAAATCTGGTGTAGGGTCATATCTGGGGTGGAATAGAGCACACCAAAGCTTGGTGGGGTACCAAATAATGCCTGTGCTTTAGAGCTGCCTTGAGGCTGCTCTGACTTAAAGCAGGCTCAACCAATACAAGCAAGCAAGCAAACATACAGAGAAACAAACCTCCCACCACCACTCAAGAGAATGTTATTTTAGTTTGAGAGGGGAAATGATATATTTTTTTAAAAACTGGCACATCTAAAAGTCAAAAAAATTGTTTTGGGTCAAATGAAATATTTTGATAAGTTTTAAGTATTTTTTATTTTAAAAAGTATAAAGAAAATTTTTAAACAGAAGTCAGTTTGAACAGAAAAATCCAAACCATTTGATTTGTTTAGGTTTTCCCCCCCACACCAAAACAATTTGGGGAAACCCAGGAATTCAGGAACTGTTCCAGTGCTGCTGAATCTGCATTATACACCAAAAATAAGTTTTGACTGAAAATTTTCATCTATCTCCCATTATAACTAATTTTTTGACTGACCTCTCTGTTCTTGTGCTAAGTAGATCTCAGGACAGAAAAGAATCTGTCTTGGGTGATTTCACAAGCCACAGATTAAAAAGAAGTCCATGCACAGAGGACAACCTGAGTTAGAACTGAGCCCCCACCCCACCTGTGTGAACATATTGCTTGCTGAAATTTGCTCCCCATTTAGGATTAGGGTTTATTTATGCCTGGAGAACCAGCACACTAAAATGTGTCTTTCTTTTCTAGGCCCTTTTGTGTGCAAGATGGTCCCCTTCATTCAGACTACCGCAGTTGTGGCCAGCACCCTTACCATGACATGTATTGCTGTAGAAAGGTACCAAGGAATAGTTCACCCACTGAAGATGAAGAGACAGTACACAAACAAGAGAGCCTACAAAATGCTAGGTATGGCAGTCTATATATGTAGGGTCTCTGGTAATGAGGCATGGAGTTTTGCATGTCTACAGTTTTGTCAGTCCCAAATGTCCAAAGATCATGAGTCAGGCTCACCAAAACCCATGAGACTGGCTTTCGGTTCACAAGATAAATAGCAGATCTGGAGTTCTTTTTTTTGGTTTCTGTTTATTTAAGGGTGTTGAAGTATTTGGGGGGAATTGGGGTCACATTTTGAAGCCTTCTCCACAGCCACAAAGGATAGACACTCCGTTTTTCTTTTTTAAGAATGAAGACTGAAATCATCACAAAGCTACTTGACTCCATGAGTTGGGGCCTAAAGTTAAGAATATCTATTACAAGACTCATAACAAAATTCATGGAAGTTGGCAGTGCTGCCTTTAGGACAAGTTCAAAGCTAATCCATGTTGAACAAACATAGGGATGCCCACCATTGTCTTCCATGAACAAAAACACAAGTCATTTGAACTGAAAGCGTGTGGTTTCTTTTATTGTTTGGTTAAACACAGCACTGAGCAGGCCTGATAGTCCATCTAACAGAAGTCAGTTCTCTCACACAACCACATTAGACAGTTGAATCCTGATTATTTTATTGAGCTCACTCCATGGGTCTGATTCTGCTCTTATTTACACCACTTTTCCATCATCATGGTTTCAGTGGAGCTATTCCTGCTCTCCCATGTCATCCATGGAAGTGTGGAAAGAATCAGTTTTTGCTGCTTCCCAGCTCTACAGCATCAGGTTCTGACCCTCTTTCTTACTTAGAATTATACCTTTTTCCATGAACAGTCCCAGTGAAATCAGTGCTGGATGAATTTGACTCACTGTGATTATCTGATTTACTTTTAATTTGAAAAACCGTCAGGTTCAAGAAATTGTCTTATGTCAAAGATGTTTTTCATTTTAATCAAATACATTTCGCAGCTAAATCCTTGGGTGTGTTCACACAGCAGTCTTATTTCGAAACAACAGAGGTGTTCACACGACGCACCATTCACACGACACACCGTTGTTTCGAAACAACTTAAACCACGTGGGGACAAAACAATGCCGTCTGAACATGTTGTTTCGAAACAATGGTGACTCGTTTCGAAATAACTGTTGTCTGAACATGCTATTTCAATTCCTGCTTTTTTCCTTAATTCGAATTAACAAACTGTTAATTCGAATTAACTTATTTCGAAATAAGGCGTTATTTCGATACAACTTGTATCGAAACAACTTATATTGAAATAACCCCCTGTGTGTGAACATAGCCCTTGAGTCAGGAATGCAAGTCAACTTTTCCCACAAACCTTCCTTCTTCTCCCACAGTTAGATACTTAACACCTTAAGTTGATCTTTGCCAGTATTCCACTTCATTTTTTTTTTCACTATTTTTGTTGTCTTAGGGAGGGAAGATTGATCAGCACATTATATCATCCTTTTTCCATATCAATAGTTACAATGGCTGATTCTTGTAGCTTCTTTTTTGCTATGTGGTTGGCAAAATTAAAAACTAAACAGGATATTCTGTTTCAGGGAACCATTGAATCAGGAGAACAATGACAGATGACACTTTGGCCTAAATTTGGTTTTAACATCTCATATGTCTCTGCAGAATAGGTCCTGTTCCTTGAGTGATTTCAAACCAGATTGCACAATGACACTATCCATGGATAAATCTACATGGTTGGGATGCACTAGATGAGTTCGTCTTAAAGCGGGTCAAAAATTTTCCAACAGAATGTTTTTCCATTGGAAAATGCTGTTCCACACAAACAGATATTTTCTGTAGTATTGTTATTGATGAAATTTCATCTAGAAAAAAATTGGAACAGAGTGTTCTGGTGATTTCAGAACAGAATGTTATGACACTCTCAGAATATTTCATTTTGATTTTTCATCTTGACATTTTAAATTATTCTTTTAAAAAATCAAAATGTGAACAAACTTTGAACTGCACTGAAAAAGAAGCTCCTGATCCACCCAAAAGTGAATGTTTCTCAAAATTTCCATTCTGTAGAAAATCTCCAAAAAGATGTTTGGTTTTGTTTCAATTTGTAATGAAAACAAATCTTCAGGGTGGTTTTTTTTTGGGGGGGGGGGGGTGATGGGATGGGTTATTTGTTTTTGTGGAACGGAAGCTCCATTCCCTACAGATCACTATATACTAAGACTAAGTGAGAGGAATTAATACCTAACATCATATTAAAAGAAGATGTGTTGTGGAAGAATACTTCCAGAGGAAATCTGTAGAGAGAGTCAAACACAGCACCTGTGGTCCTCCTCATAAGAGTACACACAGGAACAGTAACTATCCTGGTTACTTATAGAGGCTCCCTCAGCACCACTCTACCCTTCTCTGGGATGCTGAGTATCACTGAGAAGTCTCTGCGAGGAAAAGCAATGGTTCCTCCAGCCCAGGAGAGAGAGACAAGAGTGTGTGTTGTGGGCTGTAAGTAGGGCTTTCTGGCTATGTCTACACTACGAAAACTAAGTTGACTCTGTTAAGTCGAATTAATAAAGTCTACTTAACATCGACGTAGTGAGTCCACCCTTCTTTTAAGTCGACTTAAGAAAGTTGGTTAAATTGATTTAAGAAAGTGTCCTAATAAAAAATGTGTTTGCTTAAGTCGACTTTACTAAGTTGACTTAAACAAGCACATTTTATTACATAGGGCTTCTTAAGTCAACTTAGATGGCCACATTGCATTAAGTCAACTTAAAGAGTGAGAATTATTAGGTCAACTTAAGGAAGCCCTTACATCAACTTAAGGAACTCCAAATGTGGCCAGGGCTTTGCTTAAGTTGACTTAAGCCTCCTTAAGGTGGCTTAAGCCCATAGTGTAGACATAGCTTCCAGGACCACTCCTTAAGCATCCATTCATCAGCAGCCAAAATATTGCCCAGCAACACTGGAGTTACCTCTCATGATTTTTGGCTTTACTTGGCTTATATAGCTTTCCGCAGCTTGGCTTATACAAAGCTTGATCCTGCCTCCTCTGAAAGCAATGACAAAGCTTTGTATGGTCAAGCTCACCATCAGAGTTTGTAGGTTCAGAACTTCTTGCATGCTTACAGGGCTTCCCATTTCCTTCTCAGAGTGAAATGGAGACAGCCAGCATACACAAGTTTGGGCACTATTTCAGTCCTCAAAACGGGGCTCAAGAGGGACTCTGGGTGCACAGTCCTCATGCTCACTCTCTGCAGAGGGAAAAGGTCACCTTCCAAGAGAATGAGCCCTGTCTACACTTGGGGCCTTTTTGGCGGCAGTCAACTGCCAGTTATGCAAGTAATGTAAAATTCCTTGTGTAACCAGTGGTGACTTTTTAAGCTGCTGGTACACATCAGGGGAAAGCCAACTATAAATTGCTTGTGGTTGGCTTTCTCCTACGCCCCCTGACCCCCAGGACTTCCAGGGTGAGCTTCTGGGAGTGCTGTGGCAAGTTCATACTCATCGTGATCCACTCCCAGAAGGGTGAACTGATGGCGAATTTGCTGCCATCAATACAGACACACGCATAGAGTCTGCATTACCTGTAAGTTTGTTAAAGTGAAAGAAAAAGTTTTGAACTGAGTTACACATCCCTGTGACCCCCTTGATTACAGTGAACATAAAAGGGGGCAGAGTTCCCCCTTTGTCCATGTCCCACCACTAGATCTGTACAAGCTTCCAGGTATTTTTGGAAAGATCAAAAAGCACTGGACGAAGGAGGGGGGAGAGAGATCAAGAAATGGGGAATTTTGTGAGCTCCTAAACCTATCTGATGTGAAAACATAATCCAGTTTCCTGGCAATAAAAATAATAGGCTGGTGGTGTCTCACAAAAACATGTCCTCACAAAAGACTATGGGAAGACTGGGGTCAACTCTTCAGGTTCCATTCATCTTATTTCAAACCCCACAGGGAATGACATTTCTTAAACAGTTGTACAGTGAGTGCAATTAAAAGAATGCCCACTCACCACCCACAGCAGTTACATCTAAGGTTTGATCCTATGTCCAGTGAGGCCAGTGAAAAGATTTCTATTGACTTAATTAAGCACTTCCTCACACCCATGCTGCTATTTCCCAGTAGAAGTAAATGGAATAGTATGCAGATGAAAGTTTAAATGACAAAGCTGAAATAACAAGGGGTTAGAAACGACCACTGTTTTTTAAGAAAGTATGCAATATATTGAGCCACATTCTGCCTGGATATGCAGCAACTCCATTAATGTTAATGGTATAAATCAGGACAAAACTCATGTACAATCACAGTGACTTTTCCCTTAAATAAAATTTATTACAGGTGAAATATACCCCTGTCTAGAGGGATAAGCCTAGGTCTGTGTACCCATTTGAACCATATTTTAAGCATAGCCCTCTGAACAGAGGTGCATTCTTATTCTGATGAATTATTAGCTTCCTTCACTCACAATGAGTTGTAGTTTGCTCTAGGATAGCTCCATTTATGTCAATGGAACTATCTGCTGGGCAAGGTATTACTGAATGTAAGCAAGGGTGACAGAAGGAAACATAGAATGATTATTAGTTTAGAACAATTTCCTTACTCCGAAAATGTGATTTAAAGTAAATAACATCTGGAGTTTATAGGATCTGGTGGCTAAAACATCTTTCATTTTAAACTGGGGAAAATGGAAAGGGTTAGCTGTTAGATTCTTAATCTGTAACTGATCTTGACAACAAGTGAAGAATTCTCTGCAGAGGGAGGTAAAAAGTCAAGTGAGCACAGCAGCTTAATTAATAAAGTGAAAAAACAAGCTGTTCCTTCCTTTGCAAGTTCTTTGTTATTAGAAATCTAGATCCTCAGCTCTTTCATTCTTTCCAATTCACTTGGCAAAAGTAAACGCTGCCAAATACCCATGAGATAAACATTGAAAAGTAACACATAATTGAAAGAGTTAATTCTCTTTTTCTTTTCTCCCTTAAATAGGATTCGTATGGACCATTGCAGTCATTGTTGGGTCACCTATGCTGTACGTGCAGACTCTGGAGGTAAATACCAGGCAAGAGTATGCTGATCTGAAAAATGCCACCCATTGTTTATTAAAGTGTGTCCACTCTGCAATAAAGCAGCTGGAGATGGCCTGTGTCAGTTGAGTCATGCTGCCAGGCTGGGGTTATGAAATTTCAGGGTAAACATTCAGGCCTGGGCTAGATACGTTTGCACTGCAATTGGAGGTGCAACTGCAGCACCTGCAGACATACCCAGCTAGCTTTGATTTAACTGGTTCAAATAACAAGAGCTGTGACACCGTGGCAGCTGGGGCATGCTGCTTGAATACACCCCCAAGGTTCCTGGTGGGCTTGTACAGTGCATGCTGCCATGGCTTCACCGCTACGTCATCCCAGCTACCTAGATCAAAGCTAACTCAGACACGTCTACATGTGGTGCAGTCAGATCGCAGCTCAGAGTGTGGAGAGGCTCTAAGAGTCCTTGTACAGTAATGTGATGGCTTAACTCACAGATTCTTTGCAATCTTGCCTCTAAGAAGCTTATAATAATATGATTGGCAGACAGTATAAATAATTTCCAAAGGGATAGCCGTGTTAGTCTAGTCCAGCAAAAAAAAAACAACAAAACAAAACCCAAGGAGTCATGTGGCACTTAAAGACTAACAGATTTATTTTTCGCACGAGCTTTCGTGGGAGAAAATCCCACTTCGTCAGATGCTTTGAAGATGGGTAAACT
>ML681972.1:51788419-51799282 GCA_007922195.1 Podocnemis expansa | reverse complement strand
AGTTTACCCATCTTCAAAGCATCTGACGAAGTGGGATTTTCTCCCACGAAAGCTCGTGCGAAAAATAAATCTGTTAGTCTTTAAGTGCCACACAACTCCTAGTATAAATAATACTATTTATCAACTAGAGGAATCTGATTCTCGTCTCATGCCAGTTTATACCAGCGTAATCTCAGCTACTTCAGTGGAGTTTTTCTGGATTTACATTGGTGTGAGAAGAGAATCAGGCCCAGAATGATTGGTAACATTTTCCAGGGAGCATTGTCAAGTAATTTCAAAGACTCATGCTTCTACTGGATGTCAGAAAAGCCACCCATGCCCGCAGTTTGCTCCTGAGTGACATTAGCCAGTTAATTGGGTTATCTTAGTACAAAACAGCTGGGTGCTACCAACCTTCCCCTCTTTTCCAGCATGTCATTGCAGAAGTGGGTCTCATGCCCACCCAGTGGCACTGTGATATTACTGTTGTTTAGGACAAGCAGAAGTGGTGTACTTTGTGATATCAACTTTTCCAACCTCGTTCTGCACCACATTCAGTAAAACTCAGACACAGGCTAGATCCGCTGCTTTCGTATATTGGAAGAGCTCCATTGGCTTAAGCAAGGTCTATGCCAGCCCATGATGTGTCCCCATAGCTCTGTTACTTTAGTGTGAATTAGGAGCAATTCCAGAGATGGACATCCTACCTGAGATTAGAACTGGGCCCCTTGCACTTAAATCATTATTTCAAACTGCACATGCTTAAAACTAGTGAGTTTTCACAGAGGTGATGAATCAGAGAGCGCAGATTTGTGTCAAATGGACACTATTGCATTATTTACATGCACAAAACATAACACAAAAATCCATTAGCAAACACAGAGCACTATGTCTGAGTTGCCTAGCTTCACTGAACACATGCTCCATTCCATGCTTGTGCCAGTGAACCAATGCCAATTTACAACAGCTGATCAGTTGGTCGAGAGCATTTTACCAATTACCTAGCATGTACATCATATTTTTTCCATCTTCAAAGTCCTTTACAAACATAAACTAATTACGTAGCAATTTAAATGCTTTGCTAGGAGAAGAACTTAGTATATGCTCAAAAGCATGTCTGTCACCAAGAAGTTGGTCCAATGAAAGAAAATACCTCACCCACCATGTCTGTGCTAGGAGAATTAATTTTACAGAACTGAGTGCTTATTTAAATATCTTCCTGCCAGTAGCCTTTAAAAATGGTATTTACTTTTTCCAGTAATTATATTTGCTGACAGATAGCAAGGATGGCCATAAAATGAACGATTAATTCCCTTCCCATCTGTAAATAGCATTTCTCTTCTGCAATTTGCATTTTTTCCTCTGCCTCTTTACAAGCATCGTATCCCAGCAATTAGGGGTTCTTCAGCAATGGGCGCATCAATTTGTAAAGCAGTATCCTGACTTAAATCATGCCATTCATTTTCTACTTTACATTGCAATCAACAAATGCCAAGTACCAGGCCTGTCTGAGTTTTATCTGACAATATCTCGCAGACAGAACTATGAAACAGCCACTAACAGAAACTCCCAAGGCCAAAACAAACAAGGAATCTGGTGGCACTTTTAAAGACTAACAAATTTATTTATCACATGAGCTTTCATAGGAGAAAAATCCCACTTTATTAGACTCCTTGTTTGTTTTGCTGAATTAGACTAACCTGGCTACCCCTTTGGAACTTCCAAGGCCAAGGTGCAATATGCAAGTCGTACTTAGCAGTGAGCAGGAGCAGGCAGAAATAAGCTGTTGCTCTGTTCTTCAAGGGATGGCATGCAGGACATAACATAAAGGAGGAGAAATAGAGAAGGCAAAGCTCCTGGCTCCTATTTCCTTGTTCTTCTTGTGACTTTAAGCAAATCACTTGACTCAGAAAATGATTTAAGGTCTGGAAAAATAAAATACCGTCTAGCAGGAGTATTAAGGAGCTCTGTTTGTTCACTTTATGAACAAGCTCAAGAGCTGACCTGATTACAGTGTGAAAGTACCAATGCTAAAGGCTCCTTAGTCCAGCAGACAATGGTACAGAACAAGAATCAATTATTGGAAGCTGAAAGCAGACAAATTCAAATTAGAAATAAGGCACATATTTTTGAACAGTGAGCATGATTAAGCATTGGAACAATGGAAAGGATTCAGAAAAAGACAACAAAGATGATCAAGGCTATGGAATAACTTCCATATAAGGAGAGATTAAAAAGATTTGGGGGCAGTTACAACTTAGAAAAGAGACAACTATGAGGGATACCATAAAGATCTATAAAATCATGAATGGTATGGAGAAAGTGAATAGGGAAGTGTTACTTAACTTTTCATACAAGCACAAGACTTAGGAGTAAGCCAATGAAATTAGCAGACAGCATGCTTAAGACAAACAAGAGGAAGCATTTTTTTCATACAACTCACAATTAACCCATGGAACTCACTGCCAAGGGATATTGTGATGGCCAAATGCATCACTGAGTTCAAAAAGAAATAAGCAAGTTCACAGACTATTAGTCCATCAACCACTGGCAGATCAGGGACAACAGGGACCCCAGGCCTCTCCACTGGTGGGCCCTCCTCACTGGGGGGACTCCTCCAATCACCAGTGGGCCAATGCTGGGTGGGGGGCTGCCAATGCTGGGTGGGGGGCTGGGCTCAGGGGCCAGCTGCAGCCTGGCTAGTCAGCCCCCAGGGGTGGTGGGGCTGACTGGCGTGTGCGGTGCTGGGCCATGCCAGAGCAAGTATTGCATTCAGCTGGCCAATGAGTGGGGCAGGAACAAAGAGCCCAGCCTTTGGGCGAGCCTGCCCCACTCCCCTTCTCAGTGCTGGGCTGCTGCCAGGGCAGAGGGGCCCACACATTGTGGTGGGCCCCCGGCATGGCCCTGTTGGCCTATAGGGTAATCTGCCCCCACCCCACCCCATCAACAGCTATTAGCCAAGAGGGTCTGGGATGTAACTTCATGCTTGGGGAGACCATAAACCTCTGATTTCCAGAAGCCAGGAGGAGATGACAGGTCTGATCTCCCCAAAATGCCATGTTCCATATACTCTCCCTGATGCTTTGGTATTGGCTCTTGTCAGAGACAAGATACCAAGCTAGGCAGACCATTGGTTTGACCCCATTTGTCAGTTCCTATGTAAAGTTACAATTAAGCAATTAAAAAGAAAAATCTTTTAAACCATGATGTTTCTGGTTCGGGTTCAATTTTCAGGGAGGAGTTCTATTTACTCACCAACCTGGTTTGGGATTTTATACTGTGGCCCATTATGACAGTCTCAGAGCATCTTCTATGTAAAAATCAATAGCAGCAGAAAAGTCCTAAATAGACTACACAGACTTTCTGACTTTCTTCCATTGTTAGAGTGAAAAAAATCAACTTGTCTTTTTTGGTTTTAGATTTGATTCATTTCTCCCTTAATTTATTGTCTGTGTTTGGGTCATTCTTGTCCACATTGATTTTTATGTTCTCTGCCACTCCTTATTTGGCACATGGATCACTTCTTGTAGGTCCCTGAATTTGTCTCTTTCTTCCCACACCCGTAGGTAAAATATGACTTTCTCTATAATCTTCATCATGTCTGCTGTCTAGAATCCTGGCATAGCATTGATCTGCGTCGAGCATATGCTATCTTTATCCTGGTGGCCTTGTTTCTGGTCCCACTCACTGCCATGCTGCTGCTCTACTCCAGGATAGGATATGAGCTGTGGATCAAGAAACAGATTGGAGACTCTTCAGTGCTGAATACTCTGAGTCGTCATGAAATGGCTAAAATAACAAGGTGGGTAACAGCCTTTCCAACTTGCTTTAAAAGGCACAGATATATTAGGCCTAAGGAGTTATCAAAGGAAAAGTATCACAGCTTAAGCATGTTTGAGAGAACTGGGAGGAAATATTGGCAAGTGGTTAGAAGACAGGACTGGACACATCTAGAAACCTGGGTTCTACGAATTATTCTGTTGCTGACTTACTGCAGAATCTTCAACAAATCCTCTAGGGTGTGACACACTGAAGTCCATAAGAACTTTTCCACCCACTTCAGGCCTTTCACTTATTTCCTTTCTTCTAATGCTTAGACATCCCAGTCCTGGGCCACAGCGCTGTTGTGCTAAGTGCTATACAAACGCAGAACAAAAAGCACTCACCATGTAAGTAATCCTTCTTCTGTTCTGTTGAACAGGCCTGACACTTAATTCTCATGGGTGCTGGAAAGAAGAACAACCCCCAGAATTTTGGCTTCAGTTTTTACCATACTTGTGAAATTCTCTCACATGTTTAGAGTCCTAATTCCACCCTTTTGCTGGAGTCCGACGGTCTGATGCTCAAACTGAGAGGCATGAAAGAGACAGACTGAAATGGAAAGTGGATAGTCAGCTGTTGGTGGGCACAGATGCACCACAGGGGACTATTCAGATACCCCTTAAGAAACACAGGTAGAAGCTAAGAGCCATCTGAGAGAGGGATGAAGTGATGTGTGTCCCAAGAAGGAAGTACCCAGAGCCTGGGAAGCCCCTTGAGAGTCAGCAAGCCTTTGAAGACCCAAATAAACACCATGGTCCTAATTCTTCTCTGACACCCATTTTGCATCAGTGTAATTCCATTAGCTTCCATGGATCCCTCCAGATTTACATCAGAGTCAGAGAGAGCAGAATTGGGCCCTGAAACTTTGTGGTGCACATCCAACTGGAAACAAAGCTACATTTATCAGTTTGGTGGGCCGAAGGAGGCAGGGACAGAGAAAGATGGGTCAGTACTTTGATGTGTCAATATGCATATTTGGGTTTTTTCCTAAAGTTAATGAAGTATCTTAGGGGAAATTATCACAGCAGCCACTTGCAAGAATTGGTGGCTGCATTCTGAAGCTCTCAGCTAGTCTATTTCTCAGCATAAACAATCAGGTGCTGAATTTCTGCTTGCCTCCTGCTATAAGTGTCTCCTCATCAGCTCTTGCTCTCTTGTCTCAAACTGCTTCTTCCAGGAAGAAGAAACGAGCTGTGATGATGATGGTTATTGTAGTGCTGTTCTTCGCTGCATGCTGGGCCCCTTTTCACGTTGTCCACATGTTGTTTGAATACAGTGAGTAGATATAAATTTCACTGATAAAAAACTGTGTGTGTGAGAGAGAGAAAAAGTGAGACCCTAAAATTCCTGAAATGACCAAAAAAAAAATAAAAAAAGATGAAACAGTGCCTTAAGAGAATAGCTCTGCTGAAATAGCAGAATAATCCACTAGCAGTAATGTATACTTAGCTCTACTAATCATTCTTCAGAAATCCATTGCTTAAGCTCCCCCCTTTCTTCCCCCAAATTTCTGGTCTTCATTGAATTAATCTGTTTATCGATATCTTTCTGATAACACATCCAGAAGTGGCTGCAGTATTGCAGGCCCAGGAGATGATATCTAAAGGCCAGTGTACAGAAGAAAACCAACAGAATAGCTATTAGGGAATAAACTAACCTGCAAAATCTATTGCTGAATAACTCTCCAGTTGGTCATTATGTTCTGGAACAAAACTCACTTTACTCTAGTATAATTGAATTCCCAAAAACCAGTTATTATTCTGGAATAAAATTGCTTTGGGCTCAAGAAAAGGAGCAATCAAGTCCTTGTATGTAGTAAAGACTGATGGGGCTACTGCAAAAGACTCTAGGATGCACACCAGGTTACAGCTAAACTCGAGGGGTTTTCCTAATTGCAAACTCATGGGTTACATATGGACAACAGACTGTGGGTATGTCTACACTTACAATTTAGTTCGAATTAAGGAGGCTTAATTTGAACTAAATTAGTATGTCCACATTAGCTTTCATTAGTTCGAACTAAGGAGTTCCCTTAGTTCAAACTAAGGAAAGTCTAGTTCAAAGTTATAAAACCTCCCTTAGGTTCAAAGTGATGGTTAACTCAAACTCATTAGTTTGAATTAACCCAATGTAGCTGCGTTAATTCGATCTAACTGTTAGTTTGAATTAACTGCGGCTTGATTTTTCCCTATGCAATAGTGCCCCCTATCTGATTTGAACTAGCAAGTCCTGTGTATGACATGCTAGTTCGAATGAGGGTTTCTAGTATAGCCAGGTTAATTCAAATTAACTTAATTCGAACTAATCATTATTAGTTTGAATTTAATTAATTCGAACTAACCTTCTAAGTGTAGATGTAGCTTGTGTGTTCGAGCAGAAAGCCTGGGGATGGAATTGTGAATGCAACTCTGAGAGAAAGCAGAGAGACGGTGCTTTTTGGGTAGAGAGCTCATTGAAGTGTCAGACATGAGAATTTCTGAGCAACGAAACTGCTTACTGTTGTTCATTTCTATTGTGTATGGGGAAACATGACTAAAACCCCCCCAAAACTACATCAAAAGTAGACCTGAGTTGTAATAGTAATTTCTTATCCTAATGGAAACAATCCCCCAAGGTTCCCAACTTTGCCTAGCAGCTCAGGCCAGAGGTGAAACACTGTTATTATCCAAACTAAGCAGAATGCCTGATTCACTTATTTTCAACGGGCATACAAGCTCTAGGACAGCCAAAAGCACCCTCTGTTTGGAATTACCTGCATTTCTCCTCGTTTTAGACATGAGCTTAATCCAAAAAGCAGACTCCAGATATTCTTACACTCTTGGTGGTGAGGGGACTGAAATCTAAATCCATATGCAGGTGTTCCTGTTTCTATGATGGGCTGGACCAACACACTGATGTCAAGACCAAACCAGATATAGATTTTACAGCTTGAATCTGACTACAATTACTTTGCAAGAGAGTGCCCTCCAGCAATAGTGGTCTTTATACTGTTTTAGGAAAAAAATATGACAGGTGTGGCTAAGGGCTAAATATCCCAATTACATCCACACACTAGCTTCTCAGAGAATTCAGCATGCAGACTGAATGAAGCAGATGAATAGATGATGGGGCATTTCTGCTCTCAGGTCTGCAAGTGTAAATCCAATGTCACCCCTTTGAAATCAACAGAGCTCTGCTGGCTGTGTGCCTATAAGAATGTGATCTGAATCTGGCCCAGGCTTACAAGCCATTGACAGAAGCAAATCACAGAACAGTGAGCCAGATGGTGGTAAATCAGTATCTCTTTACTGAAGACAATGGAACTATGTCAGGAGAGGGGGTGCTGGCCAGACATTTGCAAAGCTTGTCTTCCAGCATGCACAGCTGCAGTCTTCCTATTGGGAACATTGAACATTGTAAGAGAAAAGATCCTTCAGATAACTGATGAAAGAGGCATCCTTGCCTCTGTACCTCATGTAATTCATTGTTTAGTCATCAGTGAAAAGTGAGCACAGAAGGCTTTGCAAAACACTGACAGTTCAGCAAGGCCTCATTCCACACATGAGTGAGTGTAACTTCAACTGACATCCTCTGTTACACAGGAAGCACTCCAACTCATAAATGAAGACTCCCTCCATACATACAAAATGTTTTCAGGCATGTTAGTCTGTGGTGGCAAGACAGTGCTGGGGATTTTATATCAATAACCAAGCATGCTGTGTTTTTAAACTTACTTGAAAAACTGTCTCAAGCATGAGGCTCCTACAGTTTCATGCTAGATATGCCACCACCTCCTTGTATAACCGTAATTAAGTTCTGTAGTTTCTCGGCCTCATTTTCTCCCTCTGTAATATTGTGATAATATTCTCCCACTGTAAATGGGGCATTATGGAGATTAACTGGGGTGAAATTAACACTGTGGAGACAGGTAGCACAACATGTATTCGTTATTCCAGTCCTATTTTGAAGGATTCAATGGGATTTCCAAGAACGGTGGTGTTTGACAGCCCTGTCAGAAACAATCCCCGGAAACTCCAATTCTGATCCAGGTAGTGAGATCAAGAAAAAAAAGTAACAGTTTCCTACTCCAGCTCTCAATACGTTTGGCCATGTTAATGTTTGATTTCCCAACTCTCTTTAAATACCAACATCTCCCACCTCAGCACAATACAAACATAAGACTTGATCCTAAAAATATTTGCTCAAATAAGCAGTTCATTTGGCATCAGTGGGACAACACATACAGAGCCCTTGTTTTGTACTCATAAAAACTATATATAGAACTGAGAAAGTTTTGCAGTATCCCTGGTTTTCAGCAGAAAATTGAGTTTTTTACTAAAAGTTTTTCATAAAAAAGCATCAGCTTTTCATGTCAAATTGCGCCCCAAACTATTTCAATTTGAAAATCCTGCTCCAATGTGCCTGGCCCTAGTCTCCTCACTGGCCTAAGCATTCCAGTTTGACTTCATCTCCCATGATGCACCACCCACCTTCATCAAGTGGAGACTATGGTGCATCAGGGGAGATGCAGCCCAGACTCTAGAGGAGAATGGGATCACAAGCCACCTGAACTCACTTCCATGAGGCACCAGTGAAATTTCAAAATACAAATATTTCAATATGGGACTGAAATGTTTCAGTTTTTAATTAGTCACCAAAAACTTGTCAACTTTCTGGAGAAGATTTTGACAAAAACTTTCATCTAAAATTTCCACTGGAGCAGTGTAGATATTTACCCACTAGCTCTAATCAAAATACTTATATAATAGTATAGCTCCAGGAACATATAAGAGCAGCAACAGAGACAAGAGGAAGAAATGAGGAGAGAAGCAGTCACAGGGATGTAAAAACTACCCTCTGGTAAAATTTGAAAAGGGATGAACTGGAGAGAGACAGAAAGGCTAGTCCTGATGAGAAGGTTGTCTCACTGAAGGTGAAATTCATCCCACTGAAGGTGCCTCGCAGCTACCGAAGTCCTGTTTGTAAGGGCTGCATAGGTCCTCGGGCTGGCCTTGTGCACAGGGTTGAGCTTCCCCTTCGTTGCAGTAGGTCCATGTGAAGGACCGGAGAGGAAGCTGAAGAGGGAGCACATAATGAAGCAGACAGAGAGGTGTGGATTTAACACATAAGGCCCTCTGGTGGATTCTTTTTAATCCATTCCCTTGCTCCCCAGATAACCTGGAGGAAAGCTATGATGATGTCACCATCAAGATAATCTTCGCCATTGTCCAGGCTGTTGGATTCTTTAACTCTTTTAACAACCCCGTGGTCTATACTTTTATGAATGAGAACTTCAAGAACAGCTTTGTGGCTATTCTCTTCTGCCACATACGGAGCCCTGAGCCGGCTGACAAACAGGAGAGCCAGCAGCTGGAAAGAGCCAAGAGGGAACCCTGGAACTGTGGCCTCGGGAAGAAGGGCAGAAGCTTGCCAAGCCACCTGAGTGCAGAGAACTTGGAGCTGAGACTCTGTGAACAGATGCCATCCGCGAAGCTGCAGTCAGTGCACTCTGTGGCGGTTGTTACCTACCCCATGGTGAATGCCCATAAGGACATGCTCCCCAGTGGACAGTCAGCATGATGGCAGCTGATCAAGGGACCACTGCTTCATGGACCAAAATAACTTCCCTTCAGTGAGCAGGATCCAGTAGAATGAGAACAAGCTCCATGGAGGGCTTTACTATTTCCAGGGTTCTGTTTATTTCTGTTTAGCCTTTGGTGTCCATAGTTTGTTACCAACTTTGCCCACCAACTCGGGGTATGCTCATTTATTAGGGTTGCTTTCTCTGTGGGGAAGATGGTAATTCTATTAGTGTGCTGCTTGTGTCACTTGTGTTTCTATAGAGGTGCGTCTGAGTGGACCGGGTCTATGAGCACTCTCAGCTGACCCCTTGTGTGTCCCTGAACTCAGTAGGCTGGGTCACACAGCACTTCTCTGCTGCTACCCTTATGTGCCCCTGTACTGCACCAAACTAGGCTTGATTATGGATCTTGAGCAGGCTGGGTCACACAGCACTTCTCAGCCGCTACCCTTATATGCCCCTGGACTCAATCAGGCTGGGTCAAAACAGCACTTGTCAGCTGTCACCCTTATATGCCCCTGGAGTCAATCAGGCTACTATCCCTATCAATGAGCAAACCTTACAGGGTTGTGGGCATTACAGGGATCTTTGGCTAGGTAATAGAAGCGTTGCTGCAACGTGATATAAAGAAACCAAGACCACAAAGAAGAGGGAATGATGTCTTAAAAGAGTCTGGAAACTGGCTTAATAACAAAAGGCATTTTATTGCTAGGTATCTAAAACTTGCAATAATAATAATAATTACAAAAGAGAGACGAATACCCCAAAATACCCAGTTACAGCATTGATAAACATACAAGGAAAGAAGAACACCCAGCTACAATATTACCTAGATTCTACTGTATCAGGCCGAGAGAGAGAGAGAGAGAGAGAGAGAGAGAGAAAAAAAAGTTGGGAGAGGGGTATCTCACCACTCTGTGTAGCAGAAAGGTTTCCAGGTTGTGCAGATCAGGGTCAGAGGCTGGATGGAAACCAGGCTCCCACAGCAATCAGCAAGGAAGAAAAGCCAGATCCCAGTGGAAATGACACAGCTTTAGATCCAAGCATCAGGACTCAATCCAGACTCCGACAGGATCCAGTCAGGACTTGCACAGGACACACATTACATACACACCACTGCACTACTGTTGGATGTGGGTAAAGTTTTTTATAAGGACTTGTTTACATGGCCAATACACATTCCAGGCTGGGTGTAATGGTTCAGAGAAGCTCACAATACAGTCAGGCAGACTCAGTATTTTGGGTATCAATTATCATGTCTGTGACTAGAATGGTCTGATAATTGCTGAGTTTGTTCGTGTTGGTGTGAGATCCCCTATCAGGCAATGCTTCCCTGCTTCTTCAATCCCAGAGTTCAGTGCAGCTCCTGCTTTGGAGCCTGGCTCTCCATAGTCAATGCAAATGAAGCTCCATTTACTGAGCTGATGGCTTTTGGATATGGGTAGATGAGGATGGCTCCCATTTCCTACTGTTTCTGGTTTTCAGTTCAAGCAGAGGTTGGG